>WAAD01039678.1:179724-325027 GCA_013389945.1 Fregata magnificens
AATTAATAAAAAAAAAAAGAAAAGAAAAAAGGCACCTCAAGAAAATAAATGAGTCAAATGTTATTAGAAGCTTTGGCGGTAGATGAAAACAGAACCTTGAGTATATATTTCAGTGTAGATATACCATGCCATACATACATATATACCACACTGTCAGCAATGTCACAAACACACATCACGTAATGGAGGGGAAAAGGCTTTGATTTATGAGTTATGTGCTGGGTTTCTTCCCCTTTCATGCCCGGTCCAAGGAAGGCTTTCAAATAGCACCTGCCACTGGATCTCTTTGCTTCTCCACCCCTTGACATGGATGAGGAATCAAGATGGTACCGTTTATAGAAATGTTTATAGAAATATTTTATCCAAACTGTGCTGGACCTAGCCTAGGAAATTTCTGTTTGATATCTCCCTGGAAGGGATCCATTTCTTATTTGAAGGCATGAAAAAATGATGAATTTACTAATTCTCTTGGTAGTTCCCCACTAGTCTTTGCAAAATGTACTGTAACTCTCATTTCATTTTGGGGGGTTTCCAACTTCCAGACATTTCATCTTGTATTGCCTTTTGCTGCTACATTAAAGAACCGTTTGGTGTCCAGTGTTGTCCCTTAATGTAGGTAAGTAGGAAATCAATTGCCTTTCAATTTCTTTCAGATAATTTAAACGTGCTGAGGTCTGGAGGTCTTTCATTGGCAAGATAATTTTCCTAACCTCCAATACTTTTATTTTTTTGCCTCTTCCTTGCATAATCTTCTTTATTTTAGTATCACTATTCTAGTTTCCTTTTTCTCAGTGCCACTGACAGAAATGAACATTTGCTATCCCCCTTCTTCTTTGTCACTCACAAGGGTCAGCTCAAACTTTTTGACACCAAAACAGCCACAGGAGCTATGTTTTGCAGTAAAATCTCAGAATACAGTTCCTAGTTCTGCGAACAGCATGGCCTGTGTTTCCCATATATACAAACATCTGGAAAAATTAAAATGCACTTTCAGGCATTAAGAAATCCAGATCACTCTCCACAAGTGCCTTTACCCAGACCTATTTGCCAGTCCATCGATCTTTGCTTTATTTTAAAATGTTATTAGAACTGTTCTATTTACTTCCATATCATGGATAAAAAGAGTGATTAGTGTCAAGCTTAGTACTAGTCCCTGGAGAACAACTCTAAAAATTCACCCAGTTGATGATGATTCCCCAGGGACTACTTTCCGAAACGTGTAAATTAATCAGTTGTTAATCCATTTAACATGTGCTTCACTGATACAGCACATAGCTAATATTTAATCAGAATGTCACGTACTATTAAGTTGAGTGACTTAAAAACTTTCACTATACTTCACAAATATGGCTGTCTTTTTCAACGAGACTTCCATCAAAAAATAACGCTGTTTTGTCGGGGGTTTTTAAACTTGTTTTTTATTCAATTATGATGACTGACATCAACGATATTCCTAACTTTTTTTTTTTTTTTTAATTAAACCCTGCAACAATTTTTTCCATTAGTTGACCCAATACTCTGTTAGGTTAATCTGCCTATAAAATTTTCCAGGTCATGCCATTTTCCCTTTCAGAGTATCGGCACAATGACTGCTCTTTTTGAACCTTTTGTAATTTCCATGACAACCCAATATTTATTTAAGATTGAAATCAACAGGCAAGGACCACCTCAGAAAACTCTTTAAGGCTCTAGCATGACATTTATTTATATTTCCTAAAATTCTGCCAAATTTTGTTAATTTTTCTAAAATTAACATCACTGGTAGATGCTATTCAACATGTTATTAGCCATTATCAGTTCGTCTTCAGTTTCTTGTAAGCAAATCATGCCTGGTTTTAAAACAAAAAACCAAACAAAACCCCACAAATATTTATTGACTGTTTCTGTCTTTTCTGCATCGCTGTTAACAGTGTGCCTGTAAAAGTGCTGGCATTAAGCTCTTAAAATTAGAGATACAGCAAGATTCTAGACATTATTCCTGTGCACAGACTTCAGAACTTAAAGAATTTGGAAAACTCCAGGACAGAGTAAAAGCATCAGTTTGGACCAGCACTGCAGTGCTTGCAGTGTTCCCCTCAGCGATACAATAGCTGGGTGAAGTTTATTGCAGGGAAGATTTTATACACTGTTTAGCATTTGGCTGCTTTTCACTGCGTAAAGGGCCTGTCTATCTCTATAATGGGTGCCATTACAAAAAGCAGTCAATTAGTCAATATATCTCAGTTTGTCACTACCTAGATTCAGTGACTATAGATTTATAAAATGGTGAATGCATGGCACATTGTCTTATGGAAAGAAGAAAACTACCTGGAATCTACAATTTCCACATGCTAAAACAATGAAGTTGATTTTGCAGTGCACTGCATTTTGCACAATCGTCTATTTATCTGTAAGGAAAGTCGCCAAATCAAAAATGGGATAATTTGTCTCATTTATACAGGTGCATACACATTCAGAAAGGCAGAGGCAAGCTGGTATACTGTGTCATGCTGATTTTTAAAATATCTGCTTATATGTTCTTGCAGGTTTGAGCATGTGTGTGTGTGTTAAAGTGGAACGCAATGGAAGATAAAACCCCCTAAATCATAATTTCTTCAGTAATTTATTACACATTGCCATAGAAACTAATTTGCAAACTATTTTCTACTCTAGAATTAACAAGTTTTAAACAATGCTCTGAATAAAAATCTTACAAAGTTCTAGTGTCAGTATACAAAGGGCCATTCTCCTCCCACCTCGGATATCCAAAATGCTGTAAATGGAGACTGACCTAAAAAATATCCTATTCCAGATTTGAAGATCATCAGACCTATTACACAAACCCGTTCAGGCACAGATACAGTGGTTGTTGCAAATGTTCAGAAAAATTAGCATAAAGGCACAAGTAACTCTAATAGGTGCTTAAGTATAACCAGTGGGAAGTGGAAATGGCTGTTTGCGTATATACTACTGTGAGAACTCATCTATTTGTGCTGCAGATGCACACAGAAGCGTGTGATGCTGAATTTTTTCCCTAAACTTCATTCTTTTAATAATTACTGAAAGATTAGGTGGTAGTCGAATGGTATAGATGGACTTTTCTTTTCTTAAAATTGCTTGCATATGTTTTGTAAGTGATATTTTTCTGAGCCTAACACCCTCTGTTTTGTAGGTCATACGGATATCTACAGACTGTGCGGATACTGAAGGCGCTTGTCCTTTAGCCTTCTGCCTCACCACATGATTGAGCATCCATATACCTTACAACCATACACCCTGTCGAGTGTTATTCTCTTACATATCACAATTTACCTCGCTTTCTCCACTCAAACATGCAACCAAGCTGAGCAACAAGCTGCTTCAGCTGCCATGTCATTTCAGTTTTTACACATCTTCTCTTTTTATGTGTGCTCTACATCTCCGTGATGTCTCATCTCCCCGTTCCACTGCCATAGGCTACAAGTCAGGAACAAAGCTCAGGCTCAATGTCAAACAGAGTGAAAATGGGAAAATATCATAGAAGAGAAAATTAATGGGCACAAACACAGCTCTAAAACTTCCATCCTTGTGGGCTTTGCAACTTTCCCTCATTTCTTGGCAAAATCTGAAGGAGAAGAAAGGAATAGTATTTGTATAGAAAATGCCTTAAAAAGGTATTTAGCTAAGGAAAATACAAGTCCAAAAAATTCCAGGTGGAAGAGTTATGCTTGCATATTAAGGAATAAATAATCCTGTGGAGCATGCAATCCATCCCCTTTTATCTGAAACATTAACTTTTTTCCACTCCCCCCCGTTCTCCTGCCTTCCTCTTTTCCTTGCCTGACCACCGTGGCTTGTGGAGGTTCACATTTCCAAAAATGCCTTAGTGATTGATAGTCCCGAGTCTAAGACACGGAAAAGGACTCCAAGGCTGAAATCAAAGCTTCTCTGCCTGAACCAGGGTCTTTCTCTCATTTCAAACAGGGAAATTTCAAGGTGAAACACACGTGAAATCTCTGTCTTCTTAACAGGTTCACTAGTTAAGTCTTTAGAACAAAAATGTTACCTTCTACCTTTTTGTATTGATTTTTTTCTGTAATAAACATTTCTGTTTTCCTAAAGAAATTATGATGTTTGCAACCTACATTTGGGAAAAAAAAACAACCAAAAAACAAACAAACAAAAAAACAAAAAACAAAAAAAACCAAACCAAAAAACAATACTTTAATATGGTTGATCCCACCCACACTGATGTGGCCAACAAACACGCAGGTTGCCATCATATGGAATCATGGTCTTATATGTCATTAGTCATTCAGTTACTATGAAACCTAACTCATGGCCTAAGACTTTCTAAAAAATAGGGATTGTATATTTCTGTAAAAAAGTAGAGGTCCCAGAGCACACTAATGTGTAAGGAAAAGGGGATACTTTGGTTTTATATTCACACACTATAGAATTACCTTGTTCTAGAAAATATAATGTTGTTCAGAACCCTGTCACTCTCATCTCCAAATGAGTTTATTTTTCAAAAAATAGCACTCCTCCTCTT
Organism: Fregata magnificens; assembly: GCA_013389945.1. Classification (NCBI taxonomy): domain Eukaryota; kingdom Metazoa; phylum Chordata; class Aves; order Suliformes; family Fregatidae; genus Fregata; species Fregata magnificens. The sequence goes on from WAAD01039678.1 coordinate 184,235, forward strand.
TTTGTAGATCTCCAAAATCAAACACAAGAGTAAAGAGTAATATGACAAATATTAACATTGGTACTTTATTTTGATCCAGATACTTGATTTATCAACCAAATTATTTATTCAGGAGGTAACATCATACTTTATGTGACCCTGTTTCTAATTTTGTGTAAACCTCACCTGAACATATTACATGTAAGCTTAATAAACCCTTTTGCTTTTAAATGACAGTACTTCATCTTTTCACTATTTGAAGCATATAATTTATATTTTTGAACTACCAGGCTATAACCAAGCTTAATATAAATTATATACTTTTTTAAACATCTTTCAGATAAGCAAACCAGAGTTGAAAAATAAAATGTCTCTTTTTTGGGGGTGCGTGAATTCATGATGCATCTTCAGTCTGTTTATTAAGTAATCATATCTGGGTACAAGTGTCAACACAATTTACGTTTTGAATAATGTGAAGCAGATAACCTCAATTAACAAGTAATTAGAGTCATTTTCCTATTAAGCAGTTTCCCTAATTGTTTTTGAAACCTGGAACTAAAATTGTAATAAATAATAAGTGGCCAAAACATGTCCCTGCATTAGCTTAATCCAGGCTCTTCCACTGGAGTCTGGGAAAAATGCAGCAGAAATAAGGGCTGAATACCCACGTGATATGGAGAGAAGAGGGAAGTGTTTTGTAGCTGTGGACCTCTGCGTAGTCCACTCTTTTCTGTGGTTGTTTTGTGGGGGGTTTTTCCCCTCAACACGATTCTCTTTCCTTTCCCTTCCCTCTCTCTTTTCAGCCCCATGATTTCTTACGTGAACATTTAATGTATGAAGTATTTGACTTGATCATTACTGTGGATTTACTAGACCTTTTCTCCATTTTAAAAAAAGTTTCAATAAGGTAATAAATCAAAACCAGACCTGTGAAAATAAAAAGCGAAGACCCTAGGAAGATACTCTGAGAAATTTCAGGAAAATCTCTGACAGCTATGGGAGGACATGAGCTGTTCAGAAGGAATACAAACATTTAAATAATATATCTTGCTGGAAATTAGGCTTTGTGAGAAATCCCATTGATTTCTTTTAAGTCATTTTATTAAAAGGTCTATTAATGCTTGGCTTGCACTTTGTGGCTATGAGAGATGTTGGAATGAAGAGCTATCAAAGGTGGCTATCAAAGTTTTTTTCTTTTTTCCATTTAACTTTTTCTAACTATTAAGCTGCTCATTTTGTGGAGACAATCATTAGTGTCTTTAATGTGAAACAAAGCTCCTGGATAAGAGCTGCTAGCTGAAGATCAATATGAAAGATATCATTTCAGTTACAGCTTTAATAACTGTAACAATAGGGAGCCTGGCATCACCGGCTTTATGCATTAATGTAATTTAGAATCTACCAGGTACCAATCTTATCAAACATCAGCAGTGGCTGTGTTGGGATTTTCTAGGTAAGGAAACTGCATGATAAATGGGAAGTATTTTAAAGGTAAACTTTTGTGTAATCAGGCCCATCTGCCATAAAACCATGAAAGAATTTACATGAAGAAAAAAAAAAATAAAACCAAAAGAGATTCTTGGAAAATGACACCAGTATTTAAGAAATTGGTGATGCATGGGCACATAATGTGCTCAGAGTATACTAGGATGTCTCTCTTGTTTAGATCATCATAAAAATCATATGACCCACAAGACGGGAGGATAAGGAGTTTCAGCCAAATTCACTGCAATTAAAGATTTTCTACAAACCACCGTATGTAGGAGTCCACACCTACCTGGACGTGCATTGCATAACTTTCAGCTAAACCACGGAATAGATGAGGAGCATTTTCCCAGACTACCAGCAAAGCACCAGTGCTGCAGACCAAGAGCACAACCCTTCCTCCAGCCAGGGCCCACAGCTCCACGCAGCTGCAGTAAATTCACCTTTCCCACCCCATTTCTTCCAGCCCACCCACCCACCTCAAAATCCCTCGGCTCCCTACTTGCTCTGTGCTTTTCACAATCACCAGCCCACTGCCCCAACCTTTCCCATGCTTTTGAGATATTCATGGCAGTACCATCCATATTCTTCTGCAACAGTTTATCTACAGTCATGTTATTTCTTTTCCCAGCTCTTCAATTTCTTGATTTAAAAAAAAAAAAAAATCACCGGCCACCCCCAAAAAAAAAAGAAAATCGGGCCTGAATATGTTAAAACACAAATTTTGGATCTTCCCTGCAAAGTTATTCTTAAAACCTGGTGCAACCAACTGGCAGTTTTTTAAACAATTTGTTTAACTTGTGTCCAAATGTCTTCAGGTTTTAGTGCTTACAGGTGGCTACCTTAGATTTACACTTTAATTTTGAGAAAGATCTAAACAGGGAACACTGAATTTTCAGTTTATCATTTGCTGATAAAAAATGGAAAGCTCAAAGTTGAAGTAGCCAACTACTGAAAAGAGTTGGCACCTGGCACTTTAATTTTTAAACATTGTTTTTTTGTGTAATGAGGTTATAAAGTAAGAGTCTGACTTCAGGACTACAATCAAGAAGAATGAGCTCTTAAGGATGACAGAACTGCTGATGTGAAGCTCATTTGGTCCAAAACCCGGGTTTGGTCCAAATAAACATACAAAAGTTTGGAAGCTCGGCTGGGTTTTCTACCTGCCTTGGGGCTAGAGATGTCATGAGAACAGATTCACTCATCACAGCTGCAGTACTTCCAGTTCTGGCCATGGATGAAACATCCAGGAAAACAATCTTTCTTGCAGAGCTCTGGGGGGTGGGGGGAAGTAAGGGAAAATGGGGTAGGGTATTTGACAATCTTTCAAATTTGATTCCAAAACTGGGGGAAGATTCAGAGACTAGAAAGCATAGCACGTTTTTGCTTTATTTGGGTTTTGGCTGTACTCTTAAATACAACTTTTTACTGTAACTGTCAGAATACGTGGCAGCTCAGATAGTCAATAATCACGAAAAGAAAGGCATAACTTGCTAAAGTTCAGGTGTATGCAATGCTGTCCTAAAGTAACAAATATAAAATAGTAGTATTGGTCTCTGAAATACAAATAATTTTTTTTTCTACAGTCTGTATACTGAACAATGAAGCTCCTTCTTTCTCTCAGGGTGGAGGGTCTTGAGCCCTCTGAAGGGGAAGGTTTGAATTCCCGTCTTGTCATGGCTGTGAAATCGCAGTGTATGTGTGCTTTCACACCCATAAACACAAAATCACAGATGATCGAGATCTATTTCCATTAAGGTTATGAACCTTACCAAACAAGAAATCAAACAGAAAATAAAATATTACCATGCTAACATGACTGGATCGGCTCCTGCACTTATTGCTCCTAAAAAAAAAAAAAAAAAAAGCTGACTTCAAAGGGAATTTGATCTGATTTAGGGCAGGAGAATGCTGCTGTCAACTATTTGTCTAAGAATAGGCATGTTGCCTAACAAGGACACTCCACTCTCTGTTTTAAAACCTCTTCTCAGTGCATTAAACAACATTTAGTAAGCATGTCCGTATATTGTGCGATAGCACATGTATTTAGGGCATGCACAAAATAATTTGTTCCCCATTTCATTGCATCAGTACTGCAATTATTTCACTGCAGTAATAAAACAAACAAAAAACCCTAGTTTTTTACCTCTCCTGTCACGTTGCATTGGGTCACTTTGTGTCACATGATGTGATATAAAGTAACTCAATGCAAGGAGACACATGTCCCTTCTCATTGGAAGTCTAAAGAAATGGAGCTTACTTTTCCCCTGTGGGAAACTACGCAGGACAGGTGCCCAAGACTAGCTATGGGAAGTTTGATATCATCTCAGTTTCAGTACCTACATATTTCAAATCTTATGGCATTTTGAAAGGAAACGTGTTAGATGCCACAATTTAGCCGTAATAGAGTACTTAATAAAGATAGCGTAAGAGGAATATAATTCCACGACTTATGTTCCTTGTCACGGTGTGCACTGACACATATTGCCAAAGAGACTCTTTTAAACAATACTTTCAATCACACTTTTTGAAATATACGCTATAAAACATGAAAGCCCTCAGAGAAACCTAATGCTGCTAAAAAGCACATGGTTATAGAATTAAGGCAACAGAACTGATTAATGACGAAGCCAAAACAAGACTTTTTTGATGGAAAATAGTGAAACAGTTAAGCACAGAGAACATAGATAAGGAAAAAGTACAGGACCTGGGGCCAAGTTCACCTCTCAGTTACACTAGCATAATTGTGGAATAATTCTATTTCAATTAATAGAGTTAATGTGATGAAAGTAGAATTATCTATGTAATGAGCATGATTGAAACATAACAGTCGACACAGCTCTGAGGCAGACTCTGCAATGTGTGCAAAGGAGATATGCATCATCCTCAGTCCCATTTCACAGGTAGAGAAACAGAAGAAAGGACTCAAAATCTCTTGGCAGGCCAATGTCCAAGCTGGGACCAAAGGAAACATGGCAAATTCCATTCCAGCTCCTTCTCCACTTGGTTGCAATAAATAAATACAACAGAAGGCTATCATGGAAGCCAACTGAATTATTATATATATAAAATATTAGCTCTCTAACATCATGGCATGTTGCTGTCTCACTCCTGAAGCAAAGAGGTGTAGCTTTATAGTGCGTTGGGACATTTAGCATCAGGGTAGTAACTTCAGTGTCATTAACATGTCTATATATTTGAGTGCCACTCTTTACAGGATAAAATAGCAGAAAAAATAGAAGCCTGAGAAACACGTTCAGAACAGATGCAGGAAATAAGTTTTTCCTACTAGCAAAAAACCCCAAGGATGTGTGGAATGGACTATGAAATAATGAAAATGATACAAAAGAACTGGGATCATTTCAATTGGAATTAGATGTTAAATTACAGAAAATAATACTATGCAGGGGGTTCTGTTTAGTTAAAACCTCATGTCTAAGTTTTCTTAGTCTGCTTATTTTCCTTACCAGGACAGCTCAAAGGCTTCATTTTTGCAGAGTTTTGGAACAAGGAAGTTTTGAGCTACAAGCACTTGATTCAACCCCATGATTGTCCTTTGCCTTTGAACAAGCTAAAACAAAGGAGAGAAACATTTGGAGTTGTTACAATTCATCTCATTCAACATCAAATTCATCATTTTTGCACATTTCTGATAGAAAGAATGAAAGGGAGAGGTCTGTTTTTCCTTTTTGCTTCTAAATTCTTGTTGGTTACACAGCCCCAGTCACCAGTTACCACTAAGAAATGGTAACCTCAGTCTGCACCTGTACCCTGCTCTTAAACAAGACACACGTCTTGTATGATGTGGCCAAAAATTGGTATTACCATAAGTTTCCACTGGTATTCCATAGATTACAGTAAACCCAATAATTTCAAAAGAAGAAACACATATTTACCCCTTGCATTTCCCTGTGTTTACTGAAGAACTACTAACACTACCCTAGAAGATCTTTTCTGAATATTTCTTTATCTGCTTTTCTATCAGTTTGGAAAGCCAAGGTTTACTTCCCTAAGTGTCTTGAAGAAAAAAAGGGGTTCATCACTGGAAAAAAAATGTAATAATATTTTCCTTTTCCAAAGATACCTAATAATGCAGGTGAACAGTAGGTAGCATTAGATTGAAGGGAAGAACAGTCAAACCACCCTGCACTGCAGGAACAGCATCTGATGTTCCCTTGAGGGAAAGGGTCATGTTTTAAGGGACCCACCAGCTGGATAGGCAGAAGACCAAGGTCTGGGCTGGACTGCCCGTCGTCACCTTTCCACACATTGCTTGGTGTCGCCAAATGAAGGTGGGAAGTCTGGCCAGACATCTTACAGGGCAAGTACAGTGTTCCTGGTCCTGCCCCAAGCTCTCGCACCATGTGGCGACACCCCAAAGCACCAGATCCTTGAGAAGAGCCAGCACTGGCATCTCATGTCTCCACAGCTACTGCCAGCATCAGAGACAAAAAGGGCTGTTAAGAGGCAAGCACAGATGAAAAGAAAATATGAAACAAAAGAAGTAGAGCATGGTGTTTAGCTGGTAAGTTAAATAATATTTTCACAACCAAGTTTTCTTTTTTTCCCCCTCAACTTATACATTACAACAGAGAAATGCCACATTTGAAGAAAAAAAAAAACCCTCTTCAATTCTTTTACCCATTTTTAGTTTGTCCTCTCAGCGTAAAAATATTTTTTAAATATTTACACCATGCTTTCTATGAAATTCAAAGGGATTTGCAGGCTTTGAGGAATGCATTGATCTTGTCAAACATCCCCCAAATTGTAGACAACTCTATTAACAATAATACAAATGTTTCACTCTTTCACGAGATGGTAGGAAAATGACGGAGAGATATTCATGGAGAGGACGCAAAACTTCCTAGCAATACATTTGGTTAGGAAGGTATTTCAATATTAAACATTGCTTCAAATAATCATATTTTCAAGCGACAGATGATGGGAACATCAACATTTTGGAGTCAGCAGCTCTTCTGCCTAGCATCTCCCCAATTTTTAAAGGGGGAGGGAAAAAAAAAAAAGGGGGAAAAAAAAAAAAAGCCAAGCCATTTGGCATAGGCTTGTGCTTCTGTAGCATCAGCTGCTTCACCTGTAATCTCTAGTGCTGCTCTGCCCCCTTGTGCTGCTGCAACTGCAGAGCAGCCGCCCGCGCCTTTGTGCGGGGACCGCACGCTGCAAATCCCCCACTGTCACTTCTCACTTTTCTGGCAAGTTCAAGGTCAGTGCCTAGCTATTTTCAGCTCATCCCTTCTTGATCCATGCAGAGAAATGACAAGGTAACGTGATTTGGGGTCAGCTGTATTACAGGAACCGTTACATAAACGGAGAAAGTGGAAATCAATCCTAGCTGACAGTGTCTTCAGGATAATCAGCGCTCACTCCATGCCGCTGTCAGCTCTCCTGCATCAAACACCATGTTACTTCTGTCAGATCTCTTTAACAAAACCATATTCTCACTTTTGGCAAAGTAAATAAATATTTCACCCGGGCTTACATTTAATTCATTGTTTAGAGAACTTTAACACTTTGGACTTGCAAAGAGTCCCCATTTATAGGGGAAAAGACGTCTTAGCCTGTCATGCCCATTACTGCCTCAAAGGGCGTTGGCAAAGATACAGTCGAGTCTTATGAAATACCCCGTTCTTCATATTTTGTGCTTGATTTCTTCATGCGGACGATTGTCCTCCAATTGTCTGTTATCAAGCAGACCTCGGCTTCCCAAAGTGCTTACCTAACCCACGGTCATCCTCACCCCAGCCGTGTCAGGGGTTTTCCTTTAACGTTTTAGGACACCTTCCTCAATTTGTTTGATTATTATTACTTTATCTGAACCATTTCCTCCCCTAACTAGACATCTTCCCTAACGCAGAATTATGAACATATCATTTCACAAGATGTGCCGCGTTAGCCGCGTCTCGATGACAGCACATGGTATGTCAGTTTAGGGAAAGAACAGCGATTCTATCCCACCCACCTTGTGCTCCCATGAAACTGCCAAGCCCGCGGTACTCCGCCGAAGAACAATTTACCATAATATTAGTTGTCAGTAAATTCAAAGACGGAACTCCTAAAGCTATAAAATGGATTAGAAGCAATTTAAAAAAGAATTAACAAACTAGAGTAAGAGTATACTGTCAACAAACAAATGCTTCATCATAGCACTGTAATTTGGAATTTTAATTACCCCTCTGCTTCTGTAACAAAACAATGTCTGAACTGGCAGCCATTTGAATCTCTCACAGGTCATTGAGCATTCTAGTTAATTACTCTATGAATAGCCTGTTTTTCTCCCCTCTGGAAACACGTTTCTAATGGCAGTCAAGGTCTGACAAATGTGTCATCTACATAATTAGCTAGGAAGCAACACAAAACATTAAACATGCTTTGTGCCGACAACTATCAAAACATTTCATTTGTTGTCAATTATTCATTACTTTGTAGGTTCTGAAGGGGTTGTTATTATGGAAATAAGTCCAGATGCTAACAAGGTTAGAGTTTTTTATTCAAATTAGTAATCAGAGGACTAACTTTAAAAAATGTATCCCGTGTACGTTTATGGCAGCATTCAATCAGTACTAAATTATAAACGAATTTAGTTAAGTTCAAGTTAAAATAGCCATGGCAGAGCACATACACTAATTTGTAGAGTTGCATCTCTCTTTGAAGTTTTAGGATCTAAGCTGAAGTAGCAAACTTTCAGAACCTTTGGCAAGACTAATTTGTGCTTGGTAAATAGAGTAAAGATTTTCACAGCATGAGATAATGTAAGATTGAAAAAAAAAAACCAACCCAAAAAAACCTGGAGGTTTTTGAACCTTTTTTCTCCCCTTCTGTCACACTGAGTAAAAGTCAAAATCAGCAATTCCGACTCATATAATATCTTGTCTGAACTTCAGTTTGGTTTAACAAGGAAGCCAAACCAGTTACATTCACCACTCCCTTAATAGAGCTGAAATGAATTTATCCTTGCTTTTAAGAAGAAATAGGTGCTGGTTATTTCTTTTTTTCTATGATCTCATTATGATGCTGCCTATGAAGCTACGCAGCTGAAAGGGTACAGTGAAAATGTTTGGAGGCGAAATAAATGGGGAGTTTAACAATAAAATTAACTTCTTCCTTTTTAGCCAAGATTATTTCAGTTGAAGCGCTATAATACAAAGATACAATAAAGAATACCTTCTCACAGGGCATATATAAGAAAAAAAGGGGGAAAGAAATATTCAGAAAAACAAAAGGCTCATTCTGAGCCTGAAAAAACGCCTGCACACTAAATGCTGATCCTGAAAAAGGGTTGGGAGGCAACTTGCATTGCTCCATTGAGAAAAATTGCTTAATGAAGGTAAACCGAACCCTAAAATATTCTAATGCATTAATATTCTACTTTCAGGCTCTACGTCAAAGGAGTTTGTGGTTTACGGTATGTAGCACATACATGAGCATGTAGGGGTGCATCGGGGAGTGGTGCCCAGCGCAGGCTAAGGGCCTCTGCCCTGGCGCTGGAGCGGCTCCTCAGGTGGGGAGCAAGGGACACGTGTATGACATGGCTGAAAAACTGGAGTCAAGGGCCAAACGAGTCAGTCCGCAAGCACGACACACGCCAGAGAGCAGACCTAGGTTTTGAAAGCACAAAACCGGTTTGATTACAGTAAGGGGACATATGACACATTTCATTTCTCATTTTCCTGCACTAGAAAGGAGAATGACTAATGTTACTGAACAGATTTTTTTTTTTTTTTGACAATATTCATGTTCAAGAAGTAAAACTGGTCTGTGTTTATGCGCTCACTGTTTTCATACCTGCTCTGAAATATGTGGGGCAAGCAAGGTGTAAGCTTGCATTTATTAACAATTACCGCACTTGTCATGGGAAGCTCATATATTTTTCTGCATCTGTCCCAATACTATTATATGAGTTGTGTAACACCTTGAAGGGAACACGGCTATTGCCCTACAGTGATAAAAGCAGATGCATCTATAATGAACTAGTGTATGACGATAAAATTTGCAGAGAATAAAGCCTGGGCAGTCACTATTAGAGCAAAATAAAGAGAATATTTTTCCCTTTCCACCTCAAATGTACCTAACTATGCCAGGAGAAGGTTTTCTGCTTTTAGAAATATTTTGTCAAGATTTGTTTTCTCCTCCAGGAAAAAAACGTAAACTGAGGAAAAAAAAAAAAAGAATCCTCAAAAACTTTCCCTAAATAAACTATAGAGTAAAAAAAGCTCTGATGATCTCTCAGAGATTGAAATAATCCATTTTCAGCTAAAACTACCCATAGCAATGAAACTGAAAATACTCTAGAAGAGGACTGGAGTCTGTCTTGTAATTAACATTAAACAGATAACATATTTATGAGGAAGTCAAAATATTTTGGAAGCCGATAATCCTGTAAGCCTTAACATGGTATAAAAACAACAAATAAATGCAAAGTGTTACTGTTACACATGCCTGCCTGATCAATGGTTTTCACATATTGATCTATAAATGGAGTTGACAGTCTGTGTTGGCTGCACATTTTCCAAGCAGCTCTATTTTTGTACAAAACCAATACGGGCAATTACCTTTGTTTGAGATGCCAAGTCTTATCAATTCAATGTGATTTAGTGTCATTTTAATTAAATATCAGGATTTACTTCAGGACAATCTATACAAACAAAGCCTCAAACTTGACTATAAGCTTGATTTGAAGTAAACATGTACAAACCCTGCAATTTCAAAATATGGCTCAAAAACTCTGCTAAACAGAAGGCTTATATTTTTAGCAATTTTATTTCTGTCTTTTTGGCTAGCCATAACTTTGGCAAGTGTTCTGTGATCACAGGAGTAAGAAACAAAAGAAGATTGCTTCCCGTTTCCCTGATAATGTATTAGAGAGAAATAAACCTACCAGTTTGTTTAACCTAATCAGAAAAAGCTCTAATACATTAACATTTTGGAATGTCTAAATAGGTTCTAATTCTTAGTATAGACACCAATAAAAAATGACATTTCATTGTTTGAAGTTGTTCTGAATGAAGCAAAATGCACTTCCCTGGGGTTTAACAGATGAAAATAGCAAATATTCATTTACATTGCTAGTTCAGACACTAACATGAAGCACAGAAAGAGCCCCTGCTTACCACATTCTGTGTCCAGCTTCGTGATTTGTGCTCTTTAAACTCTGCATTAATATCAATTTCAACCTTTGCACAAAGCTCAAGCATTTCCATTGAAATAAATAACGTAAACCCCCAAGAATCTACATTTAGCTTTTCCATCAGTTAGCTTATCTCTTCCACATTTGCATCTTCACTACTATAAAATGCGCAAGTGCATATGGCCCTACTGACGTATGATGCATATCCTTCTTTGTCACACTATAGAAAATAATCTGTCCACCTTCAAAAGTATAGCCCCAGGTGTGCTTACAAGCATCACAGCAACTGCTTGAGAATACAACAAATCCCTTAGAGAAAATGATGCATTTTCTTCTCTATAAATCACCAGTGATCTTTCTAGTTTTGTGCCTGGTTTTCACCCTTTATTGTCCGGAGTGTTAATTTTTTTTTCCAAATATGTTTTAGAAATATACATTTCTATTCATTTTTCGAAATGTGCCAAATGCTGATTGCCTTAATCCAGTGAAGTCGGTAGGTTTTGCATAAGTTGGGTAAAGAGGATTTAACCCATTTATTAATAGAACATAGCATATAGTGCACATGCTGAATATGGGCGACGAAAGAGTAATATGGAGTCCCTTATTCAGCTCTTTCTAGTTTTCAAAAAGAAAAATCGCTCTGATGATAGGACAAAAATATTCAGTCAATGTAAAATAGAAAATAAGCATAATCAGTGGATACCTTACAGATTACATCCGTCATCTAAACAGAGGCCGACTGTTGAAAACAGAAAATTTCCAAGTAGAAAATCAGGATAAATCATTTTTATCTTCTAGCACAAAATAATTAGCTTTGCTTAACATATTGGTAGTATGTATCTTTTAGCAGGGATGTGTGTGTCTTTAAAGACAAAAGTGAAGATTGTGCATATAAGTGCACTGGAAAAGAGCATCACAAATTTTAAAACAAGATTAATAAATGTGTATATATGTATATACACATACACGTGTGTGTGTGTATATCAGTTAGACCCTGCTTTTTCAAGACACTTGGACAGACAAGACTACTCTCCACCACTTTCCCCCAAATCCTTCACAAGTCACATGCACAGATTCAGATATGTCGACATGCAATTGATATTTCACTGCTCTTTTAACTTGAATCTCACTGCATTTAAAGCACGTATTTAAAAACGTTTGGATCCTTAGGAATTTTGCTTTTAGTTTGGGCGTTAGCGAACAACTTTAAGAGGCTTATTTAAGTAAATACGCCAAAACACTTTCAGTCTGTCAATATCTAGTCAGAAAATTCTGCATGGCAAAAAGAGATGAAAAGAATTGAAATAGAAAGGAAATTAGTAGCATGGCAAGCTTTCAATCTATTATGTTGGAGCCAAGTTTGCTTGGTAAAATGACATATACTCAGTGAAATTCCTCTTTTATATAATTAGCTACTAAACAAATGTAACACAAAGCAACTTTTCAGCTCTCAGCCAATGAGCATATATTGTACCTGCTATGGTTATTGGAATGCGACAGTGAATATTTATGTCTAATTTAACTTTTTAGAGCCCTTGCTCTGTAACGGTCCAGCATACTATCCCCAAAACTAAAGTTATGTAACAAGGTAATATCAACAATGAGAAACTGCATGATAAAATCCTGCCCAAAAGTGAAAAATGCTAATTTTGTCTCATTTAGCAGCTGGATACAGAAATGCTCATTAGTTTTAAGAGGGTTAATCCTTTTAACTTTTGCATATTGATATGCCAATTATGCCTAATTGTACAAGAGGCATCAGTCAAGGTAATAGTGCATAAACACATGAAAGTTATTAAGTACATCCCAACATGTAATAAAGTAGGTGTTAATTGGTAGCTGAGTTCTGCAGGCTATTGAGGTGGATAATTCATTGAGAGATGGATCACTTGTAATTTCTCTACATAATTCCTTTTGCAGTCTCATGCTGTGATGTTTTCATGCTTGTCAAAAACAACTGCAGCCTAGTGCCTTTTGTTAAACACAGCCAATAAAATATGTTAGGCATCATTAAATATACTTAACTTTTAAACTTTTTCAAAGGTACAGTTCTTCCTGATAATACATTATAGCGTTCCCAGTAAATTATTATAAGCATCGTTTCAGGTTTGTAATGGGGGGACATTTCACGTCAGATAAAAAGGAAGAAACACGTACAGTGTGTCTGAGGTGAACAATATCATTTAAATGGAAGGTAAACGAGCATCTTATCAGCTGCTAAGATCTAAACAGAATTTTCTTTCCAGAAATTACGGTGAAATGAGTTAAGCTATAGCAGAGAAATTAATGATTAAAATAATGTATTTCTAAATAAGTTTGAATTTTGAGTTTGAACTTAAAGTAAAAAGGGAAGAAAATACAGCTGTTATTGTAGGCTTCCTCCATTCAATAACTTTGTTAGAAAGCTGAATATTTCATAGGAATCCATTACATCAACACAACAAAAAATTAATGGCTGGCATGGTTGTGAGAAGTGACTGAGACCTGGGACTCTGTCCCCAGCCAGCAGAGTTTTCTCTCTCATTTGCATTCCCTGAGAACAAAATGGATCTGGAGTCCAAAAAGTGGCTAACATTGCATAAATAATTTTGTAACATCATATGGCCTCAGCTGCAAGTTGCCACCATTATGAAGAAAATTAACCAGGGGAGACTCATACCAATCAGTTTGTTTAGTAGCTCAGAAGGAGTACAGGGGCAGGGATGCAACTGGCAATAGAGTTCATCACTAACTATTTAATTTAAAAAAGAAAAAATGGTAATGCTTAAAAAAATTACTCAACTCTTTCAACTCTATCAACTATGAAAAGAATGAGAAGTTCAGTGTCTGATTTTTACAATTCATTCATTGTTACAGCAAGACTTATTTTTGTTACTGACAAAGTTGTCCCTTATTTACTGAGTTATAATTTCCATTTCGTTACTTTTCTCTGATTTTAGCATTTGTCTTCTGAGAAAGTGGCGCATATCTGATATTGTAAGTACTATTTTTTACAGCAGCTGTATTTAAGTACTGTAACATTTGAGAGTTGAAATGTTGAGTAGGTGCTATGATCCCAGACACCAAAGCCAAATTTTGTCTTTCAGTGAAGGAAAATCGTTATTCCAATGCCTAGCCATACTCCTAAAAATGTATTAGTGCCATTAAATCCCTCCTTCCAAAGGACGATCATGAAACCGGTATCTTAACCACACTTAAGATAATTCTGTAGTTTTTAAAAAATTGGAAGACTCAGAAAATATTGGTAGTATTTTACTTACAGGCTCAGTGACTTTCACGTTCTCAGACAGAATCATAGATTTGCTTTGGCTCAGTCTGTCATGGTGACTGTTGGCATTTTTGATCCTCATTTGAACAGCCCCCGTACTGTGGTGGGAAGGATTAGGCTTTTCAGAGGCCGTATCAGAAGCTGTAGACCTTTCCATGGTTACCGGGTTGACCTGAAGAACATAAAATAAGAGCATTAATCCAGGGACCTTCATACAAAAATGTATCAATGTCAGTTATAAGTCACTGTAGCCAGGAGAAGAAGCTGAGTTATCTTGCTGGCAAGATCTTGATCATCTTTGAACACCAGGATAACTATCAGCTGTGTCAGCCTGTAGTTTTATTATTGTCCTTATCACTCACCCATCCCAACTGCCTTGGAAGAGTTAGTTTATGTAAAAGATTATCCTTATCTCAAAAGCCATTCTCCTCTACGGTGTAATCTCCCTGCAAGTCTTTGTCACGTCCAGCTGGCAGCCACTACACTTTGTCTTTGGCCCTGCTTGCACTACACATTGTAAATCTTGCAAAGGAAAATGACATGCTATGAAGCCAATTAACATATCTTACCTCCACAGTCTGATACACGCATGTTACAAGTGCATTTACAGGACCACGCTGCAACCCTGCTAGTGTCCTGGATTCAAACCCAGATCTAATAAAATTTCCCTTAATTTTTACAATTCTACTAACAGCATGGATGGGATTTTTCTTTCTCTGTTCATTTTTACAATTTTGAAATGAAGAAATGGCTGAGCACATCAGCTCTCAAGCCCTTGGAGGGACCGGGGGAACTTACACAGAATGATCACCCTCTCTAGCAGTGCTGCTGTTCAACCTCCTGGCTCAGCAATAGTGCAACTCCACAAACTGTTCTAGCTATTCAAATTCCCAAAACATTTTCCATCAGCAAGAGTTGTTTTATATTTCCTGTACAAAACATCAGGACAGTGATGTACAACACTTGCTCTATTTTCCTCCCCACTAGTTCACCCTGGCACTACTATACGTAAATTGTGGGTGAAGTAATATGGTAAGAGTCACAAGAAAACTTGCTATTTATATTGCTATGTAACCGTATGAGAAAATGTGTAAGGAAGAGGTACTATATAAGCTGGAATTGCTGATTTCCCTCCTATGGAGCCAGGGAAATGGAAATCCCTTTAAGTGCAGTTATAACATAAACTGTTCAAAATCAGCATTTTCCAAACGGGTTTGAAAAGCACAGCTTTTCCTAGCAACATCTCCCCAACCTCTGAAGACTCTAAAAGATGAAATTCCCCAATTTCAAGAAAGTCCATTTCTATGAAGGCATCAGAGCAGAGGAAGATACGGTACCGGTGTGAAGGTGTGAGAAGGAGATGAGAAGCGCTACTGCATGTCTCTGGGCAGGACCACAGCCATTGTGCTGGTGGAAGGACACAGCTCTCATAGCTTCACCCTCTCCTGGCCCTGATAAATCAACTCCTTACAGAAAACTGCCTTAGATGTAGAGGACAATAATGAGAAGTCACGCAGTCACAGAACGGTTGAGGTTGGAAGGGAGCTCTGGAGGTCATTTGGTTCAATCCCCCTGCTCAAGCAGGACCACCTAGAGCTGGTTGCCCACGACCATGTCCAGATGGCTTTTGAATATCTTCAGGGGGATTTAAACTCAGACAGCCAGAGATATGGAAAAGCAAGGAAACACAGCACTCCTGAAGAGAGAAATGAGAAGAAGGAAGTGTTTCAATACTGGCCATTACTCACTCAACATTATGTGCCATGATAGAAACACTAACTTTAGTAAAAGCAACAGTAAAGCTTGTGCTTGTTGGTTGTTTCCTGCATTGAGTTAGTTACTCAAGGATCCCTACAGAAGCTGAACCACAGAAAGAAGGAGAAAAATCTGGCTAAAGCTGTTTCCTTCTACTCAGGAGTATGTATGTCTATTTCTGCTGCAGAGCTGGTATATGACACTGGGGAAAACTCTTTATGTGGACCTTTAGGGGACAGCGCTGTGTGTTCTTCCTCTCCGAGGCACTTCTCACCACCCTTTGGAGCAGTCACCACTCAAGCCCTTGTTTCAGGGACACTTTGCCATTTTGGCAGTAAGGTCTGCAGCAGCGCTAAGCAGGAAGTGATTTTTTCCTCCTTCTAAACTTGGAGAGTCAAACCATTTTGTATTTCATGTTGGTATCAAACCAAAATTGCTTCTCAACAGATTTTCAGTAGGCTCCAGGCTGGAGAGCTGATCAGACTCGAGAGACGAGAGCAACACTGGCTCTGTCACCGATCCAATGTTTGGCTGGAGCACATCTCTCAGATTTTCTTCTGTAATCTCTCACCTATAAAACTATGATGTATCTCTTCTTGGGAGCATTATGAGTTTTAATTAGGTAGTCTCTGTCTGGTGTTGTCAGTACATGATGTGCTGTAAAAAAGTTTAATAGCATGACAAAGTCATGCCCTGGATCTCAAGTAGGAGCACAATCAGTAAATGACAAGTCTGCAAAGACTTCTGAAAATTTTTATTCTAATCTCATTGAGTCTTAGTTAATTTTCACCAAGATTGGAACTAATTCACACACATCAGAGTATTACAAGGAGACATTCTGAGGCACTAAAATTACAGGAACCACCACAAAAGAAAAGAGAAAAAACCCAAACCTCAACATTTCCTCCATCAGATGTTATTAGTCTTAGTGTAGAGCATGGTGAGATCCTGCTGAATATGAAGGAGATATTGCACAATACGAAGGAAGGGTACACATTACAAAAGATGCTCCCTTAGGATTTCCAGGTAGAAATCCTTCGCTGCCCAAACTCCAGTAAGACTCCTGACAGCGTTATCAGCCCTGCATGCCAGTAGATGGCACCCTGAATATGAGCTCCACGAACGCAACGGCGCTGCATTCACATTTGCAAGAAGAATTGGGTAGTACTTACACCCTGCTCTCTTTTTTTTTTTAATTTTTTTTTTTTTTAACTTTTAAAATATAACAGAGGGGAAGACAGTCAGGAAAGAGATCAAATATTAACAGAAAATAGAAAAAGGATCCTATCTGATGCTTTTATGATTTGATGCTTTGAAACTGTTATTAGCAGCATCAGGGCCAAATTTGGGCCGGTTTTGCAGGGGAATTCATTTCACTTACTTTGGAAGGCAGAGCTGCCAAGCCCCGTGCAACTGCTTGTGAGGCACTTCATGTTCATTACATAATTAGCTAATTTGCCTTTTGGCAAATAGTTAGCATCTGGATATAAATTTTAGTTTTCAAACCTCCTACGGTTGATTTGCTGGAGAAAGGCATTAAACCAAGACAGATTTTCCCCGCCTCCCCTCCCTGTTGTTTATAGGGTTCCTGGAGCAAAGGGGCAGCATAACTTTAAGGCATTCACCTAAGAGAAGAGGGACAGGAGAACACACCAAAAAATCCTCTTGGAAGTATCATTTTCAGGGCACTGTGGAACAGAAGCAGCAGGTTGGATAAGGGTGGGAAAAAGTCAGGGAACAGTACAGGTACAAGAAAAATCCTTGACATGAGGTTGGATGGATGATACAGAAGGAAAAACTGATTCAGAGAGTGGGGAACAAAGATTACACTGGATGTGAGAACAGAGAACTTTAATTTCTGGAGAGGGCATAGATCAGCTTACTTGTGGGGCAAGAAACACTGCTGAGCTGAAGGGACGAAATCACCTTTCTGGCTGGGACAGCAAAACCAGTTCAGTCCTACACACACCGCCACTTTTGGAGATAACCTCAAGAGCTGAAAAACCCTCACTGAGGGGAAAAAGGGGTTCATATTTTTAATTAAATTATCAGCCTCAGTGGTTCAACACTTGCAGTTACTTTTCCTGTTAATTGGTCTATGTGTTTGGGATGCTCAGAGAGGAGACAAGCCTGCTCCCCCAAGTAGCACAGCATCCCCACTGTGAATCAAGCTGAACTGAAGCCAGAGTTCAGACACCAACTACAGGTGTGAGGTGGCTGCTAAATAGTCAAGTGACATTTGACATGTCTGGCAGATCAATGGTTAAGATCCTAAAACCCCGATTTCTAAATGTACAGTTGACTTTCAAACGCGCGGTGTGGAAGTAATGAGTGTTACAGAAGTGAGAAACGGAAAGGTTATTGCAGATCCAAATCCGTACACACAGTAAAAGCCATCCCGTTTCTGAGAATCAGGCCCAGGTTAAAAGAGTAACATAGCAAATTGCAGAGATCAGATCTCGGGCTTCCTCAGAAGGTACTGGGTCTTGGCGAAAATATTTTCAAGAACATTTTTGGTAACATTTCTTTTAAAAACTGTGTTTTCACAAAACCTTGATGTTTACTAACAGTGAAAATATTTAAATTAGTTCTAATTTTCTTTTGGTGTGAAAAATACTTTTCTGCCCTTTCTCTTCAAAAAGAGAAAGGGGATGATAAAGAAAACAAAGTAACATTGTTAACTTCCCAATGAAAAACAAAACAAACAACCTCTTCCTTTTGCTATTCATAATTTCCATGAAAAAAAAAAAAGAAAAAAAAAAAAGGAAAAATGTACTTTTTAGCTTTTTGCAAAAATTAAGAAAGTGCATTGTTCATCTCACTGCCATTCTTATGTCTTTGGTAGCTTAATTATGGTTTCTGTCTCGCAATGACAACCAGTAAGTGTTCCCCTCCTACAGCAGCTCATGGAGCTGGAGGAAGTTTCATATTGCATTTATCAGGTTTTTAATCCATTTTGACATGTTACTTTGTCCAGAAATTGATCATATAATGAGCAGACTGCCTGGCGTTACCCAAGAACTTTATTTCATGAGTTTTGGTACAGTACTGGTAAAGTTAGTATATAGTTTTTCTACAAAGCAAAGGAAAGCAAATCATTCGTTCTTCAAGAAACAAGAGGATAGCAGTATTTCTAAATTTTGGCTTGACCTATGCCTATGTTTCCTATAGCTATGTACAGTGAAAGACAGAATGAAAATGTTAATTTTTTAGCAAATTGTACCAAGTGGTAGTTGCAGCAACTACTTTTATCCAAGAAAGGGAAAAAATTTATCCATGATTAATATAATTTGTTGCATTTGTTTTTCAAGATTATGAGATTAAAAACGTTGTATATAATTTTCCATATTTATCAAAATATGCTTTTCATTTCCAACTTCACTCATTATGACGTATCTACCACTATCAAGTCAGGAGCATAATGAGCATGAAAGTGCTCAACATAATAATATGAAAACACTGCAAAATTAAAGTGTCTTGTTACATTCCCTAATTCCATTCTTCTGCTGAAGAGCATGCTGTACATGAAGGGCATCCATTGAAACCTAATGCAACAATATTACAAAAGAATAAAAATCAGCACTAAGTTCACCATTACACTAGACCTGTGAGCTTGAAAAACCGTAAAAATGGAAGAGGAAGTAAGAATTAACAGATGAAAAAACAAGCTAATGCCACACACGTGGTGAGTCAGAGCATTCTTGTAAAGGAGAAAACACATTGCTATGTCTGTGAAAGAAGTGTTTAAAATCAACACACCTACGTAATTATTTCTGCTGTTGGGTTTTTCTCTTAGCCTTTGCTACGCTATTATCTCTGCTGAAGTACAGCTGAGGGGCAGTAAGTGCTTAAACGCACAAGTGATGGAAATAAAGGGGGACAGATGAAAAAACTATAAGTAAAGAGAGGGGATAACAAGTAAACTGCCACATAGCTTTTTTCAATTATTCTTATCTGCACTGTACTCTGTCTTTTTTTTTTTTTTTCAACCATCCCCACCACGCTGCTCTCACAGCTAACACGTCACACATCTGCACCCAGGGCACGGACACAAACAGCAAAGGCTGCTGAGGGATATGGTGTCCTGGGCTGGTGCCCAGAAGAGTCCTGAAGCCAGTTTATCTGAGCACTAGAAAAACAGAAAAGCCCATTGTAATGAAAATACAAAGCAGATGTAACATTCCTATGCCTCTTCCTTTGCAGAAAGATGTCTTCCAGACTGGAATAATTTGTAGTCAGGAAGTAGCGTTAATTTCAACCATCAGTCATATCTCTAGTCAAAGTAGGAGATCAGAAATGACACTACATCACCATTGCCTGGGTCTTTACTCCAGTTTTACCCTTTTATATCAGATAGGCAATAAAACAGAATTTCATGCCGAGTTCAGAGTGCTGTAAAATATTAAATGTCCTAAACTCAACAGCACAATTTCCCTTATCAACCAAACTCGCAAATTTCATCAGCAAACATCAGTGAGTTAGTCGATACATCCTAAGTCCTACAAAAGCCATGCTCATCAGTATTGATTATCATTCCTCTTTTAATTTTTTTACCTGTTGCAGCCATATAAGACTTTCGGTGGTGTCTCTCAGAACAGACAACACGTTAAGCAAGGATCACGGAGGTCATCTTACCTCATGTGTCTAAAAGCTTGCTTTGTAGTCCAGTGTTTTCTAGTCCCAGAAAGTAGACTTTCTAGTTTGTAGAAGTAGACTAGACTGTAGCCCAGTCCTTTTCTAGTCCAGTATTTGAAGACTTTCTGCAAATAAAAGCAGAAATGGCCCACAGAGTTCTTCAGGCAACTCTAGTTTACGTGGACAGTTACCCATGCCTCTCCTGTGGTCAAAGAGAAGCATAGAACATCTTTTCTCTTTTGTTTGTAGCAATATCTCACTGCCCAGCATTACTCTGTTACCACGTGTGGAATACGCTGTTCAGTATGTTATTCACAATTTTATTTATGCTCTGAGGTATATAATCCAGTCTCCATGAAAGATGCACCTAAAGGCAAATTTCTTGACACAACTTGGCCCGAATCATAGCAGACTTCTGAGGCAGTAGTGCAATACAAGAAGTGAAGCATTTTCAAGCATCATTGTTAAAAAACTCTTAGGCTGCAGAATCTTTTATCCTTGAGTTTTTAACCTGATCCTTGATATGATGACCATTTCAGCCTTTTTGGTTTATTCTCTTATATCAAGGCAGGGTTATATTTTACAATAACTCTTGGTTAATAACTACTTAATTTTCATGACTGAAATCTCACAGCTTAATATCCAGTAGGAACAAAGTGTGTTATCATTTAAAATCATTTCTTCCTAGTTTGTGCAATACAGAACATACAGTTCCAGACAGGTCTTAAAGGCCTGATCCTGAACTGAGGTTTGCAGTGAACCTACTGAAGTTAATGGAGTTACAGCAATGCAAAAGTAACATTAAGCACACTCATAGAATCATAGAATCATTAAGGTTGGAAAAGACCTCCAAGATCATCAAGTCCAACCATCAACTACCACCACCATGACTCCTAAACCTTGGAGCCCTGGAGTGCCACGTCTATATCTTTTTTGAACGCCTCCAGGGTTGACGACTCCACCACCTCTCTGGGCAGCCTGTTCCAATGCCTAACCACTCTCGGTAAAGAAGTTCTTCCTGATGTCCAATCTAAACCTCCCCTGACACAACTTGAGGCCATTTCCTCTCGTCCTATCGCTAGTTTCTTGGGAGAAGAGTCCAACACCCGCTTCACTACAACATCCTTTCAGGCAGTTGTAGAGAGTGATAAGGTCTCCCCTCAGCCTCCTCTTCTCCAAGCTAAACAGCCCCAGTTCCCTCAGCCGCTCCTCANTGCCGGGCAGCTTTCCAGCCACTCCTCCCCAAGCCTGTAGCGTTGCACGGGGTTGTTGTGACCCAAGTGCAGGACCCGGCACTTGGCCTTGTTCAACCTCATACAATTGGCCCCGGCCCATCGATCCAGCCTATCCAGATCCCTCTGCAGGGCCTTCCTTCCCTCGAGCAGATCGACATTCCTGCCCAGCTTGGTATCATCTGCAAACTTGCTGAGGGTGCACTCGATCCCCTCATCCAGATCATTGATGAAGACGTTGAACAAAACCGGCCCCAAAACTGAGCCCTGGGGAACACCGCTCATGACCGGCCGCCAACTCGAGGAGGAAAGCCAAAGCATTTATTGCATTACGGAGCCAGGTATGGAAATATACCTTATAACAGATGGCAAAAAAGGAAGGACACAGACTTGCACCATTGTACAGCACTAACTATGTTGTTTAATTTTGGGTCTAAGAACATACTCGAAGGTTGTTTTGATGACTGAGTTCCTAAGAATTAAAGTGTTAAAATGCAGTACTTCATTTCTCATTCCCGATAGTTACCACAGATATTAGGAATATGTGATTCTCTACTTACAGTACATCACAGACCTGCATGGATACGGACTCTACACCGCACAGTAACTTACAGACTGTTACAGTTTGACACTTCAGTGATTTCCTGCCCATTGACCGCAGCGCTAAAAATATGAGTGGCTTACTGCTATGAAGATTGCCTGTAGGTTTTTTTCTATTTTTTTCACCTAGTAATAGCACCTTACACAATAAAAAATTAAAAGGGTAATATAAAATAATAGAAGGCTGATATTGAGTCCCACTTACTAGCACATGGCAGCAAAACTTCTTAACCAAATACACAGTTTCAGTAGAAATATTATCAATCTTTACAAATCGTTGCTTGATTTGTCTCAAGGATTGGATGAAGAGAGACATGAAGACAGAAAATTTGAATAGCTGTGCTAGACTGGCAATGACTATCAATGAGGATTTAAGCAGGGAGCTAAGGTGTCATTCTGAAGTTTTGTGGAAGATGATAGCTGAAAGCCGCAGGGTCTGTTCCCCTCTATACGTAGACCGTTAAAAATAGCAGGATCAGATGTCAAAGAAAAACAGGGACCTGGAAAAGCTACTTGTACCCTGTAGGGCAGAGATGTGTTCTCTCTGGAAATGCTTTCCTATCTGGATAGAAAGGGCTTGAGAATTAGAAAGAGAAGAGAATGGGAGACAGTTACTATTCCAAAGTTGTGCAGATACAATGACAAACTCTTCACATCCGTATTTAATGACTACAGATTCAACTCTAATCCTGTAATCCTTCATGAGCTGCTATCTACAGGACTTCCCTGCACAAATAAAAGCCTGCTAGGAAATATCACTAAGATGTTATTGGAAACAATAAAAATGCATGCAACAGGGTAAAAGAGCTTCTTCAAGTCAGCAAGTGACTGCATATGGTCATGTCTCTTCTTGCATCACTTAGTTTCTTAATTATATTACATGTGAAGGTCTCAGGAAAGGTAACAGTTGTTTCATCTGTCCCAGTATATCATATGGGATAGCATAATGGAGTCTATTTTCACCACTCCTATGTCAATTTAATATCTCAGTTTCAAGTGGAACTTTGTGTACAGTTTGGCCTGCATATGTTCTGGGAACAGTCGTCCATAGTAGAAATTCAGTTGAATATGTAAAAGAACATGCCTGGGAAAAATTGCTACTTCTAGGTCTTCCTGCTGGCAGCGCATTTCGTTTCTTTCTGGAGTGCATCTGATCTGCAACACCTGCCTCCATTTTCCATGCTGTGCAAGCTAGACTACAACCCTTCAAATGATGAATATTGGTCATATATACACAGTATTAAAAAACCCAAACTATTAACGTCATCCGATATGTAACACTTCTAACGCATCTACATCTACATCTACAACACTGAATAGCAGAATGAGTATGGTTTAGTCATTAGACCAAAGGCAGCAAGTAGTTCCCCGTATCATAAAAGTTCATAACAATTTGATTGATATAACACCAAATAAGACCTGAGAAGTGCTAGAGGGGCCCAGAGGAGTACTGCTTGGTTACTCCTGACCTGCCCTCACCTATCGGGTGAGGAAAAGATAATTTCCTTCCATCTCCTTCCTTTCTGTCATGTGTTTAGGTACTGCAGATAAGGACAGATTAGATTCATGGCTTTGCAGCCACCACAGGTAAGACTGACCACCTCTAAACTCATTTTACACCTGCATATGATGCTTCTCGCACAGTAACTTTAGTTTAAAGCTGTCTAATTCTGAATAAAATGAATCCAATGTTTTCTCTAGGAAGATCACATAAGAATCACAAATTTTCTCCGGTGCTTGAAAGAAATCTGTTCCTATAGCCTAAATGTTCAGAAAAGTGTTGTTACTTTTAATGTTGCCAGATCTGAAGTGATGAGATACTATGGGAAAGGTTATTCTTGCAGTATTTACAGATACAAGCAGAAGCAGAAGTGACAGAAATTTCAAAGTAAGACTGCTTGAAATACTTCCAGCTCAATTTTGCAGAACTTCTCCTCACAGAGATTCAGATATTCATCCAAACTTTCCATGCTTACCTGAAGTAGACATGTGGTGGTGGTAATTTTGGAACAGCCCAAACTCTCTGGAGAAGTGGAAGAGTTAGTACCGCAAGACAAATGGACGTATTAGAAAAATATTTTTTAAGTGCCTAAAAGCTTGCTGCAAATAGCCAAAGAAACAAACTTCCTATAAGTTCTAAATTTCACAGCTTTGCCAACAGAAATTTCAGTTTCGATTTGACAACAGCTATATAAACAAGCTATCATAAGGCCAGCTCGGGTAGGATGTTACAGCACATTTGTGACCTGCACCACATTCATGTACATGCACACGCTGCACTGGTTGATCCACAGCGGAGGAAGCACCTCATGTTCATCACTGAGTAAGCCTATACACAATTTTTATCCCACTCTACCTATAAATCAGTTATGCACTACTGAACACTTGGAGCAGTTGTAAGTCATGTCCCAGTTTGCCTCCTGGTCCTTAGTTCCTGCAGAAGCAGCATCCCCTTCACTAGAAAAAAATGCCTTGTTGAGTTCTGTTAAGCCTTTGGTGAAGCAGTGGCAGTCGTTTTAACCTCTTAGAGTAGTTAGAGTCCCTCAACTTAGTAGTTTAAATGCACATTTGCCACATCTTAATCCATTTGGCGGTTCCATATA
Organism: Fregata magnificens; assembly: GCA_013389945.1. NCBI lineage: Eukaryota > Metazoa > Chordata > Aves > Suliformes > Fregatidae > Fregata > Fregata magnificens. The sequence goes on from WAAD01039678.1 coordinate 208,934, forward strand.
CCCATCATCCTACAGAAGACATGTCTGTCAAACTGAGATACTGAGATTATTGAACAGTAAAAGCTTTAAAGCTTCTCAGTCTTTAAAAACAAATTAAAAAATAAAGTAAATTTATAATAAAACTATTTCTTTCTGACACTACCTGCCTCAATAGTGTCTACAACAAGAGCCTTGTCCCTTATTTGGACAGCAAGACCCCCTCCCTCCCACTCCCCAGGATAACATTTGACTCCCCGTGCTGTGCACATGAAACAGTCCCTCCCACCCTCTCTCAATCTTCCTCCATACATATCTGCAGCAGTTTTTGTGCTGTGATCCTGCAGCTGCTCCCTTACTTCTTCTCACTGCTCCCACTTCCCATCTGAGGGGGGAAAAAAAAAACTCCAGACACTTTTAATCTGTTCCCACACTCCATCTCCACTTTCCTTTGCAGAGTTCCCGGTGCTGCTCTTGTAAGAGAAACTGCTGTGAAATGCAGCAGAACCGGCACCTACATTTTAGGAGAAAACTTTTAAGCTACAGAAGGAACTAGAAGGGGAAATTCTTTGTGGCTTGCATCGAGCAAGCCCCTCTTCTGCATTTTATGGGGCCTCCGGTTTGCTTTCTTCACCAGCCACCTCTACCGTGGCCCAGAGCGGAGCAGAAGGTGGCAGGTGTGCCTGCCCCACCACGCTGCTCTTCAGCACTGTGTGGCAAAGCAGGGAGAAGACAAAGGCATTTGTTTTATGTGATAGTATCTGACATCACATTGTGTAGCTAAGATGTCTGCTTTCAGCATGGGGTATTGCAGCGTCAAAAATATAATTTCTTTGATTATGCAAGAAGTTTGAGCATAGGCTCTGTTAATCATATCTAAAATTTTTACTGCAGATGTGCATTGTTTTGTGAGGGACCAATGAAACCTTTATTTCACTAAGGTGGTTCAAGGTGACTCCAGAAACCTTGGATGCATGCTTTCTGCAGGCCAGGGGACCAGAGCCCACCTGCACCACCAGTCCCACTACAGACACCCTGCGCATGGTAGGAGCAGTCAGAGTCAGCAGCAAGGACAGCAGGAGTGCAATAGTGCCAGATCGGCACGCGAACACCGACAGTCATGGTGAGAAGAGTGGCAGCCATTCATCTGCCCCCAACATCGTTATAGAGCAAAAATACCTAACAAGTGTTATATCCGGTGTCAGCTGTGGGTTTATCAGGTAACGTGGTAACATGCAGAGCTGATGGACTCCTCAGCTCAAGTGAGCCCTTGCAGTCCTATGCACCTGAGTTAAAATGTCCTTACAGTGCATCAATATTATTTTCTAAACATCTGTACCCTTATGCATGATACAAGTCTGGTAAGAAATTTCTGCATTTAATTTTCTTCATTCTTTTATTTCACACAATTGTTGCTCCACATCTTAATAGATTCCCTCTCTTCACTCACTCACAGTCTAGGAAAGATATTACAAAAAGCCTCAAACTTTAGATGAAGATTAAAACTAGAAAAGAAATTTTCTAATTAAGATCTCTGTGCAGCAATTCTGAACATCTCAGATCTTTACAACTACATACCGCTCAATCCAAAGCCAGTGCTAGACTGTCCAAAGGTAATTCAAGAATGGTTTGAAGGAACCAGTTTCTCTAAGCCTCTGCTAAGACTGGGGGCACGCCTTGCCTTTACCAGGGCCTAGGTATTAATGGACGAGGAGGAGCTGAGATGCTTTTACTTGGGCTGTTTCTGCTTCCTTTGCCACTCCAGAAGAGTGGATGGATTAGTGCCACCTCCTAGTCCAAAAAAATCATCACAAGAATTTGACTACTCTTTACTACTGGTTACTATACTTTGCTTTTTTTGCTAATTTTTGCTAATTTGCTAAGTAACCAAGCATGCAATGTACTGCTGATAATAGAAACATTAATCTTTCTAGATCAAGCCTCAGCACTACTCAGCCCAAAGTACAAAAGGCAGCACGTGTGAGAGCAGCTTAGCCAGTTGGAAAGTCTGATGTAACATCTTCCTACTGGAAAACGTTGATTCATTTGTAGAAAAACCATTAGCTAGAAATGCATTTTGTCTGAGAGAGCCCAGGGAGGCTTCTGTTGGGGTTTGCTGTGGATGCCCATGGTGTTACCATGAGGCTCTCCTGCAGTGTGTGGGGGTGTTTGGCCCTGGCCAGCATCACCACGTGGACTGAGGATCCCCCAACCGGTGGGACACACTGCCAGCGTTGGGTCCATTCCCCCACCATGGACTGCTCAGTTCCTCCAACTCCACTGTCCCAAGCAGATATCTGGCTGGCCCAGCAGCAGGTGTCTCCTGAACCACAGCTACAGCAGAAACACCAGAAATGCTGAGAGCATCCTGACACCCAGCAGGCTGGTGACGAGCCCACCAGCCATGGAGGTGACTCTCTTGGAAACAGAACTCCAGACCTTCAATTGTCTTCACAAAATATCTGTGTCATTTCCCTCCTCACCCACAAAGGAAGAGAGTTTAGTAACATCCTGAGCAGCAGAAAAACAAGTACAGGTGCTAAGTACTATGCCTTGCCTAGGAGGAGCTTCGGTATCTGGTTCAGCACCAAATACAGTGGTGGCTTTTATCAGGGTGTGGCAGGAAAAGAAATAAGAAACAAAGAGCAAGCACATACTTAAAGCACGTCTCTTCAGCTCTAAGCCACATTCGCTTCTGGTTTTTCTTCCTCCTTTTCTCCCTCTCCACTCTCATCATATTGCAGTTGTGCTGAAAACTGACAGATGTCTTGGAGAAGGAATCAGAAGTCAGTTTAAGTTCTTCTGTTCGAGGACTGCGCCTGTTTAGTATATCAGGCACAGGCTTTGCAAGAAATATTCATGAAAAACTACAGTACAAACCCACAATACCCAGCTTAACTACAAGTGAATGACTTAATACCTGTCAATCTCAAATGGCAGGAAGTGCTATCTTGTGTCTTAAACAACCTTGAACCACTAACCATAGCAATATCAAACTTGCTTAGTTAATTTATTGAAGAAATGCTTCAGTAGGTATCTGTGCACTGAGTTAATATTTTACTATGTAACTTGCACATACCCCAAGAAATTTAGAAGTTAATTTGGAGAACACCAATATCTGTTAAATAACCCTCTGATATCTTTCCTAGTTAATTCCCAAAACAGTTCTTTCTCATGCTAAGTAAAGTGAATGAAAATACAGAGAAATGAAGAGAAAAAGGCCCAAATTTTCAAGCATGTATGCATTTTGGGTTCTTAGTTTCTGGCAAACAGGACTCACTTTTACACATGCCAGACCTCAACACTTCCAGGTGACTTCAGCATGAGCCAATAATGCACTGAAAATCTGCTCCAGCATCACCTGGCTGCATCCACAAACCGAGCCCTAGCATGAGTTAGATTTGCCCTGTGGTCAGTTTGCAACATCTAAATAACCGTGCCCATAAAATTAATGCCTGCTTTTCTCATTCAGACAGCCTTCTTAAAAAAAAATCCAATAGCATTTCTTTTGCTCCTATTTCAGCCAGCCTAGAAGTTTGCACCCCAAGGTGCTTCAAGTTCTAATAAAGATGATGGGAGTCCACAGACTCTGTGATAAGAGGTCTCACTCTTAAAATGAAAATAGATCTGCACTGAGGAAGTCCCTGTGCAAATGAGGAGCTAGTAGTGTTTGCTTTGTAGTGGGTCTCCAAAACAAATTTTGTAGTATTTCTTAAAGCAGAGAAGACTGACAGAGGCATGTCGACTGCGTGAAGGCACAATCTTAACATCCAGCACAGAAAAAGATCAACCAGCTCTGTCCTTCAGATGTCAATAAGAGAGTTGTCAGTGAAATCAAGATTCATTGAGACCGCTGGCTGAAGCAAACCAACCTTATGAGAAGGTTTCAGAAGCAGGTAACACCAATGCCTCCTGACCTAGACCAAGCTCACAGGTTCCCAAATGCACACCCAACAGGGAAGTGTGCCATTGTGAGCAAGCTGAAGGCAGATAGAACTCAAGTGATGTTTTGTTTTGTCTTTAAAAGAGATGAGCCCAAACAATACCAACATATACAGGATTAAGATACAACCTCTACAACTGCCATGTTTCAGGTTTCTAATTAAGAACACGCCTAAGCAGTAACAGACTTCTCCAACGTCAAGAGACAGTTTCTAGCAGCATGCAGGCTTTAACAACTCATTAAATGGTTAGCAGCTCACACTGATTGAGCTGACACAGCACAGAGGCATCTTAAAAAAGGAGTCAAGAAAAATAGGCAAGTGTGAGAATTACTCATTATGAGCCTCAAAAAATTCAGAAGATGCTGCGTATAACCCACTAAGCCCCATATGACTCAGGAGAAACGGGCCATAATACAGCAGTTCCCACTGCTAAGTCTGTAGGACTGCTTAGCAGAGAACCAAGCTGAAGCCTCTGAGCAGCGCAGCAAAACCATCCTGACTACAGCACTAGAGATCACAATGGGCACTCCATCTCACTTGTGTGGGATACTACTTTTAAGAGCCTGGCCTGAAGCTCGTCACTGCAAAGAATAACTTCTGGGACCAGAAATAGATAGAGAAATCCAAACCAGGCCTGTGTACAGCTGTTTCAATTAAGCTAGCACCACACCAGAGGTTGTGGTGTTGTGCCATGCAAATATCAGGAGGAGAATCCAAATGTGGCTCTGTCACCATTTTACCTGCCTCACTCCAGGTAAGGAGGAACATGCTCAAGACTGTGGTCCGATACAGACCTCTCCTTTGCTGCCCTCGCAGTCCCAGCCCAGGTGAGAGGGACTACCGCGGGGGCTACACACGAGGGCTTGGGTGGAAGAAGAGGGACTATCTCTTCCAAGCTAGTGTATCTCTTGTATCAAAGCAAAAGGAAGTTTCTACAACAAATGCTGCCAAAAAGGGAAAGGTTTTTTTGTAATTCAATAATAGTGTGCAGCAGGAGCTTTAAAATACAGAGAGTGCTTCAGCTGTTCACTCTATTTGGAAAAGAAAATGAACAAATGTATGTTACAGATGTAATTGCATTGAGAGGTAAAGTGAACAAGAGATGCTGCTTCTAAATGAATTTCCTTTGGACACAAGGAGGTAAGTTGCAGGAAGGGGAGAAAATAAAGAAAAATAACTCTGAGAATTCAAACTACTTTACCAAATCTCACAGCTCTGTGGAAAATGCATTTCAAATGACTCTAAGACATTACAGCAGTAACATAAAAACCACTACAAACACAGCCCAGGAAGAGAACATGTTCTTTTTATACAATTTCCCTGTCTGTGCTGATTTGTGTATGCAGGCGGGACAGCTTTTTTTCTCCAAAAAGTACAGAAAATTTGAAATGTAATCTTAGAACACTACGCTAAAATCTGTCTCCAATTAGTATGCACAATTTCAAAATGAGCTTCAAGCCACGTGTGATATGTTTCAACTCTGACCCATATTTCCAAAAGAAAAACAAGTTGCTTCTTATGATAGGGCTGTCAGTTACAAACATGAGTACATGTCACAAAGTTTACAGCAAGTACATGTTACCAGGAAAACAAATCTTCACCATAGAACAAATCTTGCTAACTCTGGCTCTCCTTTATGTGGCCCAAAATCAAAGCGTTATATTGTGTTATTTGAACATCTTCCTAAATGGCTATTTCCTTGTAAGGCTCTGAAGGCCAGAAAGCAGTGTTTGCCTGCTGATGGCAATGCAAAGCGATCTCTTGTGATAGAAAGCTTCGAGTGAGATGGGGACTCAGGACACACAACCTTTTTCTGGCCAACTCCGAAGTGGAGGAGGAGTTAGTCTGGATCTAAATAGCCTCGTGCAGGAAACATGCTACCATAGCATCTCCATTGAACAGCTCCACAAGGAGCAGCATTGAGAGTGCCCGTAGGCAAACCGAGGATATTTTTTGTACACTGTCCCCTGTGCCTCCCCATGTCCTCCTATTCCTGTTAGCACCACTGATGAATAATAGAGTGGCACCAAACTTTTTGATACCGAGCAAGGCAAGAGATCCCTCTATCGATCTCTTCAGTCTCTAGTGATACTGAGTATCAACTAGATACCCACCCTTACCACTCACTAACTCTTACAGTAGCCGCTGCTACTAATCACCTCCCTCATCGTCACCAGCAGGGAAGCCAGTTAATCAAACACGGCTGAATTGCACCTGGCAAAGGCAAATGCTGGGAAACATGACCTAATCTCATTTCCCAGCCAGTGCCGCCAGCCTTTTCTACCTTTTGGGGAAAACTAGTTAATACCAACAGGGATAAGAGAAGTGATTAGTGGTTTGGGATACTGGAGAGGATCAGATACAGTTGCCTCTCGCATAGGATGCAACAGATTTGCTAGATTCTGAATACTAATTTTGCCTTTAAAATATTGTTTTACTTCTGTACCCTCTACGTTGTTGCTTATTGCTTTCAAATTCACAAACACCAACAGAAATAAAATAATTGTGTAATTAACATAATACATATTGAACACATACAAAATACATGCAGTTATGATTATTTTAAAAATCTTTAGCAACAGGTTTCCTAACTGCATTAAGACGAATTTAAGGCTCCTTACCTACAGCCTCACAGACGTCGTCTCATCTCAAACTGCCATCAACCAGCAACAGTTTTAACTATTTCAAAAAACGGAAAACATCTAGGTCACATGTCTATAGACAGCATTTGGGTTAATCTCCCACAGCTCATAAAGATAGAAAGAAAGCAGGAAAAAAAAGTAAAATAAAACCACTTCCTGCAACAGCAGAAGCTAACCATCTCACCAGTGAGCGACTTACACCCAGGTTTAGTGCAAAACTCTTCCGGATTGGACGAAAAGAAAAATTTTAAAGTATGAAAGCAGCTCCTCTGTTAAAATTGCAACAATCAGGGAGGGTTAGTTTTTGCAGAAGGTAAACATGAGGTTTAAAAGGAAATGCTGAAAGGAATTACGATTCTAAGCCTCAAGACAACTTCCCTTTTCTTACCTTCAATGAAACCCTTTGAGTACTGAAATAAATAGCTTGCAACAAATCTGCTTTGCTATTTTGAAATGTAGCTTTAGGAAAGGTAACACTGACCACACTGTTACTTTAGATTTATAAAATAGCAAATTGTAGCCAATCAGAGACTTTGCTACTAAAAAAACCCATTACTTTTACTATTGCCTGGCGAAGATCGCCCAGATAAACACTTCTGTTTCTTTGACTTTCTGGTTTAATACTTCTCCAGGAAGCAGCCCCTGGAGAAGCACAGGCACACACAGCTGCTGCCCTGCTTCACTTCCCGCAACATCTCACACCATAACGGTCCCCCTCAGGCAGGGGCACCCCAGAGAACCAGCAGATTCAGACGCAGCTCTGCACCTTTGGGGCTCTGGAAAAGTCCCTTCCTTGCATACGCCTTCACCAGCGTCTTCCCCCGTGGCCTTTTTTTCAGCAAGGAACAATAATATCTTTCCGGTATTTCTAGCTTGACTTACAAAACGAGGGCTCACCTCCCCGGTGCAGTGAGGGTTCCCTTGCAGGGCAGGGTGGTTGTGCTGTGTGTACGAGGACCATCACAGTGCTGGCCAGGCTGCAGAGCCCTCTGCTGATGCTTTGGCAGAACAGGGGGATCTTTTCTCGTTGTCTCCCACAATAAAACAAAGAGCTGCCATATGACCTGAGCAAATCAAGGCCATCCTGAAGTTTAAGGATTTATCCCAACAGTGAAGTAAAGTGAACCTTATTGACAGGGGGTGCCAGTGGAGTTCCTCAAGTAGATGTGCTCCGTCTGTGCAGATGTCCAGCAAGAAATTCACAGGCTGCCCTAGAGGAGGATCCTGCAGAACATCCCTTGGAGAAAGGGCAGAGATAGTAAACAAGGGCTGGGGCTGAGGCTAGGGTGGAGCTTAGGAAGACCTAGAAAGGGATCATGACAAATTTTACAAGGCTGCGAAGAAAAGACTGATTTGCAGGCAGTTTGTTTCCTATTGCAGCAAAAAAAGATGCAAGAAAGTTCCTGTAGAGATCATCTTTAGTACATCATGCACTTACTGAAGCACATGGGAAGCAAGACTTTCAGAATCTTCAGAAGAAGATTCAAGAAGAATACCAGAAAGAAAAAGTGGGAACATAGCACTGCTGAATGAATGGCAGCGCTATTAGGCTACAGAGTGACCCTTACATTATTATTATTGAATTTGTAGTAACTTCTACAACCTCCATTTGATGGCCAAAGATCCAATTATGCTAGAGGCCATACAAAGCCAGAACCAAGACCATCCTTGTTCCCAAACGCCTACTACGTATGCTAAGAGGTAACACGCACGTACAGACAGGAGAGGGAGTTAAACAGCAAGACAGCTGGTCTTCACCATTTTAAACTAAAATATCATTTCTTCGTAGGCAATGCATTTTAGGGATGTATTTTATAGATGGACTTTTGGAGCAAAAAAGTAGATGTTGAGTGTGAATGGTGATGAGTAGTTTCTCCCAGGTTTGAGGAGGTGAGAAAGCAATGCTGTTCTTTTCTGTAAACTCACAACTGCTAGTGCTTAAAGAACCTCCAGCAGCACTAATTAATTACTGGCTTTTTAAAAAACAGTATATGTTTCAACTATTTTTGTCATATGGAATAAATTTTAATTGAAAAATCTATTGTAGCCATGCAGATCTTAAGATTTTCCTCAAATAAAACCATGAAAAGCATTTTTACAATTACAAAATATTTGTGAACAGTGTGGACAACAGAACTTCATCACTAAAATGTGAGGAAACCATCAGCAAACCTGTAAAATACTGCAGCAGAACTTGCCTATGTCACCTTGTCCAAAACCTAGATTACCAGGGACGTGACATTTTTCATGAAAATGTCTTTCACTGTACACCTAACATTTCAAGTCAAGTTGCATACTCTGTCTGATTTCCTTCGCATCCATTTGACAGTATGTCAGTAGTGACAAAATTCTATAAAAGAATGGCAGCTTTGCATACTGCTTAAACTTAGGCAGCACAAGCTTCCTGTGTGATCTCTGGAAGGCTGAAAATACTTTAGATGTGCAAAAAAAAAAAAAAAAACAGTTTAGCAAAATCTAAGAGCTCGTTTAATCTAAGTAAAACTAAACAGGAAACAGAAATTGCATAGACGTTACCTGGAGCAGATTGCTGCTCAATAGGTTGGTCTTTGCATGTTTGCTGTGCAAGTTAAAGATGGAGCATCATGTCTGAAGCTCAGATTTCTTGTCCCTATTTCAGTGACTCATGGCGTCATTGCTTATGAGACATGTCATCAAGTTGGTGAACATCCAGATTTCTATATCTCATAACTGAAAGCACAGAGCATTAAGGTTAAACCAGCAGTTTTAAAAATCACTATTGACTGAGGATGCTAAATGCCCAGCAGCTGCTACCAACTCAGTTGTAACAAATTCAACAAGTATCATAAGTTTCATCAGGTGCTTGAACAGTGATTCCAAGACTTGTTCTAGACCAGCAGTCTCCTGAGAGGGAAAGAAAACTTGACTGTTTTTCTTTTTGCTTTGTGCAGCCTTTACTCTCTGTTGGAATAACTGACAGGCAGCCCATAGTCTGGCTTGTATAGTAGGCACCCAGTGGCAAATCTAATTGAGTGGGTAAATCAAGACATAATAGACAATACAAACCTGGATAGCATGCAGGCACAAGCTTGGAAGAACAACTGTGCATGCAATGGCCAATTCCAGAAGAAAACAATTTTTTATTAATGAAAAGGGATACAGTTCTAAAACTTTGCAATTCACTGGGAAAAACCCTAGGAAACTAGTAGACTATGTGATAATGAAGAAATAATGTATTATCTCCCACATTCTTCACCAGAGAAATTATATTTTTCATATTTGTAGTAGGTTTTAAAATATTTACATTAAAAAGGAGAACAAAGAATTATGTCTGTATGGACAGTAACCCATATCCTTGCTCACAGCAATTGTTTGCTCAGAGAGCTGATGTCCATTCAGCAGCCATTATTTTTTTGCCATAAGGGCTTTGAATATTTAATCCCAGTAAAAACATTTCTAGGAGCACATTCTTATGTATCGAGAAGGCCATGCATGTGGCCATGTAACAACTCCAATAGTTTATAGTCCAAGTTAACAGCAGTGTCTAATATTACCTGCTTGGGCCATAAAAGTTTATTATGTAGGTGCTTGTATGTGAATGTCGATGTAAATACACGGTAATGGTTAAATTCACACTACCCTCTCAACCATAACATGCATTATAAACATTCTGGTACCATCTTCCACAACCTCTTACTCTGAGCTGATTTTTCCCCTAAACAATCTATTTTACTTACCACAGTCTTAAAAGCGCAAAAGATATTTTTTAAAAAATTGTCACAGGTGGTAGAAAATAGATCTTTAGAGATTCTCCAGCAGTTTAATGTTGGCTGTATGGAAGGAACATATGCGCTGTGACTTGAGGTCTAAAACCCACAACACTCAAATTTTAGGAGACAAACGATCTTGCATTAAAACATCTCTTAATAGCTGAGCTGCTAAAGTTTTGATAACAGATATACTTTACAAAGCAGCAGAGAAGTTTAGGACAGAATTCTCTGGACATTTACTTCCTAATAAAGATAGTTTTACCTTATAATGAGGTTTGCATTTAGAAATATTCATAGCTAAGGAAATAACACATTATTTTTCCACTCATTATTTTTCAAGCCTACCTAATGTAATTTTTCACTGTGGAAAAAAGAAATTAGGACACTGAAGTTAATGAAAACTACTAGGTAAGAAAGTTCTACGTAAATCCAAACTGGTCCTTTTCTCTCTCTTTCCCAGGTATTTTAGGGATCTTGACACTTATTTTAAAGGCCAACCTTGCCTAGGGCTATTTTTAATAAACTTAGAAAAGCCACTCCAACCCATTGTACAGCTATAGCATACTAAAAAGAGGCAAAAACCCAGCATATGTTGATGCATTATGTAAAGACTTTCCTTGACAAGATCTGGTTACACGCAAGCTTTAAATGCAGTGTAAATGCATTTTCTTGAGTGTTAGGCCTCCGAGTGCTAAAAGTGTTACAATACCAAACTGCCAGAAAGGTGGTTTTACATTACACAATAACGGACCTTAAAAAGACAAATGAGTCATGCACTTTGGGTGACAATATCTTAATCTATGCACCCGTGATCAAGTCAGAGTTACAAAGCGGTGCTGGCAAAATCCTCTTCAAAGCCCTTCTCTTCTCCCTGATGTTCACCACTGGCTTCAGGTGTGACCCAAACTCTCCTCACCAATAGCTTGTTGACTGGAGATGTTCCAAAAACTGCCAATGTTTTGACAGTAAAGGAAGTATGAAGTGGCTGTCCTTGATATAAAACTGATACTCCAGCCAGTGTTCTTTCTACCTCTATTAAAAAAGCTTCAGCTACATGGTGAATAACAGTGGGGAAAGTATCAAGCCCTGTAAAATCCCACTCTGAGGATGAACGCGAAAGCAAGCTGAGACTTAGTGGGATATTCTCTTCTTTTGCTTCAGCCTTTGAGGAAGAAGAGGCTCATTTCTACAGTACCAAATTCCACCTTCACAAAAAGAGAAACGTAAGCATACAGCAATACGAAGCATTCACAAATATAAGGCAGCCCCCACCAAATCTAGTGGAAATAAGAATTGCTGAAGTCATTGTTTGTCGCTTCCTAATACAGCTTTTATCCATGTGGTAGGCTCTGCTCTCGCTCTGCTCCCTCCCATGCTGCCATCGCAGAGTGAGTCAGAACTGCCTGGGCAGTTGTGCCAGAAGAAAGAAGTCAACAAAAACAAGAGAAAGTCAGATGCAGGAAGTAAAACTCCTCTGCAGACAGATGATTGTCCTCTCTCATGTCCAGAAGCTTTCAGGGGAGACTAGGCTGCCTGAAACGGACTGGGAAACAAAAAAAACCCGAATCAGTTTATTGAAGACTTGAAGCAGTTAGTTGAGTTTAATGATTCAGTATGTCAGTCCAATCGCTTCCTATGATTTTATTTGCCCATGTAATACAAGGGTACTTCTAGTTTTTGTGCGTGCCTGTAGTCCGTTGCCCTTTTCCCCAGCTCCCTCCTTCTGACAGGCAATTGTTATTGTACATTCTGATATGAGCTGGGAGATGTCAGGAAATCTTAACTTGTTAGTGGTGAATGGGGGTATCCAGATTTGGGGGAGGGAAAAAAAAAAAAGAAAAAAAAGAAAAAAAGAAATGCACCACCACTGCATCTAATAGCCTCAGGCTGCGTATTAAATGTTGGCTGTTTGCACTTCTTGGAAGACTTCTTCAAAGCAGCCACCTACAGAAAATAAGGAGGTTTTTACTCAGACCACTCCAACATGTCCGCACAAATACATTTAATTTCAGCTTGTTTCAAGCAGGCAAAAATAGAAAGCTGATAGCCCTCATTCTATAGCTTTTGAGATTGTTCCAGTTTTTCAGTTCCTTCTAATTTCTATAGTCTGTGGTCTCTGAAGCCATATACTTCCTTTTCCCTTGTTTCTCAAGACCACTCTGTCCTCCCCTTTCCTCCGGTTCATGCTTGTAATCTTGCTTTTATGAGCCCCTTCTTATTCTATATCTGCCAAACTTAATAGGGATTCTCCTAAAGCAGGTACACAGCACTGCTGTATTCTGATGCTGCAGTTACCTCTGTAGGTTACCATAGAAGAATTACCTTTACGCTACGATAGCAGGTGCCTACTGCCATGTTTTACAAAATCTCCCCTCTTGCATGATGTGGGGGGCTCTTTAGCAAAAATATTACGATGCTAATTTCTTATCAGCCAGAATTATAGCTTCCAAGCTGTGAAAAGCACTCATCCAGATCCATTATTTCTATTAGTCCAGACAAGCTCTGCAATAGGACAAAGTGTATCATTAGCAGTTCAAAAGGCAAGTGGTATTTTGGGTTAGGGAATATTTTTAGGGTTTTAGGAGCATTTTGGATTTAGGAAAGAAGGAGAGAGGGAGTTTAAAACGTTAGGTGTGGCACTGCAGGTAGTAGCCCCCACTCCTTGGTCACGCACACGGACAGAAGTGTCAGCAGCACCACATCTCTGCTGCAGCCTCTGTGCATTTATAAAGACTCAATTAACTATAGTCCCTTTAATCCCTCCCCCCACCTGTGTTATCAGTTCACCTTTATTTCAAGCTTCAGTTATCATGACCCTTCCAGTTCTTCTAAGCAAAAAACCATTGAACGTTAGGCCTGTTGGGAAAAATATTCTCCACGAGACTCTTTAATCCGGGTTTATTCTTCCCTTGGAACAGGGTCTGCAAAACCAACTTGCACTCATTACTCATTTCTTCACAGTGCCAAGAGGTTTTTTTGATAACCTTTAACAGCGACAGTGCGATGGAGGCACCAGCCCTTCTCCCCTCATGCACAAGCTTGCAAATCTAAAATAGGACCTTAACGAAAAAAAATTTAAACATTATCACTCCGCAGTGTATGTCATTATGATATACTGAATGCAAAGCAGCTGTTCCTAACAGATTTGGCACATAACAGGGGTAACGTAATTTTACACAAATCATTATGCTCATTATTTTAAATTAATAGATTAGAATTAGTCAGTGATGTTTTTTAAGACCATCTTACCCATAGATCCCTTTATCTTTATATTCTAAGGGTGGTTTTTTTTTTCTCCTCAATATGCTGTGCAGAGAGAACATAAATGTCCAGATCACTAGGACCATAAGCCCCTAAATTCATGGCTGTTGAGCCTCTTCCAATATAAGCATCTGAAGGAAAGGTACTTAAGGGAAATAGAAAATGACATCACTTTTTTCCTGATCTTTTGAAGAGTGAATTATTTTTTTCCCATCCTACAGGAACAGACTCTGGACTAATTTTTCCTACTAAAGGCTTTAAAGTCTAAAATTCATCAAACATCTTGTCCTCAGAGACAATGTCATCCAAGTTCAAAGGATCTATAGCCCTGCAAAACTGATGTCTTATTTCAGAGCTAACGCCTTTGTTTTCATTGAATGTTTGATTTCATCAAATTAAACCACTTCTTACACTTTCTACAAATGTGAAAAAAAATAGAAGACAGAACCAAACCTCCTGATTCTCTGAATAAGAGTACACATATGCACACATATAGATGTACACATACATCATATACATTCAATTGGTATGTTTTTTTGTCTAAGATTTTTCCAGGATAGTTTTATTGTAGATTATAGTTTTTTTCAGATGTTTTTTGAAGAGCCTTTCAATAGAAAATAGTCGTCTTTAAAGGCATTTGTTTTAATGAACATCATTATAATTAAGAGCATGCTTTTCATAAATAAATATAAAAAGGATTTTTTTTCAAGTAAAGTCTGGGTCTGATTACTGATGGAGGAACTTCAAGATCTTTTTTTTTGCTAAGCATTTCAATATTCATTCAGAAAAATGTCAGGATAACAGACTTTAGCATGTAATTTTGGTGATTCATACTTTTTCTGGCATTTTATCACTTCAGTTTTAATATCCAGTTAAAGCAAGAAAGTTTGAATAAAATAAGAATACTAATGAAACCGAAGCAGTCATATGCTACGTTCATACTTCCATAGAATGTAGGATCTTCCAAAAATTGACCTGTAGCATTATCTTTCATCCATATCTGATACAGGGGAATAGTCTTTGATTTATTAATTAAATTTGAGAAGTTGAGAGTAATTTCTTTCCAGAATTCAGTGTACTTGAGACCCCTGCTTTGGTCCAGAAGGACTTTATCTTATTTAACTCAAGTTCATTCAACAAAAGATAAAACTTAGGTGCTATAAAGAGGTTTTTAAATACGTTAAATTAATCTGCCACTGAACTACGTTCAAATTAGAAGTCATAAACGATGATAACGAATGGGATTTTCACGTCAGTTTAAGAGTCAAGTTCCACTGTTTTTTAGTATGCCACTATACATGTTGTATGCCATTACCTTAATAAGCTGGTTTTGCTCAACTGTATATTAAACAGGATATGATCTAGGAAAGCAGGAAGCACAATCAACCATTAGATTCTAGAAACCAAGTGTGAGGTCTTAAAATGCACTTTAGCACAACTTCATAATCAGTAAAACTGAAATACCTGACACCGGGATGGTGAACCGCAGAAATCAAGTTGTGTCCTGAGGTTCCCTACTGGGTGGAGAGGAGGTCAGGCACCCCAAAGGCAGGCTGCAACTGCCAGCGAAGGGAACTAGGCTTCAGCAGGGCTTTCCACTACCCCTGCACTGAGCAGAGTTGCCCTAAATTCAGCAGCAAAAAATACCTCTAAACTTTTTGCCAGTTCCTGCTGGGCTCAATGGCTCTGGCACACTTGGCAGCACACCTTTCCAGGCTGAAGCTCATGAGTTACCTGCCCATCCTCCGCCACCATAGCTCTACACAACTGCAGCTGTCAGTTAACATCTATTTATAAAAATGGAAAAAACATGGAATTCCCTTAGGCTGACAATGGTGTAATATGCAGAGATCCTCCTCCCAGGGTTGTGCTCCCATCAGTGAGCTCTTCTTAGTAAGGCTGATGGCTTCACCGTGCACTTTTCTACCAGAATGATTATCATTGCTCTACTTGCTGCTGGGTTTTATCCAGTTGGGGTGTGCTAGGGAGGCTTTCTCAATACTTGTTTTGACTGGGCTGCTCGGGAGACCAGAGCACTGCTTTGGTCCTGGATCATGAAGGCCGAATCCTTCAATCCCCCATTCTAGTGGGTGAAACCTTTTCCAAGCTGATGTGCTTGGATAGCCTATTGTAAAGAAATGTCTGTTATTAACCATTATATTTACCCCTCACTCATAGATTCTACATTTTATAGCTGTCAGATCAAAACCATTTTTACAGTATCAGTGACACAGAAACTCAGCTGTGGAATCAGGAAAAATAACCCTTTCAGAGACAATTAAGAGAACTCAGAGGCAGGTGAATCTGGACTTTCACTCACAGACAATTTCCCTAAGGAGACCTTCACCATATTTTTCTCTGTAGGAAGCAGCAGTACGGGAAAGTCTAGGAACATCCTTAAAAAGAAACGGCCACACATTTGTAAGTTACCCAGTTGCAAGGTGCTGTTCTGCCTAAGAAGGTAAGAATTGGCAGAATCTGTCGCCCCTTGACCACACTGGTTTAAATTCGATATCGCACACAAGAGCAGCTGAGCACTTTGCATAAAGTTTCAGGTAAGACATTAAAACTGCATCTATGGCCTATCTGAAGGATGAATATTTCTGAATATTTCCTTTCACCTCCCAGAGGGAAATTCAAGTAAAACACTTGTTAAAAAGAAACACAGTGTCAGTATGCATGAGGTATGTCAGGCGTATCTCACTGCTAAAATAGAAAATATATTACAGGCCTGTTTCTGTTGAGATTCATTAATGACATTTTACTAGCTCCCAGTTCTTAATATCTTGTGCTCAAGTATCAGTGTGAACTTTGCAGATGTCCTGCAAACAGCCTTGCAACAACCACCTTACATAATGCTCTCTCCCAGACGGTAAACTGAGGCACCAGGAAAATTTGCAAAGGGGCAAAGTTGCAAGTCGGACCCATGAGGCTGGATTCGTACTCTATTACCACAAACATATGGTAACACCTATCCCACTAAAGACAGCCTCTCCAGTAGCAGGAAACTTGCTCTGTGTTGCAATAGGCGAGACCATGAGCTATGCTGCAATCTACATGGGTATCTACACAATCTATACTCCACCAGGCGGGTGGCATCCCAGAAGGCATAATTCCTTTCAAGCTGCAGTGGTATCTCTGGTGCTCAGATATTTTCTTTCATTCAGAACTGCTTTGTTACGAAGAAAGAATTGGGAAAGTTTTTATATATATCTTCATATTTATACCTGGCACTGTGATGGTAAGACTTTCTTTTATTTCAGATGAAGGGTTTTCAGTGCTGCTTGCCCCCATACTTATTTCAGAAGCCTGTATAAATCTTGCCCCACATGGGAGTCATTTTGAACGTATTAAATAATGATTTTTTCTATGTCTCTCCCACTTTGATGTAGCCTCCTAGGAGAAAGAACTATCCTGGATATACGACTTGGTCATGTTTTAACAATTTGATGATCTCTTCAAAATCCTTCAATAAAATGTAAGTTTAAAAAAAAAAAAGATCTTCTGCACTTAGCTCAGTTGATAAGAGGCCCTGTCCCCCACAAATTATAATGTAGCAACTTTTTGAACATATACTTTAAATTCACTATTCGTTTCTTATTTTTAAAGCTATTTTTTATCATTTGATTAATTGCTTAAAACTGTACACAAAGATAAAGGGAACTTTGAAATTCATACCTTGGAGTATTAACATGTACTCAGGACTAGATGTAAATGTCAGAGAGAAAAAAGATCTAATGAACTCTTTATTGGTGAAATACTGTATTGCAGCTGCCTAGAATTTTAAATGGTTTGTAGCTAGCTCCAAAGCAAAATAACTACAGAAGTTTACTTACCGCATGGACTCTCATTCAGCATTTCTAATGTCTTCTTCCAGGGTAGATGGAAGCCATTTGTTTTGCTGGAAGTTGCAGCTACTTCATTTTGATGAAGTTTAGTGGATCCTCTTAACATTAGCAAAATGTCCAGGAAAAAAAATAAAAAAAGAAAAAAAAGTGCGACCGCAGAAGTATTTTTCTGTCTAGAAAATTACATGACCATAAGTTTTCCTTTTCCCTGATGTCTTCTCTGCCATAATAATGGCTTCAGGATTTAAATCCTTTGCTGCTATTGTGACTTCAAAGCCTTAAAACTACAATTCAATGAAGTAGTTCATCTGTCATTATTCAAATATGAAGCAATTATGATGAAATAAAGATAGAATTCCATTGAGAAATACCCCAATCAATTCTCACTTATATTTAACTAGAAACATAAAATGATGCTTAGGAGAATAAGATTAGGTAATAAAAACTTGGAATATAAAAAGTATGAATTACTGATCTATAACTTATTCATTTCTGAGTAAGCTTTCTAAATATATTTCACAAATATTGACAAAAGTTTAAGCTTACAATGCAAAACTGTCTCTCAGCTAGTTGTAAAGAGCAACTAGCTCTTCAGAAACATATTTTCATCAGTTTGGGTGCCCAGAGGTTCAGATGGGAACCTGCTGAGATTTTTAAGGGTCTCTGAGCAGGCCAGCTCCCTCTGAAACACGTTAGATCATGACATGTTAATTGCATCTGGAACTAGTGGGTTTTATAAGTGAGTATATGAAATAACACACCTACCTCGGCCATGTCTTCATTATATTGCTGTCACTGCTTTGATGTTTACACATCCTGTAAAACCCCCCTGCGGATTTAGCCCTAGATGCTTATTTTCACCTTTCTGAACACAACCAAGGCCCATCCCTACCCCTGGGGCTAGAATTTCATGGGGAATTCCCACCTGTACCCAGCTGTATTTGAGAACATGACCATAACATAATGTAACATCATAGGTTAAAAAGTTAATTATTTTGCTTTGTTATCTTCCATCCTTTCTTTCTCCTTTCATCTTTCTTGCTTAATCTACCCATATATGATACTCTGCTGATAAAACAAAAGCAAGGTGGAGCCTGCAGTAGTCAGACCAAGGGCTCCCAACATTTTGCATCTTAAACTCTTCAAATTGGTCATGTCCTTCCCATTCTCAGTCATGCAACAAGCTCAGATGAGAAAATAACTATATGTCATACCTTTTTCTTCACTCGTGTACCGGTTTTTTTGAAAACAAAAACTTCTTTTTCTGCTTATGAAAGAGGACGTTGCCTTCTCTTTAGCCTTCCCGTGGCAAAACAGGGTAAAAATGCACAAATGGATCCTACACTATTTTCCCCTCGTATTTTCAGCAGTTGCAGTGAGTTTAAGAAATCTGTGCAGTATTAAATTGTGTTGTGCTGAGAAAGATCACATACAATGAGGAATCTACATATTCATGTTTATCTTCCTTCATTTTATAGGCATTTTATCACTCTACCTGGGTATCAATTTTCTGTCATTTATAGACACTCATGTCTTGCAGTTTAATTTGAAGAATGTAATTTCTTCAGACAATCCAAGAACTAAATGTTATCACAATTAGAAAGCAGTAGTACTTAATACTGAATTTTAAATCAGAGATGTAACTAGCAAGAAGCATTCGGGGTATATACAATTAATTATTTCACACATAATTATTCCTGATATTACTCTAACTGTGATAACTTAGACCATTTGAAAAAGCAGACTGTAATATTCTTTTTTTTTTTTTTTTTTTTTGCACAGAAGCTCTTTCACTTGATATTCTCTCACTAAATAATATGTAAAATACTGACACCTAATGTTAACTTTCAGTATTATTCATTTTGCAAAATTTTTACTACAAGTAGGGAAAGAACATGTGAAACTGGTGCTTATGCTGCAATTTTGTTTCAGTAAAATGAAATATAGCCTTCCCTCACGTTTTGGAAATAATTTTCTGAATTTATATATATGCCTATAAAAGCAAGGAGGTTTCATGTTTATCTTCACAGCTCACAGAGAGAGTAATTTTCAAAAGGTGAAATAAGTGAGTTTTGACGCACTGAATTTAATCAAATCCATCAAATGGAACACAAATGCTTATTTACAAAGTAAATATTTGTACCTGTAGCCTGAAGTGTTACTAAAAGACAAAATACTATTAAACATTTATTAATAATCTGTTATCTTTCGAAACTTTACCTACCCTACTTTGTTCACTTTCCTCAGAGACACAAGAAATTGTTTTCACAGTTCATGAATTTAATGCAGAAGCCAAACAGTGACCTCAAAATTCACCATTTATCTCCCTGTAACTTCCAAGACGGATAGTCCAAACCTGATGTCTAGCTGCTATTTAGAAAGAGATTTTGAAGTTCTTACTCTTCCTGGATTTGTCGCACAACCAAGGTCCAGCTGATATCAAAATAAGGTATATTATGCTATGACCTAGTGTCATATCTGGATTTATATTAAGCTTGCCTAACTTTATAAGGAAGACATAAGTGACTGTTAGCAAGAGCTGTACAGCAGCACAAGTGCTTCAAAGACACTGGCAGTGGATTAAACCCCTTTTCAACACTGTGGACAGTCACAGTTTTATATTCAGTGCTTTTTTCATCAACTGTCACTTTATGGAAAATGGTCCTTTTCTCAGATCGTGTCACTTGACAGATGAAAGTAGCTGTGCTGCAGATGCAAGTATAAAAATAAAACCACAGCCACTGAAATACAGATACCTGGTCTGCAATACAGTGATACAGTCTCAGCAGACTTGAAGAGCAATGACGTCAACGTAATCAAAACCTCTTGAGTGAGCCAGAGCTTTCCAACTGATTAAGACTCCTGTGCTATTCTTTATAACAATATTCTAGTTTAAGAAGCCATTTTCACTCTCCAGAGAAGCTAAAAATACCAACAAATGCTTTATTTGCAGTTCTTTCAGCTTTCCCCTACACATTACAGCCAACGAAATAGGTATTACCGCAGCAGGGATTCTAAAACTACCCATTTTGGGGGAATTTTAGAGCACAGGTAGACACTGCAAAGTCCTTTGGGTTTCCCTGAGCAGCAGGAGATGCTCAAAGAGTGTGAAAATTTCAACCAGCAAAAAGGCCCTTGAGCCAAAATGGAGCAGTCCTCACTTCTTCCCCCAAATCCTCTCTCACCCTTGAACTGGAATAAAAAGGACAACCAAAAGTAATTTTCTAAGTGTTCCATACCAAAAATCAGATACATTGAATATCATCAGAGAGAAAGTTTTAGTCAGTTCTTGAAAAAAGGTATGCGCTGTGTATGTATGTAGCTACTTAGGAGCTTAGTTGCCATTTATGCCAAGGTGTTATTTATGTCTTAAAACAACTCTGGGTAAAGCGTTGGTTAAACGTAAGAAGTTTTTCTTCATTGCTTTTAGCTGTCTAGTGCAAATCTCTGTAAAAATTTGGGCCACACTGTCATTTAACAATGAGATATTTCACTGCTGCTTAAATAGTTCAGAGTTCATTTTGCCTAATCCGAAATAAGCCATGTTAAAACTGCAGTAAGTGCTCATACAGCCCTTCACACTGGTTTACGTGAATTTAAAATTGTTCTCAGCTTTCTCAAGCATATAATCTCCAGGATGACTACCTAGAAAGATAGAGTAAATGTTTTGTTTTAGCCAACTGTATCACACCAAAAAAAGTATCTGCAATGTACATTCATTCTTCAATTAAATCATTAATTAAATAGATTTTCAAAATGTTGGGACCTTTGAAAAATCCTGTATGCAGCAGTTAACAGTTTTTAGACAAGTAATTGTTCAACTTTTACTTTTCAAATATACCATGTACTTTAAACAGAATTGATAAATTAAAAATGTAAATTGGACTGTATCTTTTAAGTGTTGGTGATTTATCTATTTTCTACCTTTTATTACGCATCATTTTTATAATAAAGGAGGGATTTTTTTTCATTCCTGTTCTAGTTGATAGCAATTCTTCCATGCTTCTCAAAGCTAATGTAATAAAACTACATAAAATGTTTAAGAAAAGCCCCATTAAAATATACAAAGCATACTAATTCATGAAGTCAAAGTCAAAGCAGAGTGGAAATATGAGCTTTAATAAAACTATGTCTGTTGTAAATAACTATTCAAGCATAGTCATTTTTTTGCAAATTGCATGGGATATAGCTCAGTCTACTCGAAGCAAAGAATCGCTCAGCAGGATAAATGCATCTTAGTCAGAATTAGATTAAAAGATACAGCTGAGCCATCAATAAGAACCAGATAGCGCAGTATTGTTTGCTGTTTGTTTTGAAGATGTAATTGCAGATCCCAGGATTTCAAGAAATCTGTGCACATCATGGAAAGAATTGTAAAGAGGAACTGGGGCAACGCGAAGAGCATTTGGTTCTCGCATGTCACACTGCAAAACAGAAAGGGAACGCTTAGTAAACTCAGGTCACTTCATATTTATCGGTCAGACTATATTTTTAAATGTCGTCTTTGTCTTCAAGGACAAATGACTGGACTGACAAGGAAAGACACGTAAAAACTTTGGGACCCCCAAGAAACTACTGTGAGGAGCATTATTGTGAAGAACATAACAAGAAGAGTGGTGTGTTGCCTAAAAAAGGATGCAAGGCTCAGGATGGGCAGGACTCTAGCAGTGCCATTGAGGGCCTCTAAACCAGTTATATAGCCCCATAATTCACCTTAGCGCCTATAGCAACCCATAGTTGAACAGGTACACAGGTGACAAAAAAGCCGCCACAAAACAGAAACATGCCAGTATGATCGAGTGTCTTGTACTACAGGTACAAGTAACATCGCAGGGCTTGCAGTATTTAAACATTAATTTGAAGATTTTGCTGAATAGAATAGTCTCTCACATTTTAAACATATTACTGCATCGTGAAGGCAAGCCAACAGTGTAAGGCCCCGTGCCCTCTTAAAAGCAGCAGTTCCTGGAATTCCCTGGCAGCACCAAAACAGCAGCATATTTAGCCTAGAGGAGTTGCCCTTGGGGGACGCAAGTAACCAGAAGAAATAAAACTCATATATCATCTATACGGCATTACGCTATCAGCCTCACCTCCCAGCACTTCTAAATCACCAAATGTATAGCATTAAATTTAGCTTTTATGGGTTTTGAGCAGTGCTCACCGGTAACCGTGCCGTTACATGGCACTGCCGTTCAGTGGCCTCTTTTTCTGAGTGCTAAAACACGTCTCTAAGGGAATGATAGCTTTTTAATTTCTCCACTTCGATGCCTTGCAAAAAGCAAGGGTTTGGCCATCTGCAGATCAGGAAAGGGACTGGTGGAGCTTCAGAGCTCCTTGTCATCTTCAGACTGTAGCTGTGTGAGTTGTGGCGTTGAGCATGGTGAGGAACCCTTGAGCTCTGCTGACTGCCAGCACCCCGGGGTGGCACAGACCTCCTCTTTGTGGTCTCTGGCCTCACACCGGGCCCCACGGCAGGGGACCTGGACAAGAACACGGAACAGGAAAGGCCTGTGCAGGCAGTACACTGCACTGGACAGCTCTGACATACTCATGTTTCTGTTTTTCCAGTGATTTGCATTTCTTTCCTTTTTTTTTCTCCTGTCTTTCCTGTTCAGACCATCAGCTTCAGATCCATAATTCCTCCCCCATCATAATGCATCCATAAAGCAGCTCTAACCTCAGCAGTGACTCCTGGGTGCTACTCGCAGAACTACTGGAAATAAATCGATAGAGAAAGGACAATATACAGACTAACAAATTTATACAATAACTCTACTTACCTAATTATTTGTACAACTAAAGATTGAAGATGCTATATAAGCAATTTTCATCATTCCCAATCTTTCTTGGCCTTACAGAAGACTATATTTGAATAAAAGCAAAACTATTACTTTGGTATGCTATAGGTTCACAAAACTGTGTGTAAGAATATGAATTTTGATTTACTCACAGCTACTCCTCTCTTCTCCAGCTCTTTAAACACAGATTTGATTGGAAGGGAAAAAGATAGCGTGAGTTGGCATCCTCTTTCCTCAATCTCAGATGGTGTGATTATTTTTACAAAGGGCTTCTCCGGGTCTGTTTTATCCTCATTGTAGTAATGCTTTATCAGGTATTCCAAGTAACCAGTGAGTAGAACAGATTTCCTTCTCAATGCTTTCATTGTAGTTTGACCAAAAACCTATAATGATTTTAAATCATTAGAATGATAATGCACTGCTATAGAAAATAAAAAGAAGGTAAAGAAGTCTAAGGGTATTGTTGAGCTTTTTAATAACTTAAATCATTTTGGGAATACAGTGACTGAACTCTGTCACTCTTACTTTGCTAGGTAGCAGATTTCTCTATACATATTATCATTGGAATCAAGTGGTAATATCAGATAGACATTATAAGTAATGTCTTTAGATAATGAAAGACATTTCTGTCTACTGTTAAAGTTTTACAAACATCCATATCTGCATAAATGAATTTGCACACAAAAACAGTTTGCTAAGAGAGCATTCTTTTGCATATCTGAAGAGGATCCATAAATTCTCTATACATTCAACAGCATGAAACCAAAATCACATGCAAGTTTTTCCTTGTATGTACCTCAAATTACAAAAGCCAAGGGGGTCAAGACTGAAACATCACAACTGATCTACAAACTCTTGTCTTTGAAAACACAAAATTTGTACTAACGTATTAACTTTAATGTTTTAAGACCTGTAAAGGCTCTGTCTATGCTAGTCCACAAGAAGAAAAAATCTTTGCTTGATTCTGGTTTAATAGCTCTATGCCCTTACACAACTACAAGGACCGGTGAGCTGCAGAGACTCAAAACATCATGAGACATGCAAAAGTGATTGCTTAAAAATGGCTGTACTACTTTGCCCCACAAACAAGAACAAACAATGTGGCAGAAGAGTCTGGGAGCCAGAGAAGGTGTGACAGCTTCTCCTTGTGCACTGGAAGTGCTCAGTTACAGGGAACAATAGAAAACGTGACCCCAGAAACAATTCACCCCTGCCTTTCCTAAAACCGTCCTTTTCGTCTTCCCATGCACGTAGCTTCAGGCGAAGATGACATGCAAGTACCCGATAGTCACTTCAAATCAGATTCTGGCACATAAATGCTGTATAGCTGCTCATGGACAATTATACCTCCACTGACTGCAGCTGCAAAATCAGAGGCAAGGCGGAGGTCCTGTATGAAAATCCATGATCTTCACTCTCAAGAAATCACTGCACCACACTGAAGCGGTAACACCGCTAAGATTACTTATGCCATAACCTGGAACAGTGTATAAAGAGGTAACTGAGAAATCCTATTCAAAATACAAGGTCTGGTTTCCAGCAGCATCTGGAAATCACTCTTTTGTAGAATATCCCAAGTATTACTCCATGATGCTATCACAACCACTAGATGCTGCACAAAACCAAAAGCCCCTACATGTGTTGTCTGTGAAACAAAATATGGCTGCTGTAAGACAGATTTTACGTGGAGACAGTGCAGTCTCAGAAATGAATGTGACAGGGACCAGAGCCGTCAGTAGTCAGTACTTGCAGAGGTCAACAAAAACCTAGAGGTGCTTCCCTCACCGCGCAGGCAAGCAGAGCGTACACATGACTATTCAGCACGTAACTGGAGGTAAAATGGAGACCTGCCTCCTACTCCTCTGGGCTTTGCAGCAGTATGAGGGATGGACCTCCTTAAGCTGCATGCAAAAATCTGTTTGCTCAGGCTTTGTGCAAGGAATATTTGGCCTCCTGGGTGAAATTTTTTGAAAAAGATCTTTCAAATGTGGCTGTAGAGCACTCCCCTTTTTTCCATAAAAGGGAGCAGCTACTGCCATAACAGTCACTTTAAGCATTATTGAGGAATAACATCCATTAACACTTGCAGTTTTCATTGTTTCCATTGGAAACACTGCCTTCTGCTTAATGTGTCCCAGTGAAGGTGGCATGCAATTTCACTAGCCATCTTTTGCCAGACATGAAAACTATTTTGTTTCCCACTGTATTAGAGCAATTAGCACTGGGAAATCCTGGCTGTGCCAAAAGGTAATGCAGGCACGGAAAGGGGAGGCGATGGAAACTGCTCAGCCCTCATTGTTTGAGGCTCCCTGCAGTGGGCTAAATGACATCAACCCACACAAACTGGAGCATTGACAATCTGGGTCATAGCAGAATAGCTTTCAGCTTATCTCGAAGGTCACATAAAGTTTAAAAAAATATATTGGATGTTTAAGGACTAACAAAATAAATTGTCAGGCAGAACAAGAAGCATTGCGGTGCCCTTTGCAGTCCTTCAGCATTGCATGTAAGCTGGGGAGAACAAAATTGGCAATTTTCTGACTTTGTTTGCTTAAGATACTGGTTTTTCAGTAAATAAAGAAGAGGGACATACAGTGTGTGGACATTGCTCTTTGTTCCAGCATCGGCTTTGCCGTGACACTAGCATTAATGGAATGTTAGCAGAAATAAATTTCTCCCATTTATGCTGATGGCAAAACCTTGCTAACCAAGGCAGGCTTGAAAAGTAGCTTAGGCAAAATTTTAATATAGTAACATATGTAGCATATAGTAGGGAAATCTATGTAAAACCATTCTTTTTAGCCCCAAAGACCTAGAGTCCTGCATTTCAGGGGTGAACCCTCCATTAAAGAAATGCTGCTACGTCTCGATATGAAACGCAGCGCGATACAAAGCGTTTGGAGGACAGCTGCATGCCTTCAGACAGGGCTGAATTGTGCTTTCTAAGGTGGACCACGGGGCTTTCAGCACATGGGTCACTCCTTCCTAGCCAGGAAGGGATTAGCTCTGTAGGCAGGACTGTCCTTTCCACAGCCACGATCTCAGTGACAGAGGTAGGTCAGAGCTGGGGCTCTGCTCCTTTGGCCACCAAAAAAATAATGAAGACATGAAACAAAAAGCCATTCTGGAGCTATACCACACTCATGAATTCCCCTTTTAGCAAGCATTCACAGACAGCTTCTGTCTTTTCTCTTTGTAATGAAAGGGACTACAGTGGAGGACAGGTTCCTTGAGCCACTGGTTCAGTTTAGACTCCAGGACACCAAGTGGCCACATCCATTTTCTTTCATTGAGGAGCTAAGCCTGTTTTGCCCAGGGAAATATATGTAGAAGCAATTCTGGATGCAACTTCTTAGAGTTACACGATTCCCTCCTAGGAAGATCTCTACTGGCATCCTTTGCATGAGTTGCACTGAGGCAAGCCCTGAATATCTCTATGGGAAAAGCTGCTGCTTGTACTGAGCCCCTAAAAGCCAGGACAAACACAGTGCTAGCGGTCAAGCTTGGGGGTGCAAGCCTCAAGTATACTGCGTCCAACAGCAAAGTTTGTGAGAACAGTGAAGAGATGAGTATATTTATTAAAGGTGTTGGTCTGTCAGGGTTGTGGGGTTATTTTGTTTGTTTTTCATTCTGCCCCCCTTCACTTTCTAACTATTCTGCAAATTTTTTTAGGGGAGACAGCAATAATACGCACAACATTCATTTAACATTTTTATACTCTTAAATTCGGGCTCAAAGTAAAGTAATTACATACCTCTAAACTAGCTTGCAGAGCACAGACCAGTAAAATTGGAGGATTCGATAACCGAAATCCATTAATTCCTTCACTTAGTTGTAATTCTGGAAAATGAATAACTTATATTAGTGTTTTTGATTTCTTCCTTTTAATGGATTGGGCCTTATCTAGAAGTCCGTCCTCACGCAATAAAATATTTCACTAATGTGGCCTGTAGGAATCAGTCATTAAAAGGAAATAGTAATCTATTCACAGCTAATACTTTTAACTTCGAGAGAAGCTCAATTTTATCCAGCAGATGACTTCATTAGCGGCTTCATGGGAACTAGAGAACTGCAATTAATTTGTTTAAATGGTGTGTGTTAAAACCACCTTTACACTTGAATCTCTTTTAACACCGGCACAAAACAGAGAAATTCCAAGTCAGCAGAGGCACGCTCGTGCGGAGCCATGGTGCTGCCACGAGCAGGGAATCATGTTCTTTAACTTTATTAAACTGACGAGACACGTGGGAGACTGCATATGCAGCTAAGTGTAGCTTCAGGCCACGTAGAGAAGTTGCATAGACTTTAGGCTGTGAAATTTCACAAAATCTATTTAATAAATCTATACAGCCTCGCTGTAAGTTCTGTGTCACCATTTATATTTCATGCTCCAGCACCAGAGCAAGAGGATGCTGCGGAGGAAATGCTTTTCACGCACAGCAGACCGGCTAATTTTATAACGATTGTTGCCCAACTTCTCCCCTATAAACTGCCCATGGAAATGAATAAACAACGTTTTTCTTCTTCTAACAGTATTTCAAGGCAATTTGTGTCTCCTGCTGGCTTTCCATAGTGCCACTCTCTTACATTTAGTCAGAAAACAAAGAGCAGACTGAGGCTATTAGAGAGGTGTTCTCCAGCCAAAGTCACATCAATAGGCGCTGCCACCGAAAATTAAAAATATATTAAAAACGAAACAACCAATCAAACCAAAAAGCTCCTTTCTCCTCCTGATCCCTCAGGATATTCTCTCTGCCATACTTTAAAATGGAGCTGAACAGTCTAGCTGTCAGATTTGGAAAGGAGTCCTGATTTCATATTAGGACAATAAATACTTAGCTATTTCAGAGCAGGTTTGATTTTGTCTTATAACCCATCCTTTGCTAGTGCAAGGAATTTGGAGATGCTGAAACTTTAGTGGTATTTCATGACTTATGTCAGGTTGCCTTACCTTTATTTATATAATTTCTCATTAATTCTAGTGGAACTAATCCTAAAGTAAGTTACTACCCAAGTGAAAGATAGCAGATCCTCGCTCCTCAGAGCCTTATGTGTTTAAGTCACTGAGATACTTTGAAAGTTTCATCCATATTCTATATCTGCATTTTGAAGGTATTTCAGAAAAATGTCTAGAAGCAGACAGTCAGACCCGTATACCCAGAGACCAAATTTATTCCTACATTTATTTTGTTAACTCCATTGCATTACATATTTGGGATGAGTCTAGCTTGATGCCTTTAACATAAGTGAGGAAATGTAAAGTTCTATCCTTTCTACTCAAGCTACTATGAAAGTGAAGCTGGTTATATATAAATACATCAAATAGGGTAAAATTGAAAGTGTAAAAGTACATACTGTTTTCCATGAGGAATCGTGTTTTGAAGTCATGACCCCACCAGCCGATGAGCCTAAGATTTTGTAAAGAAAGTAAATTAATAGCAATCTTGGTATAATATCTTTTAAGATTTGAGAGTTAAGAAATATATAAGTAAGATTAAGAAATATATACATTTCTAATAATACATTTTATTTGTAACAGTAACATAAAAATGCAATAAATTCTATAAATAGCTAGCACTAGAAACTTAATATTACTATTTGGGAATTTCTCTTTAACTACTAATGATAAAGTGTACCACATCTTTCAATTAACTATTGATTTCTAACAATATCCATTTTGCCTGAATTCGTTTCACAAAACAAAAAATAGAACAGAAATATTTCCACTGTTTTGTTCCAAGGCATTAAATTCAACCCCCAACCCTTAAACTTAGTTTCATGAATATTGAAAGCTAAAAGGTGTTATAAAATCTGACTTAGTTTCACCGAGAAAAGGAGTTAGTGATGGACAGCAGACAGAAAACAGGACCTCAGAGGAAGGATTGTGCGGGCATTGCCTTTTCCTTACTGTGACACAGCAATGTGAATTCTGACTAAACTTTTCTTCTCCTGAACTGAACTTATTATTCAAAAAACTTTCGTTAAAATAAAAACCAAACCAGCTTAATCCAAAAATCTGGTTTTTTAAGATCACCTCCAGAAAAAAGTAATTAAAGATCAATTACTTTGAAAATCATTTATCCAAGCTTGTACATTAAGATGATGCTACGTTATTAACTCATATTTTCTGAAAAATATGCTCAAGGACACAGCTATAAACAGTTTTCCACAGCAGCTGGGTGCACTGGCTCGCCTAGTGCCCAAGGCACCGCAGACAAAGTCAATATTGCAAAATCAAGAAGTCTGTCCCCACCTCCCTGGGATTGTCTACTTCTTAACTCAGTACATGGTAACATCAGTGCCTAATAACGTCAGTACTACTTGAAATTTCCCATGTCTCAACGCTATCACAATATTAGGAAGTCTCCACCACAGACTCCTTCCTGACCTTCTAAGGTTTCCAGGACTGGACATATTGGACACCATTTGTTCCAAGGCTTTGCTCAGTTTTCTCTGTGCCAGGTAACAGAGTCGTTAGGAGCGAAGCCTGGCAAGTGTTCAAAATTTGGAGTAGTAAAAAAATGTATAAGTAAAACTCAAGGCTGGTAAACAAGGAAAAAGAAAGTCATTGCTCCTCTCTAAAGCAGGAGCACTTCTTTGCAGTATGCTTAAAAGAGCTTAGCTCTGCAGAATTAATACCACATTTGAGTTAAAAACTTGTTATATGAATACTGCATAGTGTAAAATAATGTACTTCGTATTTCTGTATAACAACATAGGTTTTATGTTTACTTCTATGAAAGGCCCTGACCTATATCCAAACAGGATATATACAGAAAAAGCATGCTTTTCTCTTTATTGCTGCCTGATGTTTTTATTATTCTAAGACCCATGAAAATCAATAGTGCAATATACATTCATTTCAAATGAGATATTACATTGCCAAAATGAATATACCCCAAATAAAGTATAATTCAGCTTCTGCCCAAGTGACTCAGCTACTGATGCTTTGAATCATAAAAGATATCCCAGCTATTTAATATGAACTGTATAATATATAGAGAACATTTTACTATAAACCCTGAATATTGTATGTTACTACAATATACTACTAATATCAATGGCGCACACATTCCATGAATTCCAAAAGTTTTAAACAGAAAAAAAATCCATGGGAAATATGACATTTGGACTATTACTCTGTAGCAAGGAGAACACAATACTAAGTTGTATTTGGACCACATCCTGAAGTCAAAGACAAAATAAACATCAACCAGAATAGTAGCCATAGCCAGATAGAGCCTGATGAAAAGCACTCTGGTTGCATTTTGAATGCTCAAAACTTGCTAACTCTGAAGCTGGCTTAAAACCAGATCTCTGCTGCAGCACCACATTTGCAACTTGGAAACTGAAATTTCAGAACTTTTCCAAAATGACAGAATGAAGGATTTTTTTAAAGACAGTTTTAGCTGTCTTGCCCTTTCCTACCATAACTATGACAATTTGCTTTTTTTTTTTTTTTCCCCCCTCTTCTTTTTGGCTGTTCTAGAACTTCAGAAGTGTCACTACAGGATGTGCACTTTGAGGCAGCTCTGGTCCTACACTCTCATTGATCTAATGGTCCATATGGATGTCACATTATTTGACATTTAAGTTGATAGTCTTCAAAGTGTGGAAATTAAAAAAAATCTTTACAAATTAGCAATTTGCTGTTTACAATTTTCTGTGAAAATTTTGAAATGAAGGTTGCCACTGCTATGCCAAATTTCAACCTGTTATGATGGGAAATAGCTAAGGTGTTAAAACCCAAGCATAAGGCTTTATAAATGCTCACTAAAAATAATAGGCAATAAAACTGCACATTAAGATACTGCAGTAAAATTTTTTATTAAAGAGTTGTTACTCTGCCTGCAAAATGAGTATTCTGAAATGCAGTCACCATTTTGACTATTCCTGCTTCAAAAACAAAGGCACCATGATCTAAATTGATTTTGAATTCCAAGCCATAATCTTTGCAAAATGCATAATGTGGAAGGCTCTGAAAAGCCTTATATGATGTCCTTGCTTGTTAGTGACAGGACTCAAGAGTTACATCCTTTTCATTGCAAATAAAGCCCGTTTTGTGAAGTGTGTTAAAAATCAGCGCGTCTGGGGAGAAAAGGGTCTAATTTTGCAAACGCTCCACTATAAACCTTTGAGAATAATGTGTTACTGGTCGTTGCCCTTTACATGTAAATGTATCCAAACTGAGCCCTTGTCTTGTTTCAACACAGCACTAATCGACATGGTTATCCCAGCGATGGCCGGCTTGCGGTGTGTGCCCGGATGGCATCCTGCTGCCAGTCCCAGGCACCCACAGCCTCCCAAGGGCTGCTCAGCGAGGTGCTCCTGGAGCACCTCTGCAGCTAACATCTCTCCATCCAGCAGCAAGAGTGTACATGAAACCCACTGCAATCATGCCAAAAAGGAGAGTAAATTAGCGCCAAATCAGCTGTGGGTTTTTCTGTGAGGTGTGTGTGTTCTTACAAACCCACTTCTATAAGAAAGTAACTTCTAAAATAGATAACGCATTGTTCTATTTTATGCCTCAAATAAAACGTGTGTCCTCATGGTTTGATAACGCTGAGACTTTCCCAGGGAATTCTGCAGCTTTCCAGTCTATGCAAAGAACTAGTTTTTAAATGTGCCACATAAAATTTAAAGCGAACTGTTACTAGATCAATTTCATGAAAGAAGTCGGCATATAATGAAAAATTGCTGAAAGGTTTTCAAATTCCTTATTTTTACCCCAAAATGTTCTCTTATTTTACAAATCAATGAACAAAGATTTGCTGGGTTGGAAAATGACTCCAGAAAGAAGCAGTATCCTCTCATTTAGTCATACTCTCTTTAAACGCATTTACACCAGGGAAAATCCCTTCAATAAGTATTTTTATTTAGCTCATTTTCCTCCTTCATATCTGTCTGCGTTAGACTGAAGCGCTGGTTGTTCATAACTTGAGTCATCTCGTTTGTAGTTGCATTAATGATGCAAGAGTGCAGGATATAATGATCATGATGTATGTGCAGTGTAAACATCAAAGAAGATCCAGTTAAAGAACACAGAAAAAAATAAAAAAAAATTCCTTTGACCTTTGCTTCGATGTTACAGATGATCATGCTACTCATTTATAATTTACAGCCTGAAGTGACACAGGTCTCATTTCCCTTCTCAGCAAGAAAAAAAAAAAAATAAAAGAAACTCTTGAATAGTGATACAGAAAACAGGGAAATACCATTAATATGGCCCAAATTTTACAAGCCAGGGCAATGCACTGGAAGCATCCTGTCATTATATTGTGTGAGAAATCATTTTACGTCCGTGAGAAAGCATGTTGCAAAGGGACGACAAGAATGTAGTGTGAAATTAGTGATACTTTATATTACACTTGTCAGCTTCACTGAGCGTGGAACAGTTTGTCTTCTCTCCGTTATCAGGTCACAATGCTATCTAGAATCTTCGTATTCATTGCTTAGATTATATCTATATTAAGAGCATATACCAGCAAAACACGCTATGTTTATGAAACCATGGATTAAGCTAAATCATAAACAGGCAGTTTTGGGGTGTGTCCGCAAAGCAGCTGATGTAGCTGCTGGGTGGCAGCTAAGCTCTTCATTCACACAAAGCTTTATTTTGCAAAAACTTCCAGGTCTTGGCAAAGATTTGAGTTTTCGTGCTACCATTCTAGCTATAAGTAAGAATCAACTTTGAGAAGTTAATGCTCCTAAAGTTTATTACACAGAACTGAGGCAGATATTATGCTATGTCTGCAAAGGCAGCCTCACGCAAGAAAAGGAATTAAAGAGCCAACAATAATCATTAAGTTCAGTTTCCTGCAGTCCTATATGTCCATGACACAACTGGCTGGTTGAAGAGCACATCCATAACACATCCATTCCCTGTGCTTAGGTCTCACGACCTTCAAGACCTATAACAACCAACCAAGGAGCACAGTACAGTGTGACACAGGCTTAGAGGTTAATTGTGTCTCCAATATCAGTCCGTTAGCAGGAAAAGTGTTAAATAAACAACCCATGAGGTCTTAGGAATTAGACTTCAAAAGAATACAGAAAGCCTGGAGGCTGGAGCCAGCGTGAAGCTAGGAACAAACTACATGTGACTTCAGTCATGGCGATCTGTGTTTGATCATCATCCTGCTGCCTAGGAGAACATGGTGGCACCACATCACTAATGCCACATCTGGAGTCCAGCCCTGCCCAGCTTTTATGTTTCAAAAAGCAGATTAAAAAACAAAAACAAAAAAACCAAACAAACAAACTAACGGTACAGTCAGCTCCCAAAGACCAAAAGTATTCCTTAACTTGCCTTACATCCATCTATGAATCTCCAGCTCAACTGAAAGTTTAGTTCCAGAACTTGGAGTATATTCCTCCAGTGTCCTGGGCTTCACATAACACAATACAGATAGAAAAAGTAGGCAGGACTCAGATCCTGAACAGGAGCATCTCGTAATGTTGCTGCACTCAGACAAAAGTCAATCCCAGAAGCCAAACTCATATAAACAGTGTATCACCCCCTCAAAGCCACCTTACTCTCACCAAGATTTACAAACAGCTCTCCACAAACTCTGAGCACAGACATGATCCCCATGCTCAACAGCTGGGGCACAGTCTTTGCATTCTACTCTGTATTAATTTTATTGCAATTTTCTAATTTTTTTAATATGTTTTAATTTCATGTTTATTACATTAATTTTTTTGCAAGCACATGAGCATGATTGTGCTTCTTTGGATTCCATGCCAAAATTCAGA
This sequence comes from Fregata magnificens, assembly GCA_013389945.1. Classification (NCBI taxonomy): domain Eukaryota; kingdom Metazoa; phylum Chordata; class Aves; order Suliformes; family Fregatidae; genus Fregata; species Fregata magnificens. Next base: position 242,910 of record WAAD01039678.1, read on the forward strand.
ACAAACAGCAAGAATGACCTCCCACATGAACACAAGAAAACGGAAAAAACTGTTCGTACCTTTATATAGCACATTTTTGGCTCACTGACTAGAGTTTGAGAAGGAGTTTCAATTTTCTTTGCTATCACAGACTTGTCTGATCATGGATGAGTCATTCAGTCTTTCCATGCCTCAAGCCCTCATCTCTAGAAATGCTGCTCAGTACTGCCCTAACTCTCTCGTGAGTGGTGAGAATATATTTGTTAAAATGTTTTCTCATACTTAGTAATGAGGACCATGTAAGAATGGAGAAAAAGATTTCCTTGGAGTACCTTATACTGGATTTTTTTGAAATACAGATAGGGGAAGGGGATTTGGAGGTAATGGCTGATGCCACTGTTTTCTTTTCTCCCTCCTCTCAGCCTTTCCCTAAATTATGCTGTCAGGCTCAAAAGGTGTTTGCAGTGTCAGGTTGCTGTTGAGTTAAGAATTTAATATTTTTTCTTGATCCATGTCACCTAACTGGCTCTTACATCAAGAAAAAAAAAAATCAATATTTCTGTAGCTTAATTCCACACAGTGTTTTACAGCTGTGCTGAAACAAAACTGAAGCCCAAGTGGATGGACAATGTTATTGCACTGCAACTCTGTCCTCTCCATACTGGGCACCGCAGCAAGGTCCTGCTCTGACCCAGGGCTCCCCTGCTGACAGCTTGCTGGAAGGGAGATGAGTAATTCAAACAATATTTGGTGTGGTGATGAGGGGTCTGTTTAATCAAAACAAAGAATAATTGAAAAGTGACTCCCAGTTTCATCACCGAAATGCAGAACTCAAAAGATTTTAACTCTCCTGTGCAGGTGAAATTCTTCATATACTGTGAAGCTGTCGGTTATGGAGCATACTTCATAGTATGTATATAGATATAGATATAGATATATAGGATTTGCATGGGGGATTAAGGGAGTTAACAGCTAGCCCCTGTTAGACTCTAGCAGTATTTGGAAACCTAACTCTCACTGTCTCCTTCAGAAAACCTTGCCAAGATTGCCAGAAGCTATATTTAAAGCCTTTTTTTTTTTCCTCCCTTATATCTATTTAGATATCCTTTATCCCAAACGGTAAGATTGGATTTCTTTCATTATCCTCTTCTGTGCAATGTCTGTTGTTAATTTTAAGTAGCATTTGTTGTTAGAATTTGAAAAGCTTTTGAAGCCCAGGTAATTATTAGCCTCAGACTTCTGTAGTTTTGGACTTACACATACTCTCATGCTTTCCTTACCCTTTTCAACTCATTACAAATGTTTCCTAATTATTAAGCATATGTGACTTGTGAGCAATGCCATACATTATTAATGGAACAGTCTCTTAGAACTCAGTGGAAAAAAAATCAGAACTCCTTATGAAAAGTTGCTACTGTGAAAGTGGTAACTTTTCATATTTAATATCAATGAGGCTTTACTTTGTCAAAAGACCAAAGTAATATGATTGTATTAGAGGCTAATAGCATGACATTTTTCTTCTGTTAAGTAGCTTGCATTTTCAGTACCATCTAAAGGGAGACAATTTTTCTCCTCTATTTTGAGGCTTGTCTTGGTTAAAAAATAGCTAAATTCATTTTCTGCCTAGCAGCACATTTTTAACAGCAAAGACCAAAATCCTGAAAAACAGTTTCATAATCTAAACAATGACACTTGCTTGACTATGCAATTGCGATGGGTGAAATTAAGAAATCTCTGGATTTGAGTAATCATCCTTTTTCCAAAAGTAGGTGGGCAGCTCTCAGCTCCCTGAGCTTTGCTGTTCTCCAAGGTGGGGAATTTAATGCAACCGTTGCCACAATTAGAGAGACTCTTGAGTGAAAACCTAGACCGTTTGGTCAATCAAGTGCAAGGTGATTTACAGCTGATAGGTATTTGAAGATAGAGGGTACACAAGCTCTTCTTGAATTGATTTTTTCCTTGTTAGTCTCTTAGACTCAACACAAGTGGGAATACACCAATTTCAACATGTCCCTCCATATTACCCCTCCAGGTCAAAACAAAAGGAGATTGAGTTCACTTTTGTAACAGGAAACAAGTTGCTGTGATCAGGGCATGAGAAAGAGAAATGGCTGCAATGCTGCGAATCCAATCAGGGCCCCTTGGAGTCGCACAGAGCTCTCCGCCAAACCTCTAAGGTGCTTGTGATGAGGGATGATAATTTCATTCGCCATGATCAGGCAAAAGAAAGGTATGATCAAGCAGCAGACAAAATTGAAGCTTAAATTAAATCCTGGGAAAAGATCTCACAAAAAACAACCCCTCTAAGGCTAATGAAGTTGAATTAAAAACTGTTAAATCAGCTTACGAACAACTATTATCACAAAGTGCTCATATATCACTTCCACTAGCCAAATATCAGATATATGAAAAGGGGAAATACAGCCAACAGTATGTTAGCACGTTTAGTAAAGGGAAATCAAATATTCTGCCTAACACCAGAAATTAAAAATCAAGTAGGGAGCCAATTTACTCAGAGATATTAATAAAGTTCTCAGCAATTTTTATAAAGTATTGAATAGTTCCCAATTATATTATGGTGATAAAAAAAAGCAGATTACATTCTTTAAGAATTCAGTAATTTTTTCTAGGCTGTTTCAAATAGATTAAATTAAACAAGAAGCAAAAGCAACAATCCCTCCTAGAGGTACTTTTAAATGTGAATTCTGACTTAAAGCAGACTTGGATGGTTTTGATTACTACAATGCATTTACTGAACTATACAGTCTCCTCGATCCCTTGAATGAATCTTTGAGGGGATGATATCTAGATAGATTTCAAAATAATACATGTATCTGAACTATAATATAAAAATTTTAAGATCTGGGAAGTTGCATTTCTTCAGGTCTTTGTTGGTTTTGAATACATTAATCACAATATTAATGCAAGACCTTTATCATACTAGAACCCTCATTAGCTAAAATGTAAGAGTTGTCACCTCTGCTCTTTGCCTGAAATGAGAAGCAATCCACTTTAGATGAGGGGTTTTTTTTTCTTTTTTCTTTTTTTTTTTTTTTAATATATCAGTGGTTGGAACTAATTGAATTCAAAGTTCTAAGTGTCAGCAGAGTTGCCACTTGTAGTTGTGTTACAAAATATTTACTAACACTATGTGATACTCAAGGAGAAAAGAACTCAAATGGAGTTTATTGGGCTGAAGTCTAAGACATAAAAACATTAAGGGAGAACAGAAATGGGCATCTTTCAGAGTTATTTTAAAGAGTCCCTCCTCAAAAAGTTGAAATGTCATCCATCCGTAGAGAACATGAAAGAAGTGTGACTTAGGGACCTTTCCTTACAGGGCTGTAGTTGTCCCAATTTTCAGTAGAACATAAACTACCAGTATTTTGGGCCCTAACAAATGTTTGGCACGAGGTCCAACGCTGGTTTCAGGAGCCCCCAAGCCCTTCTCACTTCAGGAGCAGGTGAGAAGCCATCAGGTAAGGACATTCGTATGGGCTTATTCTCGTGTCACAAACTAACTGTATCTGCAACACTGACCACCAACAGATACTGACCAAATCTCTCTGCCCTTGCTTACAATGGGTTGCTAGAAAGTCAAGTCAGAAAACTATCAGTGAAAACAGAGGGATGCTGAAAAACTAAATTAGGTTAGGAAATTATTAGATTTGTTTCCTAATAGACTGTACACAGCTAAAGAAATTAATAATTCTTCACTTTGAGAAGCTGTTTTTCATGCCATGGGACAGAAAGAACCTACAGGTTTCCCAAAACCGTTGCACTGGTGTGATTTGATGCCATGCCAACTGAGAAACTAGGAGAAGGAAGGGGAAGAGAGAGGGATACAGTGTCTCTCCCAGCATCTCACTAGAAACTGCTCTTCAGACACTTGAGTGAGCACTCTATCGCTGTAGCTGCCCCACAGTTTCCACACAGTAGAAGACAGCAAGAGGGAACTGCTAGCAAGCGCTGCCAATGACTTCAATAACAAATAAGCAGTGACTGTGATACTAAGAATTTACCAAACAGCTGTGAAAATAAATATTTCACAAAAGAAAAGTGAGAGGAAGGATGGCTTAAAGTAAGTGGGCAAGAAGAAACAATATATGTCGTGAATGTCTCTAAGAAGCTCCTGACTCAAAGATATGTGGAGATGGGCAAGAAGTAAAGGACAGCAGGCTGTGGACTTGCTTTGCTGGACTTACGAAGAAAGGAGCTGGCGTGGGGGTGAAAGAAATGATCTAACTTGTCCACAACAATGGTGAAGATAAAACAGATTTGATTAAGGGAGCCCAAGGAAAAAGAGACCACCTCATTTCTCCTGGCCGAGCACTGGAGAGATGAAGGTTCAGCCAGGAGAAAGAGGGGTATGAGGGCCAGAAACCCCGTGAGCAAGTGGAAACAAATAAACCCAAGTGGTAAACCAAGTGAAAAAGAAAAGCCCCACACAATCCCCCCCATGCACACACAGAGAATACCAACTTTGCAAGAAATAAAGAGGCTGAATTATTTCCTTAACCTGGGCAATGACCTTCCAATTACCTTTAAAAATGCTTATGGTTTAAATCAGGTGCTGGCTGTGATATGAATCACAATATGAGCTGTATGCGTGATCCCAGAGCTGCAGCTAAAGCCAGAGAGGTATTCAGCCAGGACAGGGACACGAATAGCTCTGGGAGACATGCAGTGCAGGAGACCCCATCTGAACCAGTAACTGACAATTACAGGAATATACTCCAGGGGACATAAATGGGGGTGGGGGTGTAACTGTATTAATGGCACAAAAGCATAATGGCTATTGCTAGTACTTTCAGCTTAGAGCAATTTTGAGGCATACCATGATCTTGAAGCACATTCAGTAAGGAAAAATTAGAAACAATTCCCCCTGTGGGCTAATGAACTAATACAAAAGCATGAGCAAATCTCATTTTTAAAGGACATGTGTAGACTACAGCTTTAATTGAGAATCTTAGGAGGAACGCTTCATAGAAAGTGGCAAAAGTGGGAGTCTGAAGTAGAAAAAGTGAAAAATTATCAAATACTGAAAGCAAGTTAACATCTAGTAGGAAATCCCAAATGCAAAATCGCATTAGTTCCAGCACATTTCTGCACAGAGGTAAGCAAGCTCGTAGTGGAAACGGCAGAAGATTTACTTGACTTTTTTGTTGAAAATGAACTTTTTCCTCCCTAAGAGAAAAAGGTTCTGTGAGGTGGATACAGAAATGTACAGGCTGAGATAAGCATAAGAGGGGAGATAATGTCTCTTTGACTAATTAAAAAGGCAAGCAAAGAAGGTTTTCTTTCCATTTTCTTAAAGGTGTGTGACACTAGCTCAAGTGTTGCATCTCTGGAAGTTCATTCAGCCTTCTTTTATTGGGAAGAATCAAGACACAGCAAAGTGCTTTCAAAACTACCTGTCTCAAAGTGGAGAACTGAGGCACAAAGAGCAGGCAGCTAACAACACATGTCCTTTGAAGTGGGGGAAGAAAAAAATCACAGCAACCATACAGACTCCGAGGACAGCCCCAGGATCTCTTCCTTGCTAGTTAACGGGGATGCGAGGGTTGCCCCCAGGCTACATTCACCTTTCCATCAGGCTAAGCCTGTTGGGTTCCTTTCATGTGTTGAAGCAGTTGTGTCTTACACCATCTGATGAGAAAAGCTAGAGGCGGCAGATGGGAAACCGCATCCACAAGGAACACAGCCACCTCTCTCTCGTTTCCAAGGCTGGGTGTGGGAAAGGGCCATAGCAGAGCAGACTAAGTGGTGTATGTCCTGCCGGTGTGGTCCAGAAGGAGAGATGCATGAGAAATTTGAATCTGCTCGGATCTAACACATAAACTCATTAGTTTAGTGACTGATTACTGAAGAATGAATACCATTAAAGACCTATTGCAAGAATTTGACCAGCCTCAGCCTTAAAATAAAAATTATTTAAAAAAAAAAAAAGGCTGTGGCAAGCATCATGCTTTAAATGACATTTCTTCATATTATTGGTGGAGTTTTGGACAAAAGAAAGAGGAAGTTGTCAGGCAAAGATTTAAATACACATAAAATCTCCGAATCTGCACCCAAGATATCTGCAGATGTCTGCAGCCAAACATACCTACACTATAAATACTATTTTGGAGAAGATACGACTCATAGAAGCTAAGTGCTTTTGTTTACTTGTTTATCTCCACTTATCCCAGCATTTTGATGCCTTGATAATGTGTGAAAAGCAGGAATCAGTCTAGCACCATGCTTTTTAAAAACGCTACTTTATATATTTGAGAAATTTGACAGGAATCGTGTCTCTGATTTTCCACATGCTCCATTTTAAGGTTTGAGTTTCAAAACTAAGAGTAACTGTCTAGGTACCATGAGAGTACACACAGGGAATGAAAATGGCGCATTACTTTCACACTCACTCCAACTGTTGTATAGGTAATGCAGACTTGATATACAGCACATTTATTTGTACATAGTCCCATGAGTTTACAAGGAGGCGTACAGCTCCTCTCTCCAACACCTTAAAATCTAACCAGCGCAAAGATGACAAAACATAGGGGAAGACCTTCAGGGAGGAAAGAATGAGAAGATTATTTATAAGGAGAAAAAAACCAAGATTGCTTGAAGATGCAGCTTAATTACAAGGGAGAATTTGAAGGAAGCTAGAGAGGAAATGCTTGACAGAGAACAAGGAGACAATCGTGGGAGCCACATGAAAGGATGTACAGAGCTGAAGAAATGAGAATGGGAATAGATGACATGAGTGCGCATTAACCTCTCTCTTTTTTTCTCCCAGAGACTCACTCCAAAGTTAAAAAATGCTTTTGGATAAATGCCATTCAGTTGGTGAATCCGAGAACACACCCCTGCAGGCCCATCATGGGTCTAGATTGGCCTAATAAATCACTTGTCCCAAGACAATGCAATTAAGCCTAATTAGCTGATGCCTTTATTCCTAAACAGTCTCTTCCCAAGGGAGGTTTTAACTTTTGGTTTCTAAATTAGCTCAAGGAGCTAAATTGTTCTCATCTCCTTGGCAAAGAAACAGTTCGTTTCTACCTTAGTGCGGGATACTTTATGCACTTAAGGGACGCGTGTTCTGCTCCACGAATAGTTTATCCATACATTAGTCCAAAATTTGAGTCTGCTAGGACCAGTGACAAACCCTTCTGCAAACAGTAGCATGAACAATTCCATCTGTGACCGCTGACTTTCCACCTTGCTGCGTTCAGTGCAGCTCCCTGGAAGTCTCTACATTGCTTCTCCAGATTCTCTCTTTGGCTGGGCCAAGGTGCTCTGTTCTGCTAAAACTTTCAGTAGGGCTGAGATACCCAGAGCTGATAGAGTCCAAGGGTCAGTGACAGTTGGACCGTCTTAGTCTATTATTCCTAGAAACTTTTTAAACAAGAGCAGCTTTAGTTCTTTCCAATACAGTAGAACCTTCCCAACCTTTTTATGGCCATCCTTTGCTCCCAACTCACATTGCTCCAAAGCTACATTATTTTCAGCAGTTTCACAGAAGCTTCAGCTATTTAGTTTGGGGATTATGTGGCTCTAATTCAAAAAGGAATAATGTGGTATATCCTCAGAGATCAGGAAAATAACTAAAGAAAAACTCAGCTGGAGCTGCCAACCCTGGAAGGGGCTGAGCAACCTCTTGCAAAACAAAGTTACTGGGCAGAGAGGGTCTGCACTGGAGCAGGCTGGGGACCCAGAGCACCAGGGAAAAACAGGAAGAGGGAGATGTATGGAGCTGCAATAGCATATTTTTGTTTACCTCATGCCAGGGTAAAAGTTCACGTATCAAAAAGCTGTGCAGGTCTATAGCAAAGCAGCAAGAAACCGTTTGTGCTCTGGCATTTTCACTGGAATCAAGATGCCAAAAAGGAAAGTGATCTAAGAGAAAGGGTTGGTATCTCACCTGTCTATGAAGAAATTGTCTGACGATACCTTGCGTTTCTCAAAGCTAGTATGAAATAGTTAGCTTTTTGTTTCTTGTTCTTTGATACTTTTTTTTTAATCCTATAGTAAAAGCTGACACGCTCTTTGGACATCAGCTCCTTCTTGCACATACAGCATTTCTTCACATCACACAAACTTTTTATTTTTAAACTCTACCTGCTGCTAGTCTGTGCTAAAGTTAAGTCTTGATAAATCCTTTCATTTTAAACACTAGACTGTGTACAATTTTCATTTAATCCTCTGCCAAGGCTTATTATTATTCTTCTGGCTGCTTTACATACATTTATTTCCCTTTCATCTTTTTAAATTGTGCCTTGCTTTTTCTTACAGGGATTTGACTGGGACTTTTTTTTCTTCTCCTATCTCAGGACTCTGCGAGTTTGTCCCCTCCTGTCCCTTATGCCAGCTAACAGCAGAGCTGAACTCACTGCACATTTACAGCTGCAGATACTCTGCTGTGAACACCTGACTGCTCCTGTACCTTCTTTCCCAGGTGCTCACAAACATTCACATTTCGTTATAGCTAACTTGCTTGATAGATTTTAGTTATCCTTCTTCATATAAATGGAGAAATTGAGAAAAAGGGGAAGAAAAAAGGAAAAAAAAAGTTTTCTGGAGCCCAAAAAGCTAGTCAAGCAAAATTTCAGTATTAGTAGGTCACCTTAGTGCTCTCTGTGTCTTGGAAACCTCCCCTCTGCAACATAACTCCATTTATGTGGAAACTTGGTGGCACAGGATCAGCCTGCACTGACCGAACAGTTTCAATAGTGTTTCACACCTCTGCTCTGTCCGGGTCTTTTTATATTTGAAACCTTCCCATAGAGAAATCACTCTAGCACAATTAGCCAAGAATACATTGCATTGTGATATATAGAGCAGGTATTAAAAAAGCTATTTGAGTATTAAAAGAGACTTCAAAGGAGGTGAGATCATGAGAGAATAGGGATATATTGGACCCATATATGTCAGACTGATTCAGTTTTATTGCTCTAGGAAGAAAGACAGAGGACTAGCAAAGGACTACCCAACGTACTTGGGTCCAGGTGTTAATTAGGATGGTTACAACATGTAACTTTTAGATCCATGGCCCCTGCAGTGAATTAGAGAACTATCCCTAGCTAAGCCAGGGAGTGTGGGACGGTGTTTGCAGTGACACAAAACAAGGGGACGTATGAGTCTCTATTGTCCGTAACCTCCATCTTCCAACCGTCAGACCTAAGGATCAAACTTCGCTCTTGGGCATAAATCCTTCTCCAAGTTGGTGCATTACTGACTTTTAAAACTCTTGCGGGAAGCTTGCACATCCATAAAGAAGAGAAGTGGGATCCGTGTTGCCTTTTGTCTGCTGGGATGTGACATGATATTACTGAATAACACTGGTTTTGGGTTGTGCAGGTTTGCAGTTAGGCTGCCACAACCTTGGTCTGCAGACTCCAAGCAGAAAGCAATTTCAGCATGGCCCTAGCTGCTGGTGGTAAGGCTATTAAATAAATTAATAACTCTTTCTCAAGTTGCATTTTAAAAGAAAGCAGCAGCAAATAAATGTTTTGTTCTCCAGGGAGCAAGCTCTGGATGGAGCAGCACCCTTGGGGGCAGCTGGAGGTGAACCCAGCTCCTGAAACTGTGCATAGCTGCAATGCGAGTGCCTATTTGCTTACTCTGCTCTTATTAGCAAGACTCTGGGCATAAACAAAAGCATACTTGTGGAATTAAGGGAAGTTAAAACAAAATACCTAAATGTCTCTGGTTATGGGCAGTAGCTGGGCTTGAGGGTTTAAAATTAAAATTTTGGATTGAGCTGTTTAATTTTCAAGAAGTACCTAAGTCCTTTTTGCCCCAGCCTCGGTCAGTAACAGGCAAAGGCACTAGGCAAACATTCTGGGTCTGCCTCTCTGAATTATGGTCAGAACATACATTTTTATATTAAAATACAGTACATTATTTCAATATAAAAATAACTACCTAGTCAATAGCTTGCAGAAAATATGAAGGATGAGACAAATTAAAGAAATCCATATAGGTGGGTAAAGTGACTTGCATAATATTGGCCATGAGTTAAAAACAATATTTCAGGCAGTTTAAACGACAAAAGGATATCAGCTGGATTGGAATTTAATTACCTGCTTTTGTGTGGGCTGAGATGCAAAGAAACAAAGTGTTTGCTGCTTCTGTTTTTGAATGAAGTTGTCTGGCCACTGGGTGTCATCCTTGATTCAGATGACAGCCAAAGACTTTTTAGATACAACATAAACCCTGCAACTTCCAGAGCAGTTAAATTCCACTCTATTTGATTGTACAACATACAGCAAATTGCTCTGCATTTAAATCAGCTATAAAATTGAATACTTTGACATAGACAAATTCTCCTTTGTCTCACTGCCTTATTTGGAGACCTGAAATGGCTGGTTGATGCGGAAAAGAAAAAAGTAATGCAACCAGGGCATATTAACTACAAACCACTTGATGAGTGATTATCAAATCTCAGGAAATATGAAATAAGTATGATTAAATAATGCAAAGGGTCTACGAAGAAAGTTTGCAATTATATCCTTAATTGGGCCCCAGGCTGAAAAAACCTATTTCATATAGGCAAATATATTTAAGACATTCAATACCCAGAGTCAGTACACAAGTTAGTGACTACATATGAAGAAACTGGTTCAGGAAAAACTAGTTTAAGCTCTTACCTACAATACCAAGCTAGTACCCTCACAGAAGTTTCAGAATTTCATCAAGGAGGAAAAAAGACTCAAAGTCCCTGAGTTTTATTCATTCCTCCTATTGCTGTTCTGTGATTTTTAGCTGGGCACATTTTTTCACTGCTCAGCAACTTCCCAGCTCCCCACAACCAGGGTCCAGAGGTTTGGCCATGAGAGCAATGCCTGCACCTGGCTAATGGGGAAGCAGAAAAAGAACTTTCCAGAAGAAATTTCCAGGTATTCGGAATATTTTGCCAGTGCTCACATGCGAGGATCGAATCAGCTCACAGCAGGTCATATGTCATCCTAATGAATTTTCTGTTATGGGTGACTGAGAAGAACTTATCAGTGTTATTTTGTTATCTCCTGGGAGTCTAGACAGTCTGAAACCAGCACACAGTGCAGCGAACCTGCTTATTATAATATTATTTCTCTCTGAAACCTGATTTAGTTTGCCTTCTTCAAGCTAAAAGTAAGTGCCAGCAATTTCTCCAAACATTATAGGCAGAAAGAAATGTTTACATTTGTCAGTATTAATTCTACTGTTCTTAATATACATACATAGAGTACAGTCATATAACATTTTAAATAGCAGGTATTTTTTTTTAATGCAGCTAACCTCGGTTGATAGCACAGCTTTTCATGGATTAGACAGTCTTTGAGAACACAGATCTCCATGTAATGCTTCCTAGCTTTACCAGTGAATATAATTTTAATGAAAACATGCCAGTATTAAAGAGCTATTAGACATAGAGTTGAAATTGTCTTTGATTTTGTTCACCAACCAAAGACTTCAATGACTTTAAAAAATCAATTTTTAAAGGAAGATGTTAAATGTTCTCTTTACATTAAAACAGTCTCAGAGGCATGGTTTTGGTTACTTGGTTTTAATATTATAAGCATGCCCTTTTATGGTTATATTTAGTTTAGAACTGATAGTAGACTTCAAGGAGGAAATGCATTTAAGATATGAGCATGTACATTAACAATTTGAAAATTTACTAAAATTAACATAAAACAACCCATGTGAGGTAACAAAGTCAGGTAACCAAATTATCTAAACTTGTACTACCCTTTTCATTCATGCAATAAGTCAGTAACAAATATTAGCCCAACGGGGTTTTTTTGAAGCAGGGAATTTCTTCTGCATCTATACATATATACATACATATATACATAGATACACATGTCTGTAGTCTATGACTAGGAATCTATACACTTTCTCACTTTCAGATCTCAACTCAAAGGGAAGATATTTTCCCATTTCAACTTCACAGCACCTTTTATTTGGGTATAGAAATATACTTACGCTGGTTTAATACTCTGGGAATGCTTCTCATGAATGTAGGCACCAGCAAGGCCTCCTGCTCCAGAATTTAAATACTGCAAAGAATAAATCAACACGTACACATTGTGCTCATTATCTGTAAAGTATAGCTTTCCTTCCCTCACCCAGCCCTATAAAACAGACCAATTTTAACATTTCTAGTAGTTTCTAACTGGAGATTTTAGCATTTGTCTCAAAGTGCTGATGCAGGTAAAAGCAGATATATTTTTTCAGATTAGTTCTAAAAATATCTTTCTTGGCTTACATATGATATTTGAAGTCTAACAGACAAAAGGCTAGAAAATTGAAGTACAGCTGAAACAGTCCCGTGTTATAATACATATAGCAAAGTCATCAAACAATTCACCTGACTATATCTGTCGATTCTTAATCTCAAGAGAAGTCAAAGGAACTAAAGGTACCTTGTTCTATGATCTGAAATTGTTTAAGTTTAGGCAAGAATAGTCTCTTATTTAGGGACCACTTAAGAAAATCCTACGGCCACAAGACCTTCTTGGTGTGGGAAATAAGAGAAGAGCCTCTCATGCTGTGACCACGGAGCAGAGTGTGCTCCAGAGCAGATGTTTAACCACCAGTAGCATCCAACTCACATCCACAAGACCTCGCAGGTCACTACCACTGTTAGCTTTTGGAACCTCTTGTAACAAAGCCACCACTAAAGTCAGTGTCCATCTCCTCGTCGTGGCTGGTTCAAAGATTCAGCCAAGTCTTGATCAGGTACAGTTCTTATTCATCTGACCTGTTTGCTGACCCATCATATAAGTGACATTATGGAAAATAATCTCAAGCAATGAATCTATTTTACCTTGTAGGAACACCAGCAGGCAAAATCTACTCCCCAGTCATGCAGATGAAGCTCTACATTCCCAACAGCATGAGCCAGGTCAAATCCAACAAAGCAACCCTGCAGGAAAGAGATAATATACTGCTTATCAAGATAATCATCACTATAAAATTATTTTGAAAAAACATCTTTAGAGCTTTACTTGCTCCCTATACAGGCATGCTATCAAGTCCCTTCTGTTTTGAGTTATTACTAGAAACAAGTTTTCTATATCATAGATACATGTAGAAATCACGAATTTTTGTGTGGGCTTGTCTTCAAGGACGCTTGCATATGGTTTAGATTCCTAAGTTTTTTCTCAGGCAGTAAATGCAAAAAATGCATCTCATGCAAAAAAAAAAAATCACTTGAAATAAATATTCAGAACACATGCATAATTTCAAACTATTGTATGACAGGATAAGCTCTAGACAGAGACAAAATAGTAATGTACATAATGATGCCAGTCACTCATGAACAATTACATTCCCCTGTATACTTATACTTAAGGTCTCCCTGATATTTAAATTATGAGGATCTTGCTCTTTGGGAATCCAAATGGGTGAAATAGCAGCCTGTGTAACACATTGATCTTTAAGGACTTTTCTACTTGTCCCTAAAAAGTTACAAAAGCATTCTGTCATTTCTCTGTGAAAAGTGTTGTATTTGTCATAATCACAATTTGCATAGGGCACTGGGGAAGGAAAAAAAAAAGCGTATAAGGACCACAGGTGTATAGATCAAAAAGTAGCAGTTTTACACACAAACTAACCACTGGATGGCAGCATTTTTAAACTAAAAAGTTCTTCCAAGCTTTGCTATTTATTTAAGTGCAGAGAAATAAAACTACCTTTTGTGCCTGGACTACAAATTAAATGTTATTTTGCATTTTGCTTTTAAAACACAAACAGCCTGCTTGCAAGCAGTACAGTAGGAATAAGAGAGAGAGCACAGGCTTCAGAAAAATCAACGTGCAACAATAAAACAAAGGATTTTTTTAAGAATCTCTTGCTGTTTCTTGCACAAAGGAAGCCTTAGCTAAATTATTTAAATGGTACTTTGGTATATTTAATCTTCTGTACAAACTATATAACAATTTGAACGAAACAGCATTTTAAGAAGATGTGACACACTAATTCTAATGGAGGTGTTAGCGAAGTCATCAGCTTGAGAAGTCGCTCCAAAATGATGGGAAGAAAACTCACTGCCGTAGCATTTGCACGGTCTGAACATTTGCTCTTAAACAGAACCAAAGTTCCAATACATAGTCTAGCCTTCACACCCTTGGTGGCTTGTCTTCACAGGGACAATCAGAAGGGAGTTAAGACAAATCAACTAAAATGGTGAAGCTAATGCAGAGAAGATGAAGCACACTGTGTGCTGGTGGGAACACCCTCAATTCAGAGGTAAAACGGCCTTGGTTCAGAGGAATAAGCTACAGCAAACTAAAGCAAATCTGCTATTGAACAAGAAGGCTTTCACAGGGTTTTAAGGCATTAACTTCAAAACTTCAGTTGACTGGATTTAAACATCTACAGGTATCCCTTCATACTTACATCCCACAAAAACTTTTTTGAAGAATTTCTATGAGTGATTCATTGGTTGCAGTGGAAACCAGGAATAACACGATATGCTGAGAGTCTTGCAGAACATATGGGTTTGGCAATACATTAACAAAATTAAAACAAACATACAAAAAACCGGTAGTTGCTCATAAAAAAACCCCCAAACCTGTAAGAAATTTAATTCTACGGTAAGTCTTGTGTTAAAATCAGTTGTCCTTTCCCTGTCAGTAAGTGATAAACTCTGTAAAAAAATATGTTTAAGCACAAGATGACAAATTATGAAAAGACAGTAGATGGGGGGTAGGGCAAGATTCTTTAGGACACCAGCAGGTTGGATATTCTCACAGTCGCGATAGTACAACGAGGCTCCATAGCCATATCTCTACTTGTAACCTCAACACACACAAACTTCCTTGGGCACAGCGTGCACCCACACCATGGGCTTGTAGTCTGCAAACAGGATGGCCACCAACATGTCACCCATGGGTCATCTTCCTGAACCGCTTTAACTGCTCCCCAACGCTTTGAAATTGGTTCATAAATCCTACTGTGCACTCTTTAACTTACTAACGAGGCATAGCCTGAAAATATGGGTTCAGGGCTGGCAGGTTTCCTGCACCCTCTCGGAAACACCCACTCATACCATTTTGTTCAAGTCCTCATCTGCAAGATGGGTGGTGCTGGTTTGCTTTCCCAGGGAAGGCGTCTGGCACTCGAATCACACAAACAGCAAATGTTTAGCCACACAGATTGCATGGGAAAAAAAGTAAAGCAAACTGAAACAGCTCTCCCTGCACAAGCCACGCAGAACAAGGACCGCGTGGGAACGTCGTTTCCCCAGACTAGGGGGAAAACAGAGCTCTCCGTCTGCTCTGGGCAAAGAAGAGGACAAGTGCTCTCCCCTGCCTCTTCCATTTTATTCCAGCATCTAAAAGTCATTTCTGCAAAGTGTCTGGATAGCTGCTGATAACCAGCAGGTAACAACTCAGCATGGACAATGACATTTGGAGAGAGGGAGAGAAATGACAGCTTCACACCAGCAAAGCTGGGACATTTAGAAAGAGAGACAGGAAAAGAAATGAAGATGAAGGATCTTAAAGCTCTTCCTACTGGGACTCAAGAGATTAAAATACTTTACATATGGTACAGAGTCAGTGGAAAGTACAATATAACTTCTGAAATGAAAATTGTATTTGAAAGCTACAGTCTCCTAAAAGTCAGCCATTTCTTTTCTTGTAGAATAATAAAACGACTCAACCCCCTCCATCCTCTAGAGCAAGCTGGAAAGTATGAAACAAGGAAAACTACTACATCCTCTTCAGCCTGCTGATGAGTCTCTTGCACAATATGTAGTAATTTTGATTTATCTGAGAGACCTAAGATGGAAAAATAGCCTGAGGTAATTTTTCAAGCTTAATTTAGTTCATTTAATATTTAATGACTTAATGAAGCTGTCTATGTGCAGAGCTTTCACTCTGGGAGGAATCTTAACGTACGTAGAGAACTTAGGAAATTGGCTTAAAAAATGTAAAAGGAAATCAGTAACTTAATTCATAAATGATTGACCTCAAGAATCCTAGGACATTTTCCAGACCTCCTGAGCTTGCAGCTCAAATCTCTAGCCAAGCCCTGATAGGGCACAACACTGCAGGATTTTATTTCAATTGTACATTAAGAGAATTAGGACCATCTGTGTAAGACTTTTCTCTCTGGTACACTGGCTGACAAGTGATTTTTTTTCCTCCTTTGCTCAAATGACACTTCCACCTTGTATCTTCCCCTTCTGACTTTCTTGCTTGTCAGCTCTCACCAACCTATTTTCTGTTCAGGAGCATGGGGTCATTCACTACCCTCATCACGAGGAAGGGGAACCTTGCATTTTTGCTATGAACATGACTTCTCTGGCTTATCCTCTCTTAATATACATTTTAAAGGACTTCCAGCCTTTCTGTGATAATAGGTCATGTATAAGACGATCATTCAAACCACTGTGGTTTCATCAGGTCCAGAAGCTCTTGAAGGAGATATGGTCTTTAAGTCCACACACTGTCCTGAAACCTTGTCAGCCTGGGGACAGGTTGGAGGCCACCAAACAGAAATTAAGCCCATACGCATTACACAGATTCTAATGACTCTGGTTCAGCAGTTGGTTTTTTTTGTTCTCCTCTAACCCAACGGCAGCTCCTAATATCAGCTCTGACCTGGGAAAGAGGAGAGGAGCCAATTGCTTTTGAAGATACAACATTTTGGGCTTTTTGGTAACCAGAAGCCCTGAGACTAAGAGAAGCAACAGAATACAGAACTACCTCTTACCAATATTAAGACAGCAAACTCTTCATGAATCACTGATTTCGTAGCTGTTCAAGTAAAAGATGTTTAAGTGTGTTGTATCAGTACGTTACATAGTGGTTTTGTATAAACATATAAATGTCACTTAACCCAGGGGGCAGAATCTGTAAGGACATTGAGCTGAGTGTATCTGACAGTAGGGAAATAAAAACAGGGCTGGCTCATGCTTTTCAAGCCTTGTGGGTACTCAAGCAGTTCTTCAGGCCGAATTACCTTTTAAATACACTAATGATATTTTGGGTGATGAATCTACCTGGATCCCAGTCCTGCTCGCTCTAACCACAAAGAGGCTAATAATTTTTTTTTTTTTCCCCTTTTGAAAAATCTCTGGAAGAAGAGATTCACTTCTACATTATGGCATTTCTAACAGGCATGCAGGTGGAAATGGGCCTTTGACATCTATCTGTACCTGCTGGAGTACTGAACTGCTATCAGAAATTGCTCTCCTTTTCACTAATGTAATACAGTCTCTGTATAAAGTGTGCAGTGTGTTTATGTATATCCATGTGGAAGTACATACCTCCGAGTTAACAGTATTATTTGCACTGCCTTATAGAAATTTTAAGCTCTCTCCACCAAGTCCGGGTTATCTCCTCAGATAATATAAACATCAAATCCATTTTTGCTCCATATAATAAACTATCAGTGACTACTCTTCCCCAGAACACAGGTTCTCCGCTACTCTGGAGTACTTTATAGCTCTCGGTGAAACTGCATCACTTCCACTCATCCAAGCATGGGTCCCACAGTCCAGAGAGCATCTTTAGAGAGGTGGTAAAGTGATAGGCTTTTCCCAGGTTGCTCATATTTACAGTAGAGAAGAAAGATTTCTCTCTCAGGCACCTTTCGGACACATCACAGAGCAGATTTCAGGGAAGAAGCACTGTAGACACATAGGCGTTGGCGGCTGAACGAAGGCTTTGCTGCCACCAGGAGTGAGAGCTAGCAGAGCAGTGGGTGGCGTCCCTCTGTTATTAACCTATCTTCCTTTTCAAACATTTCAGCATAACCTTTAGATTATTTGTGGTCAAAGTACTGGAAGACCCTCAAGGAAGGCACCATGAAGGTGTTGCTTTTAGAGCTACATGGAGCTAATACGCAGACCCATTTCCCCCTGCAGCTGATTTCCCCTTTTTCTTTCTTCCTTGGCTTTCTGCATCCGTGTCAGAAGTCGGTCTTGTTTTGTACTGAGTTCAAGACCAATTTTGTTGCCAGGTGCTGCTCTGTGAGAACATTCTCTTTTTATACCCCATGGGCCCTGCACTAGCTCTCACACCTGCTGTGCTCTCCCAGGGGAAACTTTACCATCACTTTGCAGCAGCATAACTTACTCCCTGACCTCCAGAAAAATTTCCACTGCCAAACCTAGAGCAACAGAAGATGTATAGCCTGATGTGAGCCAGGAACCTCTCCAGAGAGTGAAAACATCAAATATAAATAGTTAGCTGGTTTGCCAAAAGCCAGTGATACTAAATAAGCTTATCCTTGAGTGGTTTAATCTTATATGAGATAAGGGACCTCCAGTAAGAGGCTGCCCCTACGGAAAGTCTGGTGACCTCCTGTTGATAAGAAGACTTAATTAAAAACTATTTTCTCCTGGATTCCTGAGGCAATTGAGATGGTTAAAGAAGTTTTACAGCTACATTCACAGACCACACTGTCTGCAAACTCCAAAGGCTGAGTCATCATGAAAATACAGTCCGCTTGTGATGTTGATGTGCTCCACATTGTGCCTGTCTCCAAAAACCCGATCAGCTGAGTCTGAACACTGCTGGCTCCACGGCAAGCTCACCTCTCTGCTCACTGGGGGCAAAAAATGCTACAGCGTGGCTGTGGGAAAGGAGGAAAATCGTGAAAGTCTGCCAAAAAGCAAAAATCTAATACAAACTAACTTTTAAGGAGAGGTTAGAGGTATTACCTCCTCCTCCTTCTCCACTGAACCTCTTGAAATTCTATCCTTCAAGAAAAACCCTGTAGAAGTTAATAGTCATGAATTATCTCTCCATATAGTTTAAGGCACACCTGCAAGATTGCTCTCGCAGGACTATTTCTTCACGCAGCACACAGCCCCCAAAGGATCTCAGCACAGAGTGCTTTTACTTTTTATCAGAGCCCCACAGGTTTCCACATGTGCTCTGTTTTGTTCCACAAAAAGTAGAAATTAAAAACATTTCACAAGGAAAATTGATCTAAAATTGGTGTTAAAAGGATGGGTCTGGAGAAATCCTACCTTTGCTTGGCCAGCCTTTGTTATTCTAGGGATGTCAAACAGCTGTCCCGTGTAGTACTGCACCCCACTGAACAGAATGACAGCAATAGTGTCCCCTTCCTTCTCAATTACAGCAAGGATATCTTCAATCCTCAAGGTCTCCTCCCCCTAAAACAAAGTTAAAGCACACATTTTACATCAACTGTGGCAGTAATGAAACTGTCATTTCTTATTTCATAATCTATATTTTACTATGAGCTGTGCTGCTTGCATAAGGAGATCAAAAGCAAATCCTTAGCATGGTAATGATATACAAAGGTAGTGCTATGAAGTAGCCTATGAGTAAGTTACCTCAAAAAAAAAAAAACATTAGCAAACTTATCTTGAAGGTGCCAGTTATAAAAAGTCTATTCACTTCATATTCTAGCATCCTTCATACTCTTTAATATTTCAGACAGTTTTAATTTACAGTAAAAAAAATCCTGGTGCAAACAGCATATATAATGATTTTTATGTGGCATCTGAAATTTGTGACACCCACAAGACTTGAAAGTTGTCTATCAGTTTCACTCTGTACTTTTCTGATTAACTACGTATCCCACAGGAAGCTATTATAAACCTGCCATATTTATCTTTCAAAAACAATAAGTCTCACATCATCAAAAGTACAAAAATCCCCAAACCTGGGCTCATTAAATATAGAGGAATTTCAACCAAAACCACCCCTCATTCTTTATTCTTTACAGGAAAATTACTGCCCCATCCTCCTCCCATCTTCCTAGCAAGGGATCATATAAAACATACCACCACCGAGGGATCAATTAGACAGTGAAACCCTAGAATTAAATTAGACTTGTTTCTGAAAAGAGCTTGGGCAAGATTGTTGAATTGCAAGTAACTCATTATCTCAACAATCTTTGCAAATCTATCAAGCGTTCAGGAGTGGGCTCTTTACTCACAAGATGACCCAGATTTCAGAAGCAAAAGGTCACCATCAGTTTATAGTTAGGTGGCAAAGTTCTTAATACTGCAAAAGTGAAGCAAGGCAGTCTTTCAAATTGATCTGAATTGCATATTACTCAAAGCAGACCTTTCCCTTAGTTTGTGCTGATACACAGACTGCTGTTGTTCATGTTATGGCAATCTTCTACCTTAGGACATTAAAAGGACATTGGAGTTTCTCAATGAGCTACTATATTTTACAGCTCTCTCAGGATGCTATCAGGTTTTGCAAACAGGAAAAATAGGGACAAGAACATTTTTTTGTTCTATAAGGCAAATGCGCTAGTTGAACCAGACAATTATAATATGGGTTCTAATACCAAAAAAATATACACAGAAACAGAACACACGATTCATAAATTTTACCTAAAAATATTAGTAGGAATAGATTATAACTTCTGCAGGCAGACACTAGAATATTTGAGAACGTATGACTACTCTCCTACGAAATATGCTTCTGCCCCTAGCAATAGCAAGCGGAACGGACGTATTTCTCACCAACCTCCCGTGGCTGCATCATGAGCATGCATTTCTCCACATCAAGTCCGCGAAGTCGAAGTTGGGACTCAACAACATACTGGAAGACATTTGCATGCAGAACATATGAGTGCAACTACGTGACAAAACAACTACAAGAAAAACAGATCAGAACTTCAGAAAAGGGATTCAGATGCTGCCTTTCACTAAAATTAACACTTGAAAGCCTAATCCTATTCCACTGAAAACTTTCTAGATTTCCTTTGGTTTGAAAAAGATTAGAATTTAATTCACATCAGACAGCAAGGATAAAGTCAAAACCCAAATCCTACAGGATAAAATCATGAAGCAGAATGAGGGTGGAAATGTGGTGGAGGATGTGCTTTACCAGATTCCAGCAAGCAAAGCCTGCACGGATAACAGCCATGGAGAAGACTGAACATCACCTCTCCAGGGGCCCTGGGCACCCACTTTGCTTGGCAGCACATGCTAAATCCCAGGCTGTCACATATGCACTGCTGTCAATGCAAACGCGGTTTGGCCAGCACATATATGTTGTCCTACGCTATTCTCACAGCTTAGGTTTGCTGCACAGCTGGGAGGAAACCAGAGCACTAAACTTTCAGGCTATTTTGAATATCCTATCCACAGATTTTATCAATAAATAATGGTCCTGGATAGAGCATAAAAATCAGCGAATAATACTATAAAATGGTTTAAAATTACATGACAGGAACTGAAGTGACTGCAGTTGCACAGGTTATTACTGAAGTGCTGTAGAAATTTAAGAAGATGGAGTCCAAATGTACAAGTGCGCCTGGAACCAAATGTGGGATTAGTATGAACATTACTTAGAAAAAAGACAATTTGAGGTTTATACACATCTGTGCCGCCATCTTCATCACAAATAAACCTGTTAGTAGCTTGAGTCATTTTTATCGCACCTTAGAGATCAAATTTGTTATCAATTTCCATGAGTTTACGGAGTTGATGATAAAGCAGCAGTGGGCCACAAACCCAAAGATTAATTTGCTCTAAGCTGTGATGCACGGGCTATTGTCTTCTATTTTATAGCAGACAAATTATGTTTGAACTAGTAATCTAAAGTGCTAAGAACAAACATTTCCATCTCTGTCTGGGGATATATAAGTGTTAATGTTGTGAGTTTGTATTGATTTGGTTTCATAAAGTAAAACAGCAACAAGAATTAATAAAACATTTACAACTTCAGTTGATTTAGGCCAGTAGTTTGCTCAATGTCTTTAGAAAGACTAATAAATCAATGTACCCATTCAATCTTTTCCTCTTGTAACATTTTTTATTTGAAGAAAAGGAATAAAGCTACGATCTGTAAAACATGCTGAGCTCAAAAGCTTCTGACAGATTTTTTTATTGTAATGTTACTTGGACAAGATGAGCTAATAAATATTCAAATCAGGCTGCTGATATTCTTTGGAAAAATATGATTAATAATACAAATATGGTGAAATATTAATTTCTTACATGGTCAGAGGGAAAGGCTCTGGCTTCTAGAAGAATTTTATAGCGTCTTGGAGTAGGCTTAAAGAAAGCTAGCTGTTAAGAACAAAAAACCAAAAAGATATGTTGAAATGCATCTAAGCAGAGATGAGGGAGATGTTCCCAGTATATAACTTAATAAAGACTGCTTTACTTTCATGCAGACTACAGAGAATCCCCCAGAAATTACAAATATTTCTTTGTCCATATAACATTTATCAAAGTAGGAAAGCATTATAACACTGTATTTCATATATCTATAACAAAGGCCACAAAAATCCAGCAGTGAAAACTTGCACTTACAGGAATCGACGGCAAAGCTTTGACTGTGGCCAGGGAAGCGGGGATTTCACCCGGCTCCATCCCACAAGCAAAAGCAGCAGCTGAAGAGTAGCAAACAGTGCAAAGGAATTGGGTTTCCATTCCTGCCCTAAAAAATTAGTTATTAAAACATCCCCTCCTCTGAAATAAACCTGACCAAAGGACTAAGCCTTCCGCAGAGACCTCATCTCAGCACCTTTAGGTGAATGGCCTTTCCTTCTCAGCTCCTTGCATGAAGGCAAGCTGGGCTTGCCGCTATGCAGAGAGGACTAGGAGAAGACTTACAAGCCCTCCTATTCATGCTAGCAGTGGTTACACAGAGCTCAGCAGGGGCTGTGTACCCGAGCAATTTGGCATGAGTCTGGCTGCATTGCACCTAATTGGCTTATACTTAGCCCCATCCTTCCCTCCTTCAGGTTTCTTGATTTAACAGAGGTCAGAGACATGTTACAGAGGAGAGGATCCGAGTGATAAATTTTTTTGTGTGAACCACACAAAATGAATCTTCATGTCTTCATTCAGCTGAACCAAATCTTTTGTAATACTAGAGAACCAGAGACAGGCTGTACGCAACAGCAGAGACACCTGCACATAAGGAAACCACATCCATGGCCACTATGTCATAAAAATCAAAATCAGATGATTTACCATGTTTTAGCGGGTATATAAGCCAGCATAACTCAAAATGCCATCTCTTGTATGCAACTGCATTTTAAGCTTGACTGAAATCACAGTTTTGTCTTGCTCACAGTTGAAGTCTTGTTTCTTAAACTTTGAAATTTGCTGTGAAATTCAAATTTAAGAAGTTATTTGTAAATGTTTCTTAAATAATAAGATCTCCTCTCTGAGGGCTGACATGCAGCACATGCAAGAACAGCTCAAACTGCCCCTACAGAGTCCTTGAAAATATTTCTCTGTCCAGCTTTTCTGCTGACTGTTAAGTGGAGCCAGGTCTTGCACAAGCCAAAGCATCATTCAAGATACCACCCCCAAGGCTTAAGAAAAGTTACGCTATCATCCAGTGCTGTCTTTGTGAGGTCCTCAGAAAACACTTTGCTTACACTCACAAAGAAAGGAAAAAAATATTTGTCAATACAACATCAAATAAGCATCATAAAGACATACCATCTGGAGGTGCAAGTTAACAGTTAGCCCATTCATTAAGGCTACTTCATGTCTTTGGGCCCCTGAAATAATAATAAAAAACCAAACTAGTTAGGGGTTTTCTTTATAATTTCAGAGAAATCTAGTACAATGTTGAGAAAGCAAAAGTACGTTTTCAGTCAATGTCTCTCTAAAGACTGGAAAGTAAACAAATGTTTGAGGTGTCATCACAGTGAAGTAAAACGATTTCTTGTCTGACTCACTACACCACACTGGCAGGAAAATATTTATTTTTTCAGGTCAGCCACAGAAAACAAAAACCAATGAAGTATTTCCATTTCCTGCCAAACCACCGGTGGATTTATTACCATTAATACCTCAGACAAAAATCAGGTCAGAAGACTACACCTAAAGCAAGACTTGCAGGCTTATTTTTGTCATAAGTTTATATGTAAAGCAAGACAGAAAGCATATTGAGACAATCATTTATTGTAAGTACTTACTGTAATGTCACGCTAAATCTCATCCCTAATAAAAAAACCAAGCAAAATTGGCCTATTTAATATAACAGACCATTATTAATGTGGCAACTTAGCAAGAAGCAGCTGTACCCACACAGCTCCAAGAAGGCTAATAACAGATGCCTTTTGGCTACAGCTAATCACAGGCAGAGCTAATGGAGTAAAAACCAATTGTTATTACAAAGTATTTAGTAACAAATTCTCGAACCCTTATCAACCACTGGTGAAAGGTTTTAGGCAGGGCGAGGGACTGCATGTTGGGCAGGGCGCCACTGAGATATGGAGAAAATCAATTCCTGTTTCTTTCTGTTTTGCCTGATGTCTGTTGTTGAAAAGCAGTAATTCACCCTCGACACAAATCAGTGCTTTGAGAGTCTTCTTCAGCTGGAAGAGGGGCTCATGCGCCTTGCCCTAGACATCACCCCAGAAGCGCAGTTGGCCGAAGGTGGAAAGAGGTTGCAGACGGGGAGGGATGAAGACAAGCGTAAGCAGGCAGGGAGGGCAACAGCCATCCTTGAGATCGATAAAGAGGAAAGGAAAACATGATGTTGGGTTAAAAAGGGTAAGGGGAGCCACAAGAAAAGGAGAGGCAAATCCTGGCTTTCTCCTGTCCCTGCCTTGGAGGGCACACAAGGTCCCAACCAACACAGGGGAAAGGCAGCAAGAGCACTGAGACACACCCACCGTATCCCACAGAGTTTAGATTCATGGAGTTATTGCTTTGCCAGCCTAGGAAAAAGACATGACCATGGGTTGAACTAAATACAAGCAAATATAGCCAAAGAACATGGAAATCTATAGTTAGGAAGGGTTTATTCATAAATTCTTGCCAGGCAGGCCTCAGCTTATGACACCGCAGGAAAAGCCAAGAACCATTCTTATTGAGGTATTCAAGGGCCTTTCTTTGTGTTGCTGAAATCTCCAAGTATTGGACAGAAAGACTTGTCAATAGCTGTCAGTAACTCTGGAGGACCTGTCCAGGGGATGAGCCAGGAGGAAAAAAAAAATGTCACGAGTAAGTTCCCTCCTTCAGACACCAGGAACATCACCAAGTTTGTGGGAAGAAATATAAGTAGACCTAGTTCTTCACAGGGAAAACAAGCTCTTTTCCTCACTTAAACTCCTGTCCTTTGCTTCCTTTTCTTCCCTCTGATAGCATTGCATCTGCAGGCTCCATGCTGCTGGAAGAGGTCACCTTGTGGCTGTTCTATTGCAGATACAGAAGACAGCTAGAGAGAGTGATTGCAGCTCAAAACAGTATTATTTGCAGTCTTAATATTTCTATGGAACTCTTGAGGCTGAAAAAAGGGATAGCATCAAGAAATGGTATTGTTCTTATTTCTCCCTCTGCTCCTTCCATGAAACCTGTGGCTTTCACAGCAAATTCTGCGCAAGCCACCCTCTGCCTGCTGTACCGTTTCCATATAAAACAAATGGTTAATCTGTAGATCACTTTTAGCTGCATGCTAGCATCCCAAATTAAATATGACACTACATTTGTCATGTAAGTCTTGGTCTTCCATAAATTATATATTTATTAAAAGCTTTCCATTATTGAATTTCATGCCCACAAAACAAACCTCATCCGTGTCATTGGAAAACTGTTATCCTTTATAACCTGCACTGCGTTTCAGAAAACAACCTTTCTATGATCCAATTAACCTATTACAATATTCAAAGACCCGGCACACAGGAGAAAAAATTATGTTTGCTTTCTTTATTTCCTAACTTTATACCATATCTCCAAGACAGGCTAAAACCTGTATGTTCTGCTTGATAAATCTCCTCTTTAATAAAAGGAAGCAGCATTTGCAAAGTACAACTTCAGAGACAATTATGATTGCGTTAGGCAGACGCTGCCATCCTTCTCCTCTCTGACTGCAGTGGGAGCCTGATCCTCACCAGGGTAAGTAAAAAGCGTTTTGTAAAATGATTGAAAAAAAGGCTAAGGGCTCCAATTTTGAAAACAGTTTGGTTATTTCAAATAATCCTTATCACTCAAAGTCACTACAAATCTGCTAAACATTCAGTCTTCCCTCAACAGAGACCTGCCTGAGCACGTTGTACAGCAGCAGCCATACAGTTAATCTTGTTCCATCAGAAGGTGATCCTGCCAAGGTTGTAATGTTTTAATAAAGTCTGGTAGGAGAAGCCAAGATTACCGTCACCATGTTATGCCACTCAGCGTGAGCACAGAAAAAAACTTTGGCCTCCACTGACCTTGACTCTGCATTTCACAATGTATTTACTACTGTAACTTTCATTGAACAAGAAAATGTGACTGCATTTAATAAGCAAGGTGTTATAGCACTATAAACCATTAAACAGACAAAGATATTTTACAGTCTTTAGTCCATTTCTGAATAAATCTCACGAAACAATTTTTACTTACTGCTACTACTTAGAGTGAGAAATGACAATTCCTCCCCCTCCACAACATATTAATTATTGAATAAAAACCAGGGTAAATTTCTGATTATGTTCTTACATTAAATTCACTAAAAAAGGAAATTCAGAATTCACTCAACTCATGTATACTCAGTATTACACCTTGCTGGAAAACAGTGCTTAACCGTCAATACCACATTGGAAGAGAGCTTTTTAATGTAACATTTTTCCCGCATTTATTCTCTGAGCCCCTTCACTATTACCTACAATTTTAAAAATCCATTTTATTATGATGCATCCATTATTTGGGAAATATTAATTCATTTGCATTCTAAGAATCACTCAGCTAGGTCCTGAAAAAAGCTATGAGGATATTATATAAATAAAACCCTGGTGTCATGTGAATCTGAGGGCCAGATTTGAACCCAATCCACATTTTACAGTTCAACTAAACAAAGTCCGAAAAATCCTGAGAACAAAATCCAAACTGATCATGTTGACATGCCCTTTACTGCTGAGGAAAACTACAAGACTATGAAACCCTTCCCAACAAGGAATTTTGAAAACAAAATTAGGTTAACGGTAAGGTGACCTCAGTCATCATAATTTTTTAATAGAAAACTTTAAAATGTACGTTTAAAATGAACAAAGTTGTAATAAGTTCAGTGTAGTCTGGCCATTGTGATTAAAAAAAGCACCAGTGTCATATAGAGTTTGGAAAAGAAAAGAAAAAATAGAGAGACTGATAAGAAATTAGATGAAGTTTAAGCAAAGCTCTCATTTCCCTCTTCTTCCACCCAGAATACTTTTAGTTAAACAAATATTATAATACACCCTGAGCTGGCAGCCTCTACACGACAGATGGTTAAGGGAAAAAAAGTCCCAGCCTGACTCCCTGCTTTCTGTAGCAACTCTTAACCTAAAGCTGAGGCCAAACTGATCCCGGCACCGGCGGGAGGTCAGAGCTCAGCCTGCCCCGACACCCTGCAGGGAGTTCACAGGGGCTCACGTTTTGCAAACAGAGCAGTGGCAAACGTTCACAGAAGGTGGTGCAGAGAAGGATGATAATTCAGGTGCTTCAAGCTGCCCTTCGGGGATCTTGGCTCTCTCTCCTGGTTATGTGAAGAACATCAGTGGTCTACCTTGTTACTTTCCTAATTTAGGTGCCTGAAAGTATGTAGTGTGACTACTCTCCCATTCTCATAAGACGTAAGATAAATTCTCCACCCTCCTGTTAATTAAGTTCAAGGTTTCCAATTTAAAAACCCTTACTATGCATTGGGCTAGTAGTGTGACAGGTCACATTTCCCCACCTGCCCACAGCTTCCCAGTTATACCCTACCAGAACATCGACTCGCCAGGAAAGATCGGTCAAACCAGAGAAACCCCTAAATCAGCTGCATTCAGCATTTCAACACCCTCCACCCCTTTTTATTCTCACATTTTTATGTTCTATGATAGTTAATGGATGAATGTACTGAGCTTGCCCTTGAATGTAATAAAAGCAAGAAAAGTAATTTCTTAACCTCCTGAGCAATACTAGGTACTACGGTAGCAACTTACAAAATCAGAACAACCAATCTCCATTCTGCAGATGGGATTGCTCCGCATAGCCCAGTGGTGCCCAGTCTAGCCATGCTCATATGTATGTTATCTTAGTGCTTACATCATGGAGAGACCGACTATAACAATATTTTCTTATATTTGCTCTGTTCCAACAATAATGTCCAGTATTTTAGCTATTTGCAAACTTCATGAAGAAGTCAGGAAGTGACTTTATTTACAAATATATAAATAAACCTGTCATGAAACATTCCTTAATGTCTCTGTTTCCAGTTGTTCAGACCCCATTTGCTTCTTTTGAAAGCGAAAAACCATAACTTTCTCATTGAACACTTGTCTATAGCTGGAGGAGAATTTCCAAGACAATATCTAGTGTACAGTAGGTCAACTTAACTGTAATATTTTTCCTTAGTGAAGGCACAAATGAACACATGATAATTCAATTCAGACAGTCAGTATCGACAGTTGCATTCAACAGCTAAATTAAAATACCAGCCAAATCTCACCAAAATCTACTAACCTAGCCTTGACAAAGGCTGTAAGGGTTAGGAAGAAAAAGGGTCTGTGAGAAACCCTGCCAAGATCATTTCTCTTCCCCGTTCTGACAGCAACAAGTCTGAAGGAAATCCCAGTGAAAGATTATTTCAGCAACTACACACAGGTTAGAGTAAGAGGCAATAGAGGAAATTTGCATTCAGACTCAGACGACTGCTTTCATGGCTGGCAAACTCACCAGGAGAAGTCTCCAGGGCTCTTTCTCAATCTCTAGAATAACCAGATGCATTTACTGCCAAGGTCCTACAGCACTGCAGACTCCTCAAGAGGTACAGCAGGGCAATGGGAACTTACAAATAGCAGGTCCTGCCCCAATTATCTGCTTCATTGATATAAGCAGTTCTCAAATATGAGGCTGGATTTAGTGGCAGGGAAAGGAGGAAAAGCAGAAAATGTCTAGATAGAAATAATTTTTCAAAGGGGAGAGTTCATTGGTATACTTCTAGGAGAGAGACTGAGAATCTGTAATGCCAAGTGCCCTTTAAAAGGGCTTCACGTGTTAGACCAAGTGGTTTATGATGCTCCAAGAAACCCTTTGCTGCAATTAGTTTCATGATATGCATATGCTCATATATTATCGCACACATTAATCTCTTAAATCATTTGCAGCCTTAAAATAAAGCATTAGTCCATGCACAAGGCAGTCAGAAAAACTACTTTAAACAAAAGAACGCAAGGAACAAAATTCTGGTTACGGACTTTCAGGACTTTCAGTCTTAAAAGAAACCAAGTTTGTTTTCATTTCTAGAGAAAGATTTTTCCCTGCAGTTCACACCTACCAACCAGCTCAGCCATCAGGTCCAGGATGCACTCGTCTGCCAAAGCCCACGGGCGCTGACCATTGAAATGGCCATGAACACCTCTGAAAAGGAAGAGGCAAACAATGAAAACATATGCTGTTCCCTCTGGATCAGTCCTAAGAAACGTACCTGATTTGGAGATCCCACGTTTGGAGGAAGGAGGAAGAGGAGACTTGCCTACGACAAGCACGGCACTTTTATCTTGCCATTAAAGCTCATAGCAAATGCAATACATTTGTTGGTTTCTCACAGATTTTCAAGTGCTTGAAAACTATTTCTTTTGGCCCTCAGAATTCCTCTAAAAATCCCTCAAAATTAGAGATGATCGTTTTTTCACAAGCCCTCTGGAAGTTGCTGCATGGGTACCCGAAGCCTCCGGGAACAGGGACGCTGGGAAAGGGCACGGCGCTGCCCAGTGCAGGATGGCACCCTGCTAACCCCAGCTCACATAAACTACACAGAGAGCAGAGATCACCCTGCAATTACTCCATTGGCATTTCTAGCTGAACATTGTATGGTGCAGAGGATGGTAGTCTTGAATACTGCCTTGCTCCCAGACAGAAATATTTCTTGTCAGAAACAATTTCTATCCTCCTGAATCTCCTGTCTGAACTCACCCTTCTGCATAAACCAGCAGGTACTTAATGTATATGCAGGGAAGCACCTGCTGAAACAGAGCTGCTTGCTAATTTTTATTGCTTCTCTTCTCCCTGCCAAATTGTTCTAGATCTAAGTGTGCATAAAGTTTTTTGGTTTGACAGAGGGCATTTAAAAACTTTGTTTTGCAAACTGTTCCTGTCTACAGTGGATCATCCGGGTACCTTAAACCTGAATGCATCACTACTTTGAAGTGACAGGTATGTACATTTGGTTCTGCATTAAGTATTTTGAACTAATTTTTGCTTCAAATGTGACAGAGGAGTAAACTTCTAAGGTAGCCACTGTGCATATATAAATAAAAAGTTGCAAAGTTTGTTAAACATGCAGGATGTAGCGTACAGATTTAAATGCAAATGAAAGCAGATTGAGAAAAGTAATAATGGTGCTAATCCGCGGGAACATTGCTTTGGGCTTCCATCTCACACTGGATGATTTTCATATTTTCTGAGCACCACAAGGTACTTGTAGAGTCAGAAATGCCAGGCTGCATGCGGCTGAGGCAAACCAAGTATAAAGCTGTTTCAAAACAGGGACAAAACCAGTAGGAAACTGGGTAGAGAGCAAAAAAAAGCCCTAAACACTGTGATGAGAGAAAGAAAAAAAAAAAAAGGAACAAGTAATAAACCTTTTAAAGAACAGGCACACAATGTTCACTCAAAATCATGAGAAGTTGTCTGGCAGAACAAGACATGGGAAAGGAGGGTGCATGAGGTACTACCAGTTAGTCCCCCATGCTTAAGGATATTTAAAAGATTGGGTTTCCCTATCCACCTCCTACTTTCCCTTCTCAGGTAGAATTTTGTTCTGTCTCCCACACAAATTACCTGGATGTTTTACAGTCAGACCCTTCCTGATTGACTTGGGTCTAATTCACGCCTCCTAGGGATATTTCCAAAAGAACCACAGTCCTAAAGAAAAGAACAACTGTTGCAAACAGCACGATTTGTATTAACCATTTCATGCCTCTTATCTCTGCATAATACCATTTGCTTTTGGAGTAGTTTAGGTCAACAGCTGAAGGAGGCCGCAGGTATAACTGATCATCTCTTACAGATAAAATAACCTCCCTATGTTCAGCAAGTCCAGCCTCACACAGATGACAAGGAGGACCTTGATCCCTAATTTGGATAAGGTCACGGTACACTAGCTGACCGCTTTTCTCCATTTTACAATTGCTCTCTGATGGGACCTTGATAGCAGAAAGCGGGCAGTGTGAAATAGCACTCATTTACAAGAACATTTCATAGATGAAGAATAAAGGCAGTAGGTGGGTAGGGGACAAAATGCAGTAAGGCGCAGGATTAGTGCTAAAAGTTCCTCCCTTCTAACAGGCCATAATGCAGCTGCTTTCCCTGAAGACAACGGTATGTGTTTCACAAACAGCAAGACATTTATTGCTAATTCCCTTCTTATTCTTAACTGTAATATAGTGATCAAGGGATTTTGAGGTAATACAGACTGTTAAAATAAAAAAAAAAAAACCCAAAGATTTTCAGTGGCTCCCAGCCCGAGGGGATCTGTATTTCTGAAAGAAGATAGCGAACATAATAAGATGGGAAAAAGAAGCCCTAACTACCTATGGGATTCTCTTTCATTAGCTTTCTCTGATTTTATAGCCATTAGTGTCCTTCTAATGGGAATTTACTGATGAAAGCTCTCTCTACCAGCACATAGGACTAACAAAATTTCAGAATAAATTTCCAAGTTATCATGAAAACAGATATGAGATTTTTGGCATGAGAATATTTTATTTTGAGAAGAAAACATGGAAATTTAAGAATATTGAAAGAGGGGAGAGCCAGCATTAATTATTATTCATATTATTATTATTATTATTATTACGGCACAGCTTACAGTTTGCCTCCCTCTTGATGGCCAATATAAATGCCAAGAGACAAAAATTATTGCAGCTAAAATGGTAGTTAAAGGCATATTCTTGGACCCTTTTTTTATTTTAATCACATGAAACTCTGTAGCCTTTGCTGATGGCACAATACATCCTATTACACTTAGGTTGTAAAATTCTATGCTCTGCCTCAGAGAATTTATATCTCTGTATATTACGCCACCCCTCTCTCAGCTCTGGTAGGCACTGGGGGTAATAATCTTTAAGGACACAACTGCAGTGCTTCTGGCATTCCCCTCAGACACGGACAGCCTACATCTCATTTTGTTTCCTCTGCACCCTAGATAACAAGAGAGAGATTTAAATCGAGGTACCCAAATTAATGAATACAAAATGTGGCCCATCAAATCATAAAGCATCGTACAAACAGAATTATTTCTTAAACTACTGTTAGAGTTCCTCATTGTGCAAATTAATTTTTAGTTGGTTACCATTTTATTTTCAATTTGGCAAGAAATCACAATGCCACATTTTATTCGCTGAGGTCTGGTTGATTTAAAGCTCACTAGGGGACCTAGAAACACATTTTCTGATATGATCCCAGGGTTTCAAAGGAGGTAACAAAAGGGATTTAAATTAATTGTCCGCTTCAGGAATCTTCTGCACTCATCCAAATCTTGTTCAAGTGGAAATTTCCTTCTTGCTTCTTTGCCAAAAATGATGCAAGGTACTTAATGAGCCAATACAGACTCTTAAGTTTGACGATGGTTTCAAGTAAAGAAATAGCCAAAAGAAAGGAAGACATATCCAAAGGAAAAGAACTGTATGGAGGAGTAGATTGAAAGCAAAACTAAAAAACCCAGGGCATTAAACCAGGCATTTACAGCTGTAATGTACAATCTGCTGAAAGGTACAATGCAGAGATGACTCCCGCTGAATGGCAGAAGTGAGTTTGTCAAACAGAATATGACCAAGTCCCGCCAAGCTGCACTCCCCCTTGTAGGGCTGTTATATCTTGCAGGATTGGTTCAGCACATGGAAATAAAGATAACTTTTGACTTACTGAAAACAGTCCTTAGCTAGTGCAGGTGCTATATAATAAAGCCCTCCACAGACTTGGATTTTTTTGTCTACTATACTGATTTCAGAAGCCTGTTGCCAGACTACTGCAATGCTTAGAAGTATATATACATATTTAGTTTTTAGCCTAAATTCATTAATTCCTAGTTTATATTTACTGTGCCAACATGTTATTTCACATAAGTGACTCCATTTCTCCCCTACGTTTACCCCTTGATACATTCACAGAGAACAATCATTCTTCCTTTCAGTCTTCATTTTGGTCAACCAAACAACTCTAATCCTCAAGACTTCCATTCAGCAGGTTCTCCACTCCCCAATCACCCTACCAGCCCGTTGCCAGAGCATAACAACTGGCTACGGCAGACTCCCTTCTGGTTTAATAGTTCCACTTTAATGAGTTACTCCGACTTGAGAGACGTTGCCCGCTGCCGCAAATATGTTCACATGCAATAACGATTCTATAAAATACATTAATTGCTTAAACAGTTGTGGTGGGGGAAAGGGAAAACAAGACACCGCAAAGCACCTATGGGCTTTTATCCAACCAAACAAGTCACTTGAACCTTGGTCTTTTAGATTTCAAAAAACTGGATTATTGGCTACTCTAGGCTAAGCACGGAAGAGACAACTCTTCATCCTTTTTTGCCCCTCATTCAATACATCTTGGATTTAACTGAAATCAAAACAGAAAGAAAGATGAAGTCTCAAAGGCTCTTTTTTAATCTATACTAAGAATGCCAGTGGCTTGGATTTGTACTCTTTATACATTTGCATAAAAAAAGAGGACTCAGGAAAGGGGGAAGAAAGAATACAAAACCAGAACAGGTATGTGGGAGGCAGATGTAAGACAGGAAAGTTATAACCCACCATTTAAAGAGGGGAAAGGGAGGAAGGATAAAAAAGGGACAGTGACACTGTAAGAGGGAACACATCAAGAAAGAAATGCATGAAAAGGCCTCTTTCTCTCCAGGCCTTACTCTAATGAGTTGCCATCACCATGCAGAGCTAAAGCTATGAGCTTCCCTGCCCTTGACAACAGCTACCAGGTAATCTTCCTTTTCACTCTTGCCATCAGCTATAAGCAGCGAAAACCATTTAAATAGACAAGTATAGTAGCTATTTGAGATGACTCCCAAGACACAACAAACAGAAAATGCGATAACCCAATTTATAAGAGAGGCAGAATCTATATCATTGCTGACTTGAAGGATGTACCTAATTTGCATGCCATTTCTTAGATCCTAGCTACTTATTTATCTAAGCCACAGATAGAAAATTCCACCCTGCCAACACACAAGACATTGGACAGGTTTCAGCTAGTAACAGCTACTACTTTAGACTGGATTTTGCTAAGCTATCCTTGGTCACTGGAATAAAAGCATCCATTTGTGCAACTCCAACCACCCATTCCTTTGCAGCCCCCAGCACCTGATCCCTCCCATCAGCTTCTTCAAGCTTAAATTGCTCTATTCAAATTTAGCTTGACGTCACCCTGAAGTTCCCAGTTGCCTTAGATGCCTCTGCAACTAGCAGGATTTTTTTGTGGGTTTTTGTTGGGTTTAGTTTGCGGTTTTTTTAAACTTTCTGATTTATTCTGGATAGGGTGTTTAGGGCCAAGGTGTATTTTTGGCAAACAGCCTTCTAGATTGGCTCCCTCTCTTTCGATGGCTTGAAATCATGTTCAGCCATATTTCCCCCTTAGATACAGCTACTGAAGGTACTTTTGATCTTCTGGAGAAACATGCTGCCTACCCTTTTCTTTCAGATTTTTATAATCATCGAGAAAAAAAAACATCCTTCACTGTAGCAAAGACAAACATAAGAATGGAAGTGAACCAATGAAAAGGTACAGTGAAGGAGCTGAAATATGTTTGCACTCTCAGAGCATCACTTTAACAGATAAGACTGCTATCTGACTTTTACCTTTTGAAAGAGCTCAGCTGTTTCCCTGATAAAGCGTGATAATCATACAGAAATGGACAGGGTTGCAATTTTTTCAAATGACTGGAGAAGCTGCAATGTTGTGCTGAATGAATAACCAGAAGGAAAGAGTGCTTCCCAAAGTTCACATTCATTCCCATTCATTCTCAATCTTCTTCTCACTTACAAGAATGCAAGTAATAAATAGGAAACAGTAAACCATTTTTATTAACCCACAGCATTCATATATTAACAAGTGAAACAGCAGCTACAGAGTTTTCACATTTACATTGTGAAGCCTCCTTCTACAGCGTTTGTACTGAAACAAGGCTGCCCAGTTAGCAGAATCAGCTTTTCCTCTTCTGCCTCCTCATATTTCCTCTGCTCTCTCACCATGAAATCACATCTGTTCCACTCATATCCTGCACCGTATAAAAGTGTTCATCTCTTTTCCAGCTCACTCATTCATCTGGATGTTATTTTCCTTTCCCACCTTCAGCTCCCTGGTTTTTACTTATCTTTTTCCTTACTCCTCCCTGCTCCAGCTCCTCAGGCAGGTCCTGGACATCTCAAAGCACAGACTCTCCATGGAAACAAAGTATAAATATTTTAAAAAAAAAAAGCTTCCCCCCCCCATATATCTAAAAGTTTCCCATCTGTTATGATGATGATGCCCCTTTTCCTGCAATGCTGAAAAAATATGTCCCCCTCTTGTCCTCCTGTCTCTCCTACGTTAGTTCTGTTCGGCAGAGCTCATTGTAATCCACCCTCAGCTCCTCACTGAGATGCTCCTGACAAGACAGAAATGCTTCTTTCTAAATAAAATCAACTTGTCAGGCAAAGACCTGGTTTAAGAGGAGCCAAAAACCTGCCAGCATTAGCAGCAGCACCACCTGCGCTCGGTGCTATTTCAAGGGGAACTGCCCATTGCAAGGTCTGCAGGGTGAATCACACAGTTAAAAATACTAATTAGAAAATCATAGGGCCTGAAACTGAATCATGTTGACCAGCAAGCAGCAGTAACCAAATGAGTTTGTTTGTCTTGTGTATAAACACACACAGCAACTGGATGGGGATGGTTAAACTGTGCAGGTCCTCCAGATGAGCCAATGCAGAGCCACTGCTTGCAGCACGGGTTATCACAGCTGGAAGTTTCTCTTTGCCTGTTTTTCTGCTCATAGCTTTAAAGGAGATTTAAATAGTGCTAGGGAAACACCGACCGTGTTTTACTCCTGGGCTGTAATGGTTTTAACACACTATTCTTCTATTCAAGCATTTTCAAGGCAGATCCCAAAATAAAACTAAGTGTTCATCTGAAGCATGGGTTAGCATCTCGCATACCCTGCTGTGTACTCACGTTCGAGCCCACTTGTCCAGTTCTTCATCCAAGTAAGTTTTAACTTTTTTTGGCTGGAGCCCAAGAGAATTGCCAGCAAAGTATACGCAGCTCTCCTCTCCATTCACCAGGCTCAGATCAGCTGCGGAGGGAAACCACAGAAACAACATGCATGTGGGAGTGAGCACAGGAGGGACAACACACACACACACACACACGTGTGCCACCACCCAGAGCTCTGCCTGATCTGGAGCTCCCTTGGAGACCATGGTCCCCATGTGTGAATGGAGGTGCCGCATCCCGACCTTCCTCCCAGGACACCACGCATGTGACCCTGCAAAGGCATGTGAGGACAACCAGGCAATTTGTAAGCAGTTACTCCCCTCATCCTCCTGCAATTGTTGGCTGAGTCCATCTATACCCCTTCTGGAGCTAATGTGAGTTCAAGCAGCGTTAAATCCCCAGGTCTCTGGGGCTGTGTGGGAAGCAGCCACTGGCACCGATTTTGTCAGGTCTGTAACCAACAGTGAGTGGAGAGGGAGCATTTTCCTGACCAGGCTATCCACTCTTCTTTCATCATCAATATATTCCTACTCTGGGTCTTGAAACTACTTGATTCGTACATTTAATAAAAGTTAAGACTGGGTAAATCTGTGTCTTTCATGTAAGTTCTCCCTGCATGATTAAATCGCTATTTAGAAAAATGTAGTCATTGAACAGAATATTTTAAGGCAGTCTCAAAAGTTCTTGTCTTGTCAGCATATATTGTGGGCTGCACTTCATGTCATCATCATCTGAGGAGGAGGAAATCTATGTTGACAAATCCTTTCAATGATTAGGAGAAAAGCAAGGCGGTAGAAATTTATAAATAATAGCTCTAGTGAGGTTCTGAACAATCTAATTACCCCGTGTCATCATCTATCAATCCAAACATTGCCTTTTCCTATTATTTCTCATGCTGGAGATTCTTGGAGGAACAAGTGATGGTGACCTTCTAGAAGTAGTAAGTAATTTGCATTCATCTATACATATACTTACAATACCCCAAAGCTAACATTACACATATATACACCTCAGAAAAAAGATCAAATGAATGAATATGTTAAGATACATGCTAGGAACGAATAATAAGTTTGCCTTTCTGCCTGAAAATTTTATGTTAGGGCTGTAGAAAAATAGATTAGATGCCTGGAAAAGGTCTCTTACTACATTTGCACTAACAATTACCAACTTCATTGAACTTCGCCAGAAACACATTTTTCAGAAGTATAGACAACTTGGGTAATTTCTTAATTAAAGCTTTAGAAGCTTTTAAAAAGCATAAGTCAGAGAGCAATTTCAGCCTAATCTGTTTTACAGATACTATGTCTGTTTTTCATCTCTATTCTAATATGAATGAAAACAGAGAGGCATAAATATTATCCATGCTCCTAAATTGGTTCTGTTAACAGTTCTTTTCCTATCAAGAAACACAATAATACTGTCTCATTGGGAATAGAGAGAAGGATCTTTGCTCAAGAATTTGGAGCTCAATCTCACTAATACTCTTTATACTCCAATCAAGCATTAAAACAGGTAAGGAATTATAAGCAAGTTAGCTTTTCTTGCACCACAGTCCCTTCTAAATAGAAATGCTTCTTGGGTCACTGTTGGAGAGAGATGGCATTACTACTTTGACAAAGTGTATTTTTCTACTTTTACGCCTGTTACTTTGGATATTCTTTTTTTGGCATGTTATCAACTCTGTATTGGGCTGTACTCTTTTCCCTTTCACAAAAAGCCGTTTACTTCCCCCTCTGACATCGTTAAAAGACTCATTTTGGACCACTGCTGCTTTCCAAACTAGGCTTGGTTTTTGCAGCATCTTTGTCATTTCACAACTTCTCCTGACCAGCACACCGTTGTGCTCCATTTCCTCAGTCACCGTGATATTCTTTACAGTAACGCATTTGTTTTCTTAAGATGAGCACTTGTCCTTCCCAAATTACTCCACCCTCATTTCTCACAGTATTGGCCCTATTTATTTCTGGAGGAGCTCTGGCTGACATGCAATATATGTTGAAATATTCAAATAGGAAATAAGCGCAACTGATGAAATAAAGGCTGGTGCAAAACAAACAGGAGATAATTATTGAAATCTGTCCTTAGAGTAGCTTGAATAAAAAAATACTTGCACAATAATTTACATTAATATTAATTAGACACATTATAAATCATTCTCACACCTACTCAGATTCATGCAAACTACTCAGATCTAGTCATGTACCTTATTTTGCATACTAAATATACCCATTCGTTTACATTAAAGTTGTATTTCTATACCTTTTAAACCTCAAAGAAAATCTTCAGAAATATTCAGTCCAAACAAAAGGGAAAAAATACAATGTCTTTATTAACCAGAAAGGAAGGACCAAAACTGTTTATACGTTATCTGAGTCCTATCCCTCATTGAAGGATAAAAGATCACCTCTTTCACACCTTCCTATACCCCCTCACAAGCCCTCCAAACAAAGAGCTAGATTTATAAGATTAACCACTACCTATAACCATCTCTTCAGGGAAATATAGCTCAACACTTTCCCTCTGGGACATCTTTTTATTCCCAAGAAACCCAAATGATGCTCTATTCCTTTACAAGATGACAAAGCACAAGCCATAGCCTTAATCAGATTGGTGATTTGGCGCCTGACTGCCAACTGCAATCCAGTGATTCCTACCTCTCCTCAGTGCATGAAAAAGCATTAAAGAGACTTTGTTGTCATCTCGGAGAAGAGCGAGGAGATCCAAACGTTTTTCTAAATCTTCTGCTGTCATCTTTTCCTATTTGCTCACCTGAGCCTCGTCCCTCATGCTTGCACATAAAGACTCGAAGATTTGCCAGGGTTAGTCTGCTAGCGGTTTCCACTTGATGGATATAACAAATAAACAGCTGTGACAGTTTATAAGTTGATAACTAAATTAAACTATTATAATGCCTTTCTAAATATTTTTATGTATGTAATCTTACAATTGTCTCTTATGGATGTTCCCATCTGCTTCTTGTAAGGCTTCATTTTAAAACCTCATTGTAAGGTTTTATGTAAATACATAAAGAATATTTGATGACTAATATCTGTAGTGACATTTATCTTCAGAAGCATGTTATCTAGGATCCGCTCCTGTGATCAGATAAATGTCATGGGGGATCTGTCTCTATCGTATAGACCCACAATATAAATATATATATATATTTACACCCCTGCTGTTTTTCAGTGGGGAAGCTGTTCGTGATGACAGCTGAAGCACAGAAAAGAGAGACAGGGCAAAAAGAGGAGGAAAAAACTCCTCAATTTGGTAACACAAGAATGATGGGTTCTCTGTGCTCTTCAACTGGTACTACTATGCAGGCTGCTTATCTTCACTAAAACATATATATACACAGTCTCAGGACTAAATATTACAGTAACTGGGGGGAAAAAACCCACATCAGCAGCCTTTGGGTCTAAATATTATGGTAATTGATAAACAATAATGGAGGTTGGAAGGGAAGCAATGAAAACTGTCACAGGGGTATCAAAACCTCTATGTACTTCTCAGAAGATTCTTTAATCTGAAGGTGCTGACACACTACACTGAAAAGTGACCTTTCATATTCTTGAGAGACATTTCACGTGCTGCAGTCAAAGACAGGGCTGCAGTTCAGGTACCTTAGTTCAGCTGGATTTCAATAGCAGGGCCAGATTAAGGGCAGCAGCGCAATGGCCATGCGAGCTGCCTTCCAGCATCTTTCCAGCTTTGGAGGGACATTTTGCAGCAGCACAGTGACAGCTGAGGTGGCTTTGAGTACAGAATAGTCATACCCAAACAAACAGATGGGGTTTAGGAAACACTCTTAAGCAACAGGGGGAAAAAAGAAAAAAATTGCTTCTTGGCAGACAGGCTGAGAACACCTCCTCCGTGTGGAGGAAGCACCTAGTTTAAATATTTGTAAAGTGTCCATTTCTGCTCTGAAAAATATAAATAGCAAAACTCAAGGATTTAAATGTAGGGAAAGATAAGCCATTGGTAGATAGAGAACTAAGACTTATCATCCTCATGTCCTAAGGACAGGAGCAGACTGCATTCCCAACATTCATCATCTCTAGGCAGAAAGATACTGAAGACAAAGACAGCTTCAAAAGATGTCCAGGAATTCAGACAATTGGTACCATTTTCTATCACAGATCTTTACTGGACATAATTTGGAGAATGTACCTGTAATTTCTCATGTACCATCAGTACTGTTCTTTTCAGAAAAAAAATCTGCAGAAAATTTTGTTTGCATTTATTAGAAAATCAAACTATTTTGCAAGAAAGTTCCATGATATTTTTTCCTTTAATTTTTAATAGATGCTTTCTGCCACGGCAGAAAAGGAGGAGAATGGCTATGCCTATATATGTTCACCATCCAAGGTAATAATATGCCATTTCTTCAGCTTCTAATGTGCTATGACCAGGGCCTGCAGCACAGGAACAGCTTTTGCTCCCCGTGTATTTGACATGTGAGCTGAAAATAAACCCAGACAGGACTTGGGAAGCAGGAGAAGAGCCCAGGACCATGCTGCCTCCATAGGTGGGTGCTCCCACCAGGTTTCCCTGCGTGATTTTGGCCAGACACAACAGCAGTGGTGGGTACAAAAAAACCCCCTGCGGAAGTGTTTTGTACTTTCGCTGGGCTACAAGTGCTAACTCGAAGCAAATACTTCCCTCTCAGCTTGCCAGCCCTCCTGCATGCCCCTCCTGCCTCCCTGCCTGCACACCAGGTCCTCTCTTAATAAATCAATCAAAGGTACCCCTGATCCCACGCCCAGGTATGTCACAGGCTCCTCAAAACAACCTACAGACCAGAAATGAAGCAGAAAAATTTTGAGAACCGTTTTGCATGGCTACATTGAAGCCACATGCCGTTATTTATTTGTAGGCAATTCATGAGGAAAGTGGGGAAGATCTTCAAAGAAAAGGTTTCATTATGAATTATTTGTTCAGGTCAATTATTTGTTCTAAGGCACAGTCTTCCATTTGGCCTCAGGAAGAAAGTCATCTCTACTACTAGAAATAAGGCATAAATGTTAATATAATATATGTACCATCTCTTTCATTAACTAAAATAATTGTAACTAGATAGATAATACCAAACTATATTATACCAAGGAAGCAACTACTCCGAACTATTGTAAGCTACATTGCCGTTTCAAACCATTAGATAGAAATGCTTCTGCCTATAATTTTCAATCAGTCACTATATTGTTCAAAGCAGCTGACTGACAGCATAAGCACCATGTAAGTACTGTATCCTCACATTTTATTCAGGATGGGAATGAGAGCATAAAGCTTTTGGTGCTAGAATAAGTTGAAGGATTGATTTAGCAACATCAGGACATACTGTGCTCGGATATGACTGCAATTGCTCAATTATCTCATAAGTGACAATGATTTCCAAAGATTTGTGATAAACGCATGCAGAAGATGTGAAGCCCCACCCTTTCCCCCTGCTCCCCCACTGTAATTATAATTCTCACTTGGAGGCAGATCCTTGACTTTTGGGATACAGAAACATTCACGCAGATGCTTTAACTCATCTTCTTCATCTAAGTGAAAAGCAAGTTTCTTGTCTGCAGGACTGCATCCTAGCCGCAAGGCAGTTTGCTCTAAAATGGTTGCTGGTAACACAGGAGAAGATGGATCCATTTTCAGGTCATTCAATTTCACCTTAAAATGAAAAATGCCACAGTTTAGCTTCTGCAGTATGCATATTCACGAGTGGCTGATAAGCAGCCACTAAAGCTGCATCATTCAAGACCCAAACTTACTTGATGTAAAGCTTTTAAAAAGTGAAGTATTTAAATAGAATGGTAAAACTGATCAATTCAAGTATTTCCAAGGCAACATATTCCTGTAACCCCAAAGGCTATTTTTTTCTCCCTATAGATACGATGCCTTTCCCTTTGTAAGCTATATCATCAGCTTCTAAGTTCTCCCACCAGACTAATAGCAGTTACAAACGCTGAAGTGTCATTCACAATTTTGAGATCTCAAAGCTAGAGGCAGCGTTATTGTTTCTGCAGCCTGTGCTCAGCTACACTGAAGTTGTTTTCAGGTTGTGCAACGTTCAGTCTCTTTCAGCTTTTCTTCCTTAAAAATAGGAGGGGGTGTTTGTGTAAAGCTGTGCTCACGTACAAGGGCAGAGCAGGCAGGATACAGATGACGGACAAAGACATCGTTAGAAATGTAGCTGTCAAGACCAGGACCTTGAATTAATATTTCCTTCTAGCTACACTGAATATCCTGGTGGTTTAGCTCCGTTTGTCCTGGGAAAGGAGAGAAGCCCAAGTCAAGCTGCAAACATGACAGGCCATAGCTTCTAACAGAATATCCAAAAGTGTATCTGCAAAATTTACAAGCTCATTGATCTTTATAAGAAGAATAGTTCTGTAATTCTCAGAGACATCATTGGGTTTCAGACAGCATTTGTGCACTTGGTTTTACAGATGTATTGGCAAAGAAAATTTATGACGTGTACTCCGTACTTTAGGGCAAAACTTCGCCAGTGTTGCCTGCTGCGTTGTGTTACAGAAGGCAGTCAAGACACTCACTGAGGTACTTGGTGGTTTCCCCAGTTTAGGGCACCGTATAGTTAGACCACACAATATTCTCTGCCTTTTAAAACATCCCCAAGAATTTTGGTGCAACAGAAAAACTCTAGGGGACAGGTGGAAATAGGACATGATTAGCACATAATATGCAGCATAGAGCCACCAGAGAATATAGCTTTTTCCCCTCTGTTTGAGAAAGAAAACTCTTTAAGTACATATCTTCCATAAGTACCAGCTCTCTTTTCTTAAAGCCAATAGTATATTACAGACAGTTATCTAGAAAGAAGCTGTGGCGAGAAAAACAGATGATTACATAGGTTGTAGCCAGCTGAGCATTACATTCATTGTCACTTAACCTAGCTTGGGTTTTTGTGGAAGAGGGGTTCTGAGAGTCAGTGTGACAGTATGTTCCAAGTTATAGACTTTTTTTTTTAAATTAAATCCCTTATGGCACATCAGTCTTTATTCCTTTTGGTACAAATAGATAAATCCAGATTAGGGTTTTTTTATCAAATTTTTATGCCAATCCCTGAAGACCATCCAGAAGACCTTCATGGACGCATATGGGAAGGATAACAGTTGGTATTTAAATATAAACACCTAAATAGCACAGCCTCATTAGTGCCAATTAATCCAAACCTGTTTATACTCTAGCCAAATGGCCAGCATGATGCTAGTTACCTGGTTTAATTTGCTATCATTTAGTTTATGATGAGAACATTTTCTTTTTCCCCTCCAGACTTGATATCTTACACTGTAGCAATTTTTCCTCTCCCACCAGCACGTAGAGTTAAAAAAAAATAATGCCAGTAGAGATCTTTAAGACAGCAGTTTTCATTTAGCTAATGTTCACCCCCTCCTGGGAGGTATGGGAGTTATCCTATTTTTGTGCTGTCTCCACACAGGTTGTTCACACCTCCTCATTGTCACCAAATTTATCATTCCCACTCATTCATCTTAATCATGCTTTAGCTGGTAAAAAGGAAAATAAAATAGCAAAAATGGCTGAAAAAAGATATTTGAACATCTTTGTTCTCAGAGTGTTTTTCAAGGCTTCTAGGAGATGGAGGGCTACACCTAGACAAGTAGTTGGGTGTGATGCTAAAGTGGCTGAGCTGGCTGGAATTAATACACCCAACCGGCCACCTCCCGAAGAGTTGCCACCCCACTGAAAGCCCCACAAGAGATGTGACCAGGCTCTCTATTCCCCAGGGAACCACTTCTCAGTTCCTCTACAGCATATCCAAGACCTTGCCTCTGCCAGCTCCCCTGCTGGGGTACTGGTAACAACATATGTGCTCTTCTGCAGGTCAGAAGAGTGTTGACCTTCTGGACCTCATTTGGCAGTCATCAGGGAGGATGGTTTAGAGATCTTTATTTCCTCCAGTAGA
Organism: Fregata magnificens; assembly: GCA_013389945.1. NCBI lineage: Eukaryota > Metazoa > Chordata > Aves > Suliformes > Fregatidae > Fregata > Fregata magnificens. The sequence goes on from WAAD01039678.1 coordinate 286,931, forward strand.
TGTTGTGAAACATCTAGAAAAGCAAGCTAGGTTCACAGACACTATGGCCATCACTAATATAGGCACCTCGTTATAATCTAGAGACACTGGAAGGTAACTTAAGTTTCACTTCTCCAAATTACAAATTTTAAGAACCCATGGGCTTAATCAGTAAATCAGGGTTTATTTTCAAGCAATATTGGGTTCAGCACTTGGAAAGTAAAACTACTTTTTTTTGTTTCCAAAGGCTTCTTTCTTTGATTTACAACACTAGCATGGGTGTCCTGATCCCATAGGCATCATCAAAGCGTGTCCAGTACATACTCAACATAATCAAGATCTAGTCCTCTATTTTTAATAATGACTATTTAATGCAAATTATGGAAACAATCCCTGGAGGAGGGGCTGGAAATCAAGTCTCCCTGAGTGGCTCCTTCCAGATAAAAGGACCACACAGTAGTCTTGTGTTGTCTTTTCTACACAGTCAATCTCCTTCCCACTGAAGTTAATGCCTGGATTTTTTTTGCTGCCCAGTGACATAGCTCCTGAAGTAAGGGAAGGACCTTTTTAATCTCTCTAAACAGATGACTCATTTGAGTTAGGGATATTTGTTCAGTGATGCTCAGCTCTCCCGGTCCCTAGGAGGAGAACCGTGCATCATTGTTTTTCCCATCGCCTATGTCCTCTCCTGGATACAGCCTATGAGGAAGGTTTGGGAGTCTCCAACGTTTATCTCCTGCGGCCCACACAGACAACGCCAGCTAATTCCCTTGCAATTTATGATCAGGAGGTGGATGATAAGGGCGCCTGAAGAACAGTTTGGTTTTATATGCCAGATCCCTCTCATCTGGTCTGTAGGTTCTCTGCTTTACCCCATGTGAACACAGCACAACATCCTCCCATTTGTCTTCCTAGTCACCATTTTTCAGTAAGAACACACAGTTATTACAGTGGATTAATGGCTATCATATTCCAGGTCATCTACTGACCTGTCTGGCAAGCATAGATGGGTTTTGTTTCCATTTGAGGCCTGACCCAAAACCCACTGAAGTCAATAGGTGTCTCTATCACAGATAAAGATTTCTGGATCAGGCTTTTTGTTCCCTGTCGTTGCTGCAGCTTGCTGCATCTGATCAATGGCTTTTGTTTATTATGATTCTTATTTATATGAAATTTCGACAGCAAATATAATATTAAATACAAAGATCTAGAAGCTAAAAATGATTAAGTGCTCAGAGATATCTGATTTAATACAAACATTATGAAATAAGATAAAACTACTAAAATAAAATCAATCAAAATCCTGTTGAGGAATGAAATCCCAGAGATCCAATTCTAAGGCCAGAATAAGAAAATATTTTTGTCCTTCGAATGGGAATTAGGCCTCATAGAGAGGGAATCCCAGAATTGCTTGGGTTTTTTCTTTTGTTTTTTCTTTTTTTTTTAAAACTCTGACTGGCATTATTGCATTTTCTAATTGCTGCAGTATAGAGTCCCATGCAATTATTTTACAATAATTCATGAGTCATTTCTTATTTTCTACATGTAAATATATTTGTATAAGAACAGCACAGCTTTATTCCATCCAATTATTTTCATTTAACTGAAAACTATATTCTGTATCCTCTTCAAATTAAAATTCAGACCCATCACTGCAAAATGTAATTTCCCCCTTGATAAATGTGGTTCCCTATCAGGATTTCTTTCATACAACTTAGAGCCAAAATTATCAACATTTTAAGAGAAACAACTTGCTTCCACCACCTACTCTGGAAAAAGCATTCAGGTGTTTTCTTCTCCCTTTGCTTGAATCTTCCTTACACTGTTTGACTTAGATATAGATGACATGAAGTCAGCATAGTTTTTTTTGTTTGTTTTTTTTACTTTCCTTGCTCTTTTGACTCTTCCACAGAATTTGCCTCTACTGCATACTGACTCAATGTCAAGAACTCACCAATGACTGGTGGCAATCTTTCATTTTCAAAAAGAGCATATGAAACTTAAATTAAGAAAATAGTCATTATTACATATTTTATTAATACAGATATCAGCCCCTCTACTTCATCTCCTGTTTTTAAACTAGAAAAGATATTGAAAGAGAATTAGTCAGACACAAGTGACATGAATGTCTGGGTGATTATTTCTGTTTTGTCCTTTATGCATAATTTACTGACTAAATAGAAAAAAAAAATGTGTGAATATTAACAAGCCATCTCATCAAACTTACACAGGAAGGTCCATTAGGCTTAATTATAAGAATGATAATTTGTCCTATTTTTAGATCCACTTATGATATTTTTATAGATCTACCCTCTGTCTATAATTGTATCTTGATGTCTTTATTAAAAAAAAAATAGTCCCCTCGCCCCCCCTTAAGCATTTTCTTTAAATATTCCGAGATGTTACTCACAGTCTTTCTACCCAGCACAGTGCTGACAGGCATACAATGGATCCCTATTTAAAAAGCTGTATCAATATCCTCAGAGAAAAAGAGTTTATCAATCATGGAAATAGCATGTCCTGCACTTTCTGCCCTCCAATAGCTGTTTACCAGGTTGCTAAATGCAACTCAGCCCACAGACCTTTGACATTTTCAGGTTACCGTCCAAAAGAACTCTTTGGAAGGAAAACTGGGGGTGTGCACATGTATAAGCATGCAAGTTTGCAGTATAGGTCCACGCTGGCAAAATACACCCACTGAAAGCACCAATAGCACTGTGGATTGAAGTTGCTTTGAAAACAAAGAAAAACTACAGAAATGCACAGCGCGTAAGGGCTGATTCTCCTTCCCATCTTTACATGAAGAAAATTGCTTTTGTGAATACAATTTTGCAGAAGGAAGTTCCTAAAAAAGCACAGCCCAAAGCAACGCACTTTCTAGATTACTTCAGGTTAAATACACTTCAGTGAATTTGTTTAAATTACAGAACTGCAGAGAAAGAAAAATCTAAATATTCATAGCACATCAAACAACAAACACAACTGGGTGATTAAATAAGTTACACAGCACAGTGTCACAGCTGCAGCAAGGGAATGTGACAGAGAGGAATTATAATAAACTCAGTTACTTAGAGTAATTTAGGCACATATTGACCTTCACGTCAAGAAGTGTTTTGGTCTTAAAAGTAATTTTACATATAAAACTCATCTTTTCCCCCCCCACAGTGAAACCACGTTACCCTGTGGTTGGCAGCCGTTCCTGAGAGAGGATGATGAAATTCTTGTGCAAATACTCGGTGTTGCATGAAGAAACAGCCACAGTCACGTGCCTGCTCCTCCAGACTCTGACCCACACAGCGACCAAACACATGACCTCCAAGAGTTAACCAAAAACCAGGTGTTCTGGGGTTTTTTTCCCCTTTGTCACCATGGCAAAATTTAAAGCTCTGATTAAATTAAGAAAGCACCTTTCTCCCATACAGGCACAAGAATACACACACAATAATAACAAAAATGGTTTTAAACCAAACTCTTTCGCTTTAGTGAAGGAGCAGATCGATAGCGTAACAGCTAGAAGTCAGGAGTGTTCACAGCCATGTGGCAGAGGGAGTGGTGGGAATTTACACGGAGCATGGATTTGCCAGGGTAGAAAACAGAAGAAGAATTAGAGGTGAAATTAGAGAAGAACAGAGTTGATATCTCTCCTTACTCTCTATAAACATTATCTCAAACCAGCCGCGTGTTAGCCCGGTCCCCTCCATTCAAGCTTGAATGACACCCTTTCCTACACATAGCTAGAACATAGTCATCTGGAAGCAACAAAAATAGTTTCTCTCTATTCAGCCCCTGAAGTTTCATGGGAGGGGGGGAGGAGAGGGGGAACCACAGAAAACCCAAACAGTGAGTAGAGGTATAGGGACAAAGGGGTCAGAGTTGTGGACTAACAGTGTAATTTAGAGATACAACTCCATCCTGGTGTTCTGCATGCACAGACCCCTGCAGTAATGCTTATTTGTTATTTGGATGTCCATTTTCAGTAAGCACCAATATATCTGACACTCTTGAACTGTAACATTTCATCTTTGCTAGAAAAAAACCCAACAAAACAACCACACAAAACACTTAATATTGACCCAAAATAAAGCTAACCTTTATCCATCAGTTCTCGCAGTATCCTTGCCCTCTTTTGCACTGTCAAATGATTTTTTGGACCTCCCACTAACTTGTCTTGTTTATTCCACCAGCAAGACAACTGAACTGCTGCTCAAGAAACTTTGTACCACTAGGAATTTGGGCCAAGAAAGAGAAGCAGGAGGTTGAGGCACTTCAGCTACTGAGGCAAGAGGGATCCAATGTCAAACTCGCTCCACAAGGGTATTTGTTTCTTGTTTGGTTGGCCATTTAGGTCAAATCAAGCTGAAATACACTGTAACTTTTCATTTTGCCCTGGAAAATAAAACTACGCAAACAGCAGAGTGAATTTTCCCACTGCATTTTCCATTGAAAAAACATCTTGAGTTTTACCCTTGATTGTCAATGGCAACAGGAAAGCAGCTGTGCTGGCAAAGGCCATATGTTTGTAGACTTTCATGAGACTAGGAATACGGACCCTTTCTTCCCAGCTATTCTTCTCAACTCTTCAGATGGAATGAAAGAAAAACAAAGACAAAAACCTACACCCCTAAATTTAAGGCTCAAAAATCAGCAAACATGTCTCCTTGGTATCATTTTTAGCTGCAGAACTAATCTAATGGTCTATATTTTTTTTACTGTAATGCTGCAAAGTAACGAGAGGGCAGGAAGAGAAGAAGGAGCCACTGCAAGCCACGGTGAGACCAACGTCCAAGGGAGCGAGGCCACACGAGATGGCCAAAGTCCCAGGGGCCACCGGCTGATGTGGCCGAGAGAAGGCAGAAAATGCAACAGAGGGGCAGCCCTGCCATCACCCTCTCAAAGGAGCTGCAAGGAGAGTGACAGGAAGGCAGTGACATTTGGCAGACACTTTAGAGAAGGGGGGGGGGAGAAAAAAAGGATTTGGAGCTTTGTGGGAAGACGAGCTCTGTGTGTCTATAACAGGGTTGTATGGGGTACATGGGGCGGAGAAGGAATTAAGGGGTGGACGGGCAAACATATTTCTCATACCTACAGCTTCCCCAGCTCATTCGGAGGTGCTTAACCACGTTAAGCCACGTGCTGCCAGACACATCCACTAGCGTGCTGATACCGCTTCATCTCATCCTTCACCCTAACCATTTGCTGTACCCATCTGCCATCCATCACTGTCAGCCCCAGGCTCACCGGAGCACGTTCGAGCCCTTGTCATGGGAGCCTTGTCCCTTGACTGAAAGAAACTATGTGAGCTTTTCTGCAGGAACACCAATAAAACTTGTAATAAATTAATTTGACAAAAGATATGCCTTCTTCTCAAGACATTTGACAACAACAAACAACCAACGGTGCCCTGAAGCATACCCACCCCATGCCAGATGGGATGCTAGGACACTTGGTCCATCAGGTCATGAAAGCTTGCCTTGGCACTGCTAGCCCAGAGCATTCTTGCTGTCAAGAGGGTAAAATGATCCAGCAAACAAAGAAGGATTCTTTTTAATAGGAAAAGGCAGGTCTTACCCATGATGAGATGGCCTGGAAGACCCTCAGGCAGGAAAACACTGTAGTTTCTACAGTCTGAAAAGGAACAGCAAGGCAATGATATGTCCATGCAGCACACATTGCACCTGCAGCACAGAGCTCTGCTCAGCACGCAGATGCTTAGAAAAACTGAAGTTGTCTGTATTTACAAGGCAAGCCCCACAACTATTTTTTAAAGCATGCCATCTGCACCTTATGACAGCATGATGCATTTCACCTCAGGCCTAACAGCAATGACTTGGTAAATAACAGCATTAAACCTTTGGTCTTCTTTCTGCTGAGCTTGCTATACCAAGTTTCTCATTACTTTTGTTTTCTCTGCCNCTCATCTTTTACATCAGGCCACATTTAAACCCTACTTGATCAGGATGCCCTACACCTGCTCTCACTTACCTTGTTCTCCTCCCTTCCAGAGCCTAGAGAGTTATATTTTGTGGTTTAAGTGATTTGAAGGGAACATGCATATTTAGCCTATCTGCAGCAGTGGATCGCTCTGGTTGTATGATTCTGACTTTTGGTCTTCTGGTTAAGACCGAAAAACACTCACTCAGTCCATTTAGCTTTGCCTTATAGGAGTTAACTCTCTGTAACTGTAATCCAGTTTGGTTTGGTTTTGGGTTTGTTTTTTTTTTTTAATTTATGGAGCAGTTATTAGTAGCTCCTGCTAAATTATTGGCTGCCTTTTGGGTGGCCAAAGGGAGCCCCTGAAATCTTCTTGCTTGTCTGAAGCATTTTTCCTTATTTTCTTTTCAGTTGGACTGTTAGGCACACCTCCTTAAATACATATGGATTTTTCCCTGTTTTGTGACCTGCTCCTAATATTGTTTTTCTTCATGCTCTGTATCAGTTATCATTTTCATTTCTTTCTGAGTCTTTAAACATAGTAGTTGTCCTTTAAAATCTATTCTTAAAGTAGAATATCTATGGAGGGGAAAAAAAATATAGAAATAATAAATTATTTACTTTTCTGCAGTAACATTTAGGGAGAAATATTCCACCACTGGAATAACAGTAATACCCAGAGAGGGACAATAAGGGAATCAGGGTCAAAAGATTTCCACATAAAGACAAACAAGAACAGTAACTCCCCCTGGCTTTGATAACTCCACAGTAGCTGCAACAGTCAGAGAACATATTTTGAATAGATGAAACTTCCTTGTATCTCTCCAAGTTAGCTGCTACTAATGAAAGATGACTGTACTTCTGATGCCCTCACCCGCATTTCCAGGCGGAATGGACATACATATGTGTTTTAAAAGCCTCTTGCTATAAGGAATGGTTTATCACTGTTGTTTATCTTAATGTTTTGCAATGGATAAGAGCTTCTTTTTTCCCCTCTGGTCAAATAGTTGGTGTTAATGTTTGCTTTGGACAGTGAGGACTTTTCAAGCTGTTTTTACAAAATACAGGGACTGAAGGGAGGATGTGTCCGTCCCCTCCCGAGGGAGCAGTAGTATGACAGCAAAGGGGGGATTTGAGAGACTGAAAGCAAAATGGGGAACCTGGCACCCCCTTTTCTCATGGCAGCTACTTGCTATGTTTTGCATAACCTTCTTAAAAATAAATGTGAGTGCTTTGGGGATGGATTTATGGCAAATCTCCCAACTACTCTTTCACCAAGGTCCTCTCAAAGACAGGTAAAGATGTCCGTGTATCAGATATAGCCTCTCCCTATACAGCCACTGTTTCATCTGCAGGACAATTGCCAACTTCTTCATCTACTTGTAGCACATTTCCTGCCTGTGGTCAAAGAGCTTCTGAGAAAGGGGAAATCAGAAATCAGCTACAGGCCAGATGCAACAAGGTAATAACAACAAGACCTTATTGAGAGGGTCCCCATAATACTAGAGCTTTCTTTTCTTCTTAAGTATTTGTGTACTGCATCTTTTATGGTGCACTTCATACCACTGCAGGCAGACAAATGATCCCGCGGCATTTTCCCTCCTTTCTCTGCCCCCTGTTTGCAGCTCCATAAAAGTGAATGCACTTCACACTTTCATTTTTGTTTTTAAGCTCTTGCAGCAGTTATCATCTGGAACAAGACTCAGGGTGGGAAGAAGGAAGAAAAAACAGGTCAGAAAATAACAAGCTGAGCTTGTACTACATGCGTGTTGTATCAAAAAAAAAAAGAAAAAAAAAAAGAGTGTGCCACACACAGCATAGTACTGATTAACGCGAAGCACCACGCGGATCCAAGAACTGAAACTGCAAAGACGGGCCATGCCTGATTTAAATAGCATGCTACTGTCTGGATGGCCTGGAGGCAGTAGAGGAAGAAATAGTACATGAAGGATCGTGACAGGCAGCAAAGTGGTGTGTGACACACGGGGGAGGCCACCATAAAGACCCAGCGGTGGCTTAGGAAGGGGATATATTCATACACGTTCTGTGATAAGAAACTCATTCTGCAGCTTTCTATTAGAGGGGGTTTAACAGCACGCATTCAAAGAGTGGTAGATCATTTTGGCAAAGCTGAAATTCCTGAAAAATACTTTAATGTCAAATAACAAGAAAACCAACAAGCTCCTGTGTTAAGGTCACTGGGGCATGGCATCGCTCTTGCAAGGGGACAGAGGTGAGAGGAAAACCTTGTCCTTTATTCATAAACTCAGCAGGTTCTGTGGGAACGACAGATAAGTACTAAACTCTTTCTAGAAGAACAAACACAGGTTCATGTGCCACTCAGAGCAGCCTTTCGATATCCATACACTCACTGCTTCCCTCCCCGTCCCCAGATTTGAACCTCTCAGCCCTCCCTAACCGAAGATTTTATCTTTGTTCGATTCACTAATAAACTGATTGTGCAGCAAATCAGACCGCAAATCAGCCAAGGTCTAAATGAAGCTTTGCCAATACCCGACTTCCTACCGATATTTATAATCCTCAAATAACCCTTTGCTTGAACCCCCAGTTGCAGGCAGTGACTCAGCAGTCAGAGGGCTCCTATTAGTATTCTCGGAGTGTTTCCAGAGCGTTTTAAACTGACTGTCTCACTTGTGCTGTGATCAGACCTATCAGTTTGTGGTGAATTGCTCTGAGGAAGGTTACAGGTCTCCATAGGGACGCACATGATCTTTGAAAAGTGCATTTCCCTCTAGCAAGTCATAAATGCTCAGGAGAGTTGCTAAAGATCACTCAAAATATATTATTGAATACTTTGATGCCGTACTCTCATTCTGTGTTATCATATACTCTAAAGTATATTAAAAGGTTCCCTAAATACCAAGTGCATTTTCGTGGAATGGATTTGTGTTTTCCAAAGCCAGAAGAAAATAGCTTTGTATTGTTACAGGATATGTAACATTTTTTCTGCAATTCTGCAGAATGGATTATAAGCATTTGACAGTGGGGTTGGTTTTTTTTTTTTTGGCTTTTTTTTTTCCCCCAGCTCCAGTGACTGCTGTGATAGACTTTAGTTAACTTCTTTGGATTGTTTTTTTCCTTACTAACAGTCCGCAGTCAAAATGAAAAATAAGAACCTTCTGGATCCTGTCTTGATAAGGTCAGATTGTAGAATTTTTCTTTCCAGCAATTTAGCCAGGCTCTCTTCTTCCAGAATACATTTACTCAGTAATAAACATCTCCAGACAGCCGGGTTGTACAGACTGCAAACAATTAAGCCAAAATTGGGGAAAGCAGCACATGAATAAGTATTTTACTTTAATGAAATTAGACTGAAAAATTCAGGAGCAAAGGAAGTAAAAGCATTTTCAAATTGTATTAATTAGACATATTTGTAAAAACCTGTGCTCATGCAAGTACCTTATACATTTTTTAATATCAAACTATGCAGAAAATGTGCTGGGGAATCACAAGCCTTTGGTGCTGTAATGCTGCGGTCAAGCACCAGGCGCACACCAACATTTGGGGGACATAATTTAACGTCTCGTAGGAAAAACAAAGAAGTTTAACCAATTTTCTTTAAGCTATATAAAAGGAAGCCTGCCAAGCCACAGGATAAAAGGGCTTGTCTTACTAAAGTAGAATAAGGTTAAAAACCAGCTAATAACTTCTCTCATAAGAGAATGAGAAATAACAACTTACCTATGAAGAAGCCTCATCTCTCCATCAGGCAAGCAATTAAGTAGATATGTTTAGTTGTCCCAGCTTGTTAGAAATCCAAGTAAAAACCCTCTGAAACAACCCAGAGTTATTCTATCATCATGAACATTTCACCAGATCCTAAATTTTATAGTTTTCTAATTTTTGCATAAATGCATTTACCACTTAGACATCACACACTTAATTGCAAATCCATCACTTGTTTACTTGCAGTAAGAGAACAAAAAGCACCTGTACCATTATTTTTAATTAGGTTCTCCTCCTACATTTCCTCTGTCCAATATCCTCAAATAGTTTATACATAAATTCTAAAATAATTTAGAAATTAATAATTACACATCATGTTTGTGACATCTCTTGGTGTGGTTTTCTCAAGACACTTAAAACTAGTACAAAACCAAACTTGGTTTTATAAAGCACTATTTCAATTTGGAAAGTTCACAGCATTTTCAAGAGGAATTAATGCACATTGCTAATAGCTGGATCTAAGTGATAAGGCATTAGGAGGACACAATCATGAGGAAAGGCAATATATAACCTTTAGATGGGACAATTAGAGATCAATTATTAGAGCCAGAGAAGAGCATTCAAAAGCAGCTTCTTCATTAATCAAAGATTTTCTCAAATTAGAATGTTTAATTATTTGCCAAGGTCCTTTGTATATTCTTCTGTACCAAAAAAAAAAAAAAAAGCCAGGGGCTTTTGGAAAACTGCTAGCTTTTTAAACATTTCATTTTAACGTCACTTTAAAGCTAAGATACCAAATACTTTAAAGAACATGTAACACAGTGAAAGTAGCATAACTCAGAAAATTACATCGAAGATGCTACAGCTGCTGTTTTTTAATACACTAAGTCTGTTGGGTATTGTTAACTATTTGGATGTCTGGCTACATGGAAAAAATGTTGTAATAGAAATGGCAAAAAAGGAAAAGATGTGAATATCCTGTGCACTGTAATGATTTGGGGCAGGATCCTAGGATGTGATGTTAGATCCAGATCAAATTTGTACACATCTGAGTTTTAGGGTCCCAAGCCTCTGAGCGTATCCAAAACCTAGAGTGGGAGGCAGAGAAAGGGTGATTAGACCAGCTGGTGGGTAGAAAATGCTGGGCACCAGCATCTGCTCCCCTGCCACCGCAAGGAGAACACTGTCTCCCGTGTCAGAGGCAGTCCTCCAAATTCAAGCTACAAAACATGCTGGAGGTTGGTTCAGCATTACCTTTCCTGGGCTAGTAGCCATCACTGACCAAATCACCATGTATATTTGTATATTCTGACAGTTTAGATGATAGGTGGGAGGAGATACACCTGGATTGCAGGAAGGGTCTTTTGCAAACAGGAATTTTTGAGAAATGCAAGGGGAGAAGAGCTTTGCTGAGACGCCTTTGCAGTTTAGGCAGGGGCAAAGCACGTGGCTCAGGAGGAATGATAACTCCTACTCATCCTTATAAAAGCTGAAGTGCTTGAGCAAGTCCCCCTCTAAAACGGCCCTAAAATCTACTAGCTTTAGGGAACATGTCTTCAGCCGTGACAGCACGGACAAGAGCAAGAGCGGCTGAGCTGTCCTGCGAAGGCATCGTGGTCATCCAGAGCACAGTTCTCACGCTCGTAGGGAAATGCTATCTGCCAGTCGTTCGCAGTGTAAAGTCTGTTCAACCTGTGCTTGGCACACTCACCATTTATCTCCTACAAGGGAGGTAAATGCTTGGCGGGCACAATGCGAGCTGTCCATGGGGCTGTGGGCACCTGACTACCTACCTGCTCATGGATCTTCTTGGGAAGTGTGTCCCAGTGCAGTGCCTGGGCAGTTATTCTTCAGTGACAGCCAGACACAGATATAGATGTAGTTTGGGGAACCAAGCTGTTCCCATTATGAGATACCTTTCTTACACAATTATATTTTTTCTAATGGCCAGCCTTATATTCAAGCCACAATGAAACTCTTTTATGTCTTTACTCCTTGGTAAGGTGTATCCTAAAAGTGAATACAGACTGTCTCCTTCTGGTATATGACCTTCCCTCCTTGCAAGGTCCCGTCCTTTGGCAGCTAGGTCAGGACAACCCCAGGCATGTTCAGAGTCATTTGAACTAGACTTTTGTACATATTGCAATCACAAACCTTTCTGGTATAACTCTGCTTTTAACAGAAATGCCTCCTGAGTAATAACTAACCCTGAGATATTTTGCTTAAAACCTGACACTGTTTGTGAGAAAGTATACTAGCAACCTGAGACAAACAAATGGCTCCCAGCCTCTGTCTTTCACCAAGTCTCTCCCATACTGTTCATTAGTTTACCTGCTGTTATAACAAAGATTTGTCAAGCATTCACGCTTTGATGCAGCAATCTACTTAGTCACCACAAAAGAATATGGCAGTGATACCTGTGGCACATGACAACTCCTGCTGCTGTAGTATACCTTGTGTAGTATACATACGGCAAGGTATGAATTCAGGTGATGCAGAAGGGCTTCCTTTCCGCAGAGTGCTTAGCACGAGTTCAGAGAGGAGTTCCTGCACAGATAGCCATAAGAGAAGGCAGTGTAGGGGATACCGCGGTGATCCTCGCTGATAAAATGAGATAAATGCAAAAGAAGATGAAATCAAGGATGTAGGAAAATCCACATGATCATTTTCAATAGTCTAGAACTTGTCTTTATGGAGACCAGAGCTAGGGTCCTGCAACATCTGTTGGCAGTGTCACCAGAACAAAGCAAAATGTTTGACCCTTTCCACACCCAATTGTGATGGGTAAGGGATGCCAAGTGTGCTATCACCCTTTTATTTCATCATTACCTTTTTTTCCACTTTGAATTCTTGACATTCTGCTAAATATAATGCAAAATGATGGAGAGCTAGTTATGCTGTGTATTGTTTGCTGCAATTAAAGTCAATTCTTGAAAGTATTGGGTCTGGTTTTTCTTAGACTCCAGGGAAAAAGTTATTTTCACACTTTCCACAGTTTTCTTAAATGCTTTAATTCTTACTGGTGTAAGAACGTAACAAAATGAGGTGCTATTTAGAATTACTCAGATGTTCAGCTAATAAGAGTGCATGACATAACTGCTATACAGATTTTATCAGAGAGGCTGTAGCCAAAATAGCTGTCTATGGGAATACCATGCAAACATATGTGAACATTCAACATAATAAGTAGAATATAATACAGTTGTTCCCACATTGTTCCTATTTTGTGCAGCAGGAAAAGCATCCAGGTCTGAGGAAACAGGACTGTGGCCATGGCGTGTCTTACACGTTATCGATTCCTGGCTGCTTCCTCTGCCCTCTGATTCAGCCACTAATTGCCTTCGTGAGAGCAGATTTCAGGATGCTCAAGGTCATTGCCACTCAACCCAACTATGCCAGACTCTACTCCATTTGTTAATTATTTATGCCTCTTCGCAGCATAAGTCACACATGCCATCATGCCCTGCACTTCACTTGCCATTCCATAAAGCTTTATAGGTAAGACGCATCTCTCAGGTTGAAGAAAGGAGTTAGAAGATTGCAGTTGAACAATCACTTTAAGTTGGTGCAAGGCTCGGCTAGTGCTGACAGGTTTGATCTCCCTCCGTCTAAACTGTGTATTAATGCTCACCCCCTTTTTTGCTAGCACTAGCACTTCTATAACCAAATCATGAGCTGCAGCTATATATATTGAATTGTTGGATTATTCTTCAGCCATATATCTGCAGGGGTGCTAGAACTCACATGGGGAGAACAGCAAGAATAAATAGCTACTCCAAAGTAGGGTCATCCAGACTTCAGTTGTCTATGGCACTGCAGCCTAAATCAACCACTACATCGCCCAAGGGGATGGCTACGGCATTATGCATCTCCATTTCTTGAATACACAGAGTTTAGCAATGCAACACTAAGACATACGTAAATGTCTGGCCCAATAAAAAGCAAGTAAATCACAGTAGGATGTCCATGTATTTGAAAACTGTTAAACAGACAACTTCATTTTTTCAAGTAGTAAATTCATGTGTTTTTAGACTAGAGAAGCAAAAGCCCAGGCTCCTTCATGGGTCGGTTCAGGGCTGTGGCAACTCAATGGAAGGAGTCCCAAGTGATGGGCCAAATCTAAGGCACACACTGTCCTTAGTGTTTTCTACATGCAAACTATGTTGTTTCTTTCTCAGCATGCTGGATCTTACTTAAAAAAAAAAAAAAAAAACTCACATATAAGAATGGAAGAACTTAAAATTATTCTGTAGACTAAACACGAATGAAACCATTGGTGGGTTAAATATACCCTCAATGGAAAAAACATTGGTATAAATTGGATTATGCAGCAATCTCTCTGAAACCTGAAAGAGTTTCTGATGGTAGATATCACTCAGTTCCCTGATACAGACTTATTAGTTTGTGGCAGAAGAGCCACCTCTTAGAGCTACCCATTGACTACAGCCGGAATTTCAGCCAAAAAAGTGAGATCCAGTTGCAAGTTTTTTGTTATTGTATCAGCGTGGAGAAATGTCTTGTCCCACATTTTAAGAAAGCACACAATTTACTTATACATTACGAAAAAGTACACCAATTCTACCACCATTCTCATACCATTGGCATGAAGATTGCTTGTTGATTCACAGAAAATGCTAGCAATATTTTACATAAAATTCCTGTGTTAAACTAGAGTTTATAGCACTGAGAACTTTTGTGAAGCGTCATTAAAGGGAGGAAATGAGTTTTATGATACAAAAGGATAAAATAGGTTTTAAAAATGTTTTGCAAAGAAATTAAATGCAGAAGTTTTGGGTTTTTTTAAATAAAGCTATTTCTATTTAAGATATACAAATAGAAAAAAAATAAATACATTGTTTCTTCTAGCTCATTTTAATTCATACCAAACCGATGTTGTCTGCATAGAAATGCAGGTTTTTTCTTCAGAAAGCAGAATAATTTATAGCAAAGTAATATATCAAATAACATTATTATAACAAACAATTCAGAGTAAAGCATAAATGCAGGCATTGTGGCTATGCTGTTGTACCACAGAGGTAGCTCTCAACCTGTTTAATCATTTCCATTCTCTGTACCACAGAAATGTGTGAGAGAGCGCAAGAGAGCCAGGAGAGAGCTGGTACTCGTGTACCTGCACCGACTTTCCCTTATCAGCGCTGAAGGGAAGTAAGCGCCCTGCCTTGACTTCACAATGTTATTCTTTAGGTTTATTCACACACGTAAAATGAAACACCCGCTTAAGTGTGTCTAGATCAAAGCCAGAGGTCCCCCCAGTGACAACCCTTCCCTGTTCTGCTGGTGGAAAATTTGTATTTCTGACTCAGCAAAGCACTTAAGCATGCAGGTTGATTCATTTAAGTCCCCGTAAATCGACATAAATATATACACGCTTACAGTCAAGTACGTGCACAATTGCTTTGCTGGAACTAGACCTGTATTGACAAGGGAGCTTCTTGCCGCTCTGCTAATCCTTGTTTATCATATGTGAATCCTTCAGTGCCGAAGTGTGTCCAAGACAGAGCCGGAAGGGAATTTGCAGACATTTGGGTTTCTGAGGCCATTTTAATGAAGCAAAGACATAACGTGCTTCCTGCTGGCATAGGTTGAAGAAGTTTACACCAGCCAGAGACTTTGAGAGACAGAGCCCATAAAAATCATGTTACCTGACAGTGGCACAGGCTGCACATTTCTGGCAGAAAGCGAGTTTCACTTGACCTTGGAGGAAAAAGTTCCCAACGATTTAGAACCAAGGGCCCATCCCCTTATATGTTTCCACCAGCTTTATTTGTGAGCTCTCCACCATCCTTCTCCCATATAGTGTTGAAAAAATGAGGCCACGACTTCACAGTCAGTTGCAAAACTAAGTTTAAGATAAACTTTTTGCAGCAGGGTGCATCTTTTTGTTATGGATGTTCAGAGAGTGATAGAAAAGGATCCCAATACCTCCCTGTGACCACTACGAGCTCTTGCCAAAAAAAAAAAAAAAAAAGGAAAAAAGATAATGATTACATTAATACAGGTGCCGGAGCTCTGGTCAGCATTTCAAATTGTCCCAGTTTGTTAAACATATCAACCCACCTTTGAAAATAAAATACCTGCCTGGAGCAATTCTCAAAGCATTTCCCATTTAAAAAAAATCCCAGTTCAGCTACTTGAAAATTGGTTGCATAAGTGATGAGATATTTCTACAGTATGCCAGGCTTAACCCCAAAATGTCCCCAGTTATTCCTCTATGCTCTGTTACAAACGCCTGAAAACAGGATTTATTACAGAAGCGCTTGATCGCAGCTTTACAAAAGACAACACCATAATTTTCATGTCTCAGGAGCTGATTGGAAAAACACCTCACTGCAGGTTATCACAAATTTTTATTAGTCAATATCTAATGTTGTTCCATATCACACATAAAATATTACTATTTTCAAGTCTCTCAGAGCAGTGCTAAATGCAGTATCTGCCAGGTAAGGGCCAGACCTCCCAGTCAAGCTCTCAGTTTCACTGCAGGCTTTTTCTACAGTTCCTGTACTGCAAAAGGTCTATAAATACCACCAATAAAACCTCTCACATGTCTTCCCAGTACAAGTCTTAGGGATTTCACTGCTGGAGTAGTACCCTTCCTCCCCCAGAAGGTTTTCTTTATGGAAAGAAAAAAAAAAAATATATGTACAACTAAAAGACGTCAGTGCCACAGCAAGCACTACTCGTGAAATCAGCCAGAAACTACTGAGAGCTACAGCGATATCGTTTGTGATTTTGCTGGGGTGAAGTGGCTGCTCAGCACACAGCACAGCAGAGGTGCAAAGCCAGGTTTCCTTCTCCCACGGAAGATATTGCCCTGCAGCGGGGGTGGTTCCCATCAGGAATCAGCAGTGACCCCATGCACGAAGCAATTGCAACATGGGGTCCGTAGGAAAATGAGTCCTGAATAACAATGCTAGTGTTACTTAAGGAATTGGAAGAATTCTGGGAGAATATTCATGGTGGCAACAGCCACATACATGTGCAGAAAAATGGAAAGTTTTATTTCAAAATCTGTGCTTTAACACCAAGTCTCGGTAATAAGGGGTGTTCAGTTTTAAAATTCTAATATCAGATGCTGGACTAATTAACAGTGTGTTGTGAAAAATCACATTCTCCACTCCACTTTTTCCTCTGACTTTAGAAGGACAAATGTGATTAGCAGAGAACACATCCACCTGCATAAGAATGTTTTCTAATTATTCATGTGGCTATAAATGACCTCTGGCAGCTCATAACACAGTGAAAACTAAAGATGAACAGTACATGCCATTGGGAAAATAGTGCAAATCCTTCCCCATTTCCCTTGAAATGAATTTTTTGGCCTTGCTATGGCAAAGAAATAAAATTAAACACACAGTTTTATTAAGGTTTAAGATCCTCTCTCGTCTTGGCCACATGATTCCAGCACCTCTCCTGTGCCAGCACCGATAATCAGGTGGTTGAGAAATTATTTTCTTTCTTATCCTTTTTTTCCATTTTTTTTTAAATCTATCTTAATTTTCAGCCATGTCAGTTCCTGATCCAGCTCACTATAAGGTCACTCAAAAGTGGGACTGCTGGCTTATGTGGGAGATGCGCAGATGTTTTGCACAGACAGAAGAGGGGATGAAGGGATGATATATTCAATGCTAACATGTACTTGGACCTGTTCAAACTAGTTGCAGACTTGCAGCCTGATTCATCCTCGTCCGAGGTAGCACAGATGTCCATATTACGTGTAATCTTTCATGTTGTGTTTGTAACTATTAACTGCAGCGCAAACACCACACAATATAATAAAACAAATTGGTTCTGTCTGAAAGTAGGAGAGGCAAACTTGTTAGATAAGATGAAAGTCTCAGAAACAGCTTTACAGCTTAGTCATAAATACCTAAAAATCTTGTTTTCTAATAGAAATGTGATACAAGTTAATATATTTCATTTCTGGGTGGCACATATAGCACTAGAAAATCCAATGTGTCCCCATGGCAAACGTACAACTGGAAGATGCAGTGTTAGTTTTTCGATACAGCTTACCTAGTCCAGTCAAGCCCCACCTGAGAGTTAACTCAGTCATAGGGTTTATTACAGCAGCCCACAAAATAAATTATATCATACTAGTATTGCCATTAAATTATGGTATATAGTTTTGAGGTAGCAATGCTAAGTTAATATTTATGAATTTCTTAGTGTACTGATCTTGAATAGTGGTTATTTCACAATTTGCTTTGTTCAATAAGCAGATTAATTTGCAGATGGAAATATTAAACTTTTTTCCTATTATTTCTTTTTTCATAGAAGAATATCCTTATTGTCCTATTCTATTTCACAATAATTATGCTACACTGAGATAGCTTTAACAATTCAGTAGCCGTTTAGGAAAGAAAACGCCAAAAATGTATGCAGTTATTAAAGTAACATTAAGTGCTTTAATAATCATTTTTGGTCGGGGCACACACATTATAAATAAATTCAAATGCCATATTAACCTTAAATTAAAAAATAGAAAAATTGCAGTCAGCAAGAAAATTAGATGTCTTACCAAACTTTGTATTGCAACTTTTAAATTCCCTGAGAAGATTTTACTGGAAGTGATACTTAACCTTTATATGTCATGATCTTGGAATGGCAAGGTCTACACTTCTATGGCCAGGCCAATTATCTTCAATTAAGCAATAAATGTGCAAGGCTTGTTCAGTGCCAGTATAAATTCCTTAGCTTTATACTATACCTTAAGAAATATACTAAGAGTTAAAAAACAGAATCACCTTCCAGTAACATTTTAATGAAACACACCTTTATGTAACTTCACCATTTAACACCTTTCATTTAGATAAGGTTTTACAGCAGCCTTAAAAAAATAAAACTGCTTAGCTACCCTAATTTGAAATAGCAAGCATATTGCCCTAATGCCTTACAGGGGTGTCTTAACTATCCGACATGTGTATTTCTTCTGGACGATGACCATATAAGAGATTAACGTGTTGAGTGTGTTCATTGTAAGACATGAAATTTATTAGAGCAGTTCATTTTTTTAAAATTTACTATAAAAGATTACAGTCACCTACCCTGCAGGAACAATGGTAATATATCTGCAACATAGCTTACTCACATGGTTCTTTTGGTTTTGGTAAAAAAAGGTATACGAAATATATCTGAGACACATGCTGAGGTTTTTTTCAAGATGCATCAAAAACGTTATTTAATTTTTCTCGTAACTGCTGAAGTGCTTTTATTAGACAAAAAACATTAATTACAAAAGTATAAAATAGGGGTTGTATGGGCTATTCTGGCATTACCAGGACACAATAGAAAAGATTCAAAGGGTAGGAGAAAAGTGGGATACAATGTTCTCCCTGATTTTCACTGAGTGTGTATGGGCCACCTATATCACATTTTGTTTATAACACAATCCCAGCGTGCACAAAAGTTTTAGGATTCACAGAAAGGCTGTTATGCTTTCCCTGACCCCCAAAAATATCAGAGAATTTTTACTGTGTAGGGAGAGAAAGCAATATGGGAAAAAGAAACCACAAATGATTTTACAAAATGCAGCATGGCATTTACTACCATCTGATGTGCCTTTTAAGCACACTTATTCCTCCAATATGTGTTTCCCAAAGTGAGTCTTGCAAATAATAGTGAAATAAAAGATCATGGTAACCACGTCCTTTCCTTACTAACTGGTGAGACCAATCACTTTTTATGTCTCTTTTTATGCATAGCCACTTTTTTTACCAATGCATTTCTTTACAAAATTGCAGGACCAGAACAGTCCTGTTATATTAATATCAGATTCACCAGGGTTCACCCGGGTGATGTTTTCCAGCCCAAAGACACCAAGCTAAACTACCAATGGGTTTGACAGAAGGCTTTGAGGCAGGACAGGGCACAACAGCACAGAAAAGGACACCAAGGACCCTCGAGAAGCACCAAGAAGCTATTTGCTAGTAAATGGCAAATATTTCCAACAAGGAGGTTGAGGATATCCTTCTTGATACAAAGAGAGGAAAAGGAGAAGCAAAGCCCTTGGTAGGTCCAGCCTCCGAGAAATATCATCAACTCTTGAGAGGAGACAGAGAAGAAATGCAAAACCATGATGCAGAGGACAACCCATGGCTGCAGTTCACTGCTGGGATTCACTTGGTCACACTCAGAGCAAAGTCCTCAGCTTTCTAAATTCGTATTTCCAATGCAGTGGGTGAGTCTCACCAAAAGTGTGCTGAGAACTCTGGTCTGCCAAACTTGCAGGAGCCAAGGTTAAAAGATCCAAAATATTTGATGCAACTTCTGCATATAAGTCCTCTGCTCTTTCACGCACTGTTTTCTGTGTTTTGCATTGCTATCTGTGTGTGAAATAAGTGCTGTTCACTGGCACTGAGAAATCTGGGTTTAATCACTCAAAGCAGGCAGAAAGGACTCCAAAGCACCAGACAGCTGGGCAAGGGATAACACAGATTGCTGGATGGAGCCGCTAGCCACATTTCCCTGCCCTCCAACTTACTGGCACAAGGGAACTCACTGGGCTTAACATTAACCAAAAAAAAGAAAACAATAGCACCAGCTGCCAGGCAGCCTCAGAGAAAGTACCTCATTATTTACTGCAGCGAAAAAATGTTCAACTTGTCCTTAAATATTTTCAAAGGTTTTAGGATTCATTCCTTAAAATTTGTTAAATAAAGCTGCTAGGTTGTAAACCTTTGCTGTTCTCTATTAAAATAGAAACCTTTGCTGACATTACCCATATTTTGCTGGAAGGTTCCAAAGCGTATATGCATATTTTCCATCTAGTATATTCATATAGACATATTATGATCATCCCACAGAATCAGGTTTTAAAATGACCTTAAAACAGCCTGTGTTTGTTAATTGGATTCTCCAGAACCCAGAAACTCTTGTTTTTCCTCTGGGTCAGAATCCCATCAACAAAGTAATATTCAAAAGATGCTGTCAGATCCCTCACTTTCAGTTGTCTCCTTGGTTCCGACAGGGAGAAGCGCTGTAATCAGTACTCAAAGATACGCAGGTCATTCATAGCCAGAGAGATGCACATATTATGATGCAGCCTTCCCAGCAGACATTTTTCATGGTGGATAATTGAAAAAGGAAGGGCTAACATCTATGCAACATCTTTAATACACGTACTGTAACTCTCCTCCCACCTCCGCTTCTCGCTGGTTTAGACGGTGAACCTGCGAGACTGCTCTCCTTAGTGGAAACTTTTTGTAGACTTTCAAAAGCAGCTACTGAACACATCTAATGACCATACTCCTCTCAGCGTCTTTGAATTCTTCCAACAAATTGCTTTGCCTGGCTCTCAGTAGAGATAAAAAGGATTCAGCTAAATATCTATGATGTCTCGCGCCTTCTCTTTCCTGTTACCCTCTCTGTCTGGACTTTAAAAATGAAGTCAATGCTGTAGCACGGGGGTGATTCTGTGACAGAAACGTGGTCCTTAACATCCGAACGAAGGAAACGGAGGCGCTTCCTTCAGCATAGTTTAAGATCAAACACAATGGCTGAACAGGAACCCATTTCTCAGGTTTGCCCTTGTTTGGCTCCAGCCAAATGAATTAGACAGTAATTTTTTTTTTAACTTTATAATGAGAATAAAGAAACAAACATGCAATATCCATATATTTAGTCAGAGCCTTATGTACTCTAACTGATACAACAGCTGGACATAGGGGGGTAGCTATACCGTCAATGCAGCCTTTATTTTGGAGATGGTATTTCCTGATGGTGAGTTAATTTACGATGCAGTACTTTCATCCCTGTGGCACTGCTAATTACGATAACATTCCTTATTAACTAAATAAGCTATCAGAAATTTGCCTTTTTGATGTTTTTGTTGAAAGTCCAATCATAATGTCAGCGAGTCCATCAGGAAGTGGTTGGAGGCTTCCATACCACCTTTTTCTCTGAAAAATTATCATTTGTACTATGGGCATTTCTGTACAGTACCTGTTACATAAAGCACATTTCCCTTGTACCGGGCCACCGCATATAACATAGCCTACAGCTGATTCTCATCTGCAAGTCACAGTGACAGCACTGCTCCGTCAGTGTTATGATAATTTAAAGCATTGTGAGCTGACATCTTACATGCCTCTGCTCCCTTTCTTAAGCCAGCATTAACGCTCATCTGTTTCCAAGATGAGCTGACGTGAGGAACTATAAAACAACCCACCAAGCGAGAAGAGCGGCTGGCTCAGCTTGCAGCAGTGCGGCAGCCACAAGCCTGGAGCAAACAAAATGCCTTGAGCCTGCATCCTCTAATGCATCCCTAACACAGCTAGCAGCTTTGTTGGGTATACAGCTCTTCAAGAAAACAGTGGTAAAAAAGATAAAAATTCAACATAAGAGTAGTTCTAAGGAAATATTATCACCACTGCTTGAGATGTCGGAATTAAGAAAAATTCTCAGATTTGAAATTTTTCAAGTATGCCTGTCTTTCTTAATCTGAATAAGCTCTGAAACATTAACAGTTTTGCTAATGTGGGTTGCACTTCAAATCAGAAAATAAACTCGTAGCTGTGCTTAGAAAAGTCTTCATAAAAGAGTAAAACCCAGGGCGACAAAAGGGTGACAAAAAGGACTGCTGAGAGGCTGAGCAGAACCAACACTGCTGCGCCCATGACCAGAAGGGGACTGTCACAACCCATGTAAGAACTCTGGCCACTGCCACTACACCCACAGCAACACCTTAGTGAGCTATTATAGGACAGATATGCAAAAGAACAAAGATAAAATTGCACAGACAATTACACACTTGACATTTCTTAATTCTGAAGTGTTTACCTTCACAATTAAAATACTGCTTGGCCAATAGAGTTATTTTGTATGTAGTATATGCTTTATGAGTATATGTGCAGATGCTGTACTAAAATCAAAGCGAACATCTCAAAAATACTTTAAAATATTTTTTGATTAAATGAAGCCAGTGGATCTGCTACTCTCTATGTATAAATCTATTAATTTCAATTTAATGTCACCCCTTGGGTTTTTTTTATTTCTCTGTCCTGCTTTGATCAGGTTCATGACTGATTCCAAATTGTGAAGCCACTCTTTGCAAAGTGCCTATGATGTGATGGACCGAGTCCATGTGTTTAAGAACATTAACATCAATAAGGATTTGAAGTTTTTCACACATACCCAAGGCAATCAAATTAGGATTATTTTCAGCAATTTAAGAACTGATTTTTATTTCTGTGATGAGTATCTATTTCTCTTTCAAGATGAGATTTCTTATAGAATACCTCCAAGTGTAACAGCTTTTATAGGAATTTGCCATTGATAATATTTATAAATTTCAAGGACATTTTAGAATTTTCGGCATGAGGCCACCAGTATTTTGTCACTCAAATTGAAGTCCTCTTTGACAACACAGCATTTTCCCCCAATATTACTGACAGATGTCTCAAGAGCAAGTCACCTGTTACATTCAGTGGTCTGTAGCTGACACTTCTCTTATTTTATATGCTAGAATATTACTCCACAATAATCTAAAATTATTTTTCTCTTCAATGGCTTTGAAACAGATAAAGCCATTTGTAACACAAATCAGACAATTTCTACACTGTGGCGGCACATCACGCATCCCACATTTTTCTCTTCTGCAAGGGTTTCACTCACAGCGGGAACAAGACACCTATTTAATATCATCCAGGGTAAAAGTCACAAATTTTTGTGTTCAATTTACCAAGAAAAGCAATGAGGTTCTAAACATCTAAAGTAAAAGCACCCCACATGGCTCTGTATCTTGCTGAACAGTTTTCCAATTCAAAGGGATGTCAGGAAGAAGCAACACTTAACTAGCTGGGATACGCATTGATATTATGAAAGATTAAGTTTTGCCAAATTGCGAGGAGAAAAAATTAAGCTTCAGAAATTTGCTTGACATAAGGGAATGAACAGTGGAGGTTCATTAATCGAAGTCTATAAGGACTTTATTAATAACCTTACCTGTAATTTATAAAGAAAAACAATTATATTTTAAAACATTTAGAATATTTAGGGTACCTGCAGGAATTGCCTTTGTTAGAAACTGTGTTCGTACTTAAGCTCCACTAATAAGATGAAAATTGCTGATATCAGTTTGAGGAAAATATAAGAGAGTAATTTGGGCAAAGATGTGCTTGCAAGAATGCATATTTAATGAAAGCACCTGAGAGTAGTTATTTGGAGCTTTCCCTGGGTTCTGTCTATCGACACAACAGCATCTCAACATGCCAAAACACATTAAAAGTGCTGATGTTCATCTTGTTTGCTGTCTTCAATGACTTGACAGAGATGACTGTTTGTGTTTTAGTACATGGGGTGCAAACCACTTATTTAGATTTTGCATAGCAAACCTATTAATTTTTGTAATTAGTCAATGAAATGCATGCAGTTAAGCCTATTTATCTCATCTGAACTAATCTTGACAGTGAACCCAATATTTTTGGGAGAATGTCAGGTTTTGTGGGTAAAGATTAATTCTAGTCTAATTTTTAATGTACCAAAATGTTACTTGGAAAGCATTTGAAAAAGATCATTCCCAGCTATAAAAGGATTCAGGGAGAAAAAATTCCAGAAGCTAATATACAAGATTGATAATTAGGTTATTGGAGAACTGAATTAACCAAAGTTTCTGTAGTAGAAGCCTTATCCTGAACTTTGATGCATACTATCTAAAATAATTTTCATGTTAAATAAATAAACATATAAATAATCACAGACTTTTTATGAATGTTCAACCAAACAGAAAATATTTGCTTTTCCAGTTTACATAATCCTTATTTTTCAGCTGCACAGTCTTATTCCTTTTAAATTTTACTTTAAGTGTTCATCTTTCTCTGCAAGATTATTCTGCACAGTATTTGGTGAGGACCTCCACAATGCATATTATTTAAAAATAAATAATATAATAATATATTATTTAAAAATAAACAATACCCTCTATTTCAGTGGTTTTGTTCTGGTGAATTTGTGTAGGTACCGTTAACAATATTATTACTTTTTTTGGAAAGACCTTGATGTAGAACCACTAAATTATCTTTACTGTACTGTAATGCACCTCTACAACAATATTCAGTAAAAGTAATCAGGCCATATTTTCCACTCATGCTTATGCATATCAAAAATAAATCATTTGAAGCCAGCAGGTGTGACCAGTGAGAACAGGTTCCCAGCTGTTAAGTATGGGCTTAGTCAGGAAAGATTTGTTGGATTCTGCGGTTTACGCTAAATGCAAGTAAAGAGCAGATTTATCTTTGCTCCTGGTTTTTAGAACATGCCTGGAATTTGGGCTTTTGTAACACACATAATCACTTGGTTCTTCCCTGAATGTACACACTGTGTTAATCACTGTAAGTAGGAAGGAGTTGTGATCCCATTCAAACTGATTGAGACCCAGATACTCACTGACATCCCACTGTAACCTGAACATCCTCTTCTTTACACTTATCACACACAATAGAGGCAATTTACTGACAAACTGCAGAGCCAGGGAGAGAAATGATGTATCCCTATCTTACCATTCTTTTGGATTCATTTCTTCAGGGTTTAAGCTAATATTCCCAACCCTGAGCAGCTTCAAATACCTGATCCTTTTTTCCACTGCATTTATCCTACTGCCTGTCTCAGAGCTGCCCTTTGCAGGCTGTACCATGAATCATAGAATCATAGAATGGTTTGGGTTGGAAGGGACCTTAAAGATCACCTAGTTCCAACCCCCCTGCCACTGTGGGGACACAGGGACACCTGCCACTAGACCAGATTGCTCAGAGCCCCATCCAACCTGGCCTTGAACACTTCCAGGGATGGGGCATCCACAACTTCTCTGGGCAACCTGTTCCAGTGCCTCACCACCCTCAGTGAAGAATTTCTTCCTTATATCTAATCTAAATCTACCCTCTTTCAGTTTGTCCTATGTCCCTTGTCCTATCACTCCACGCCCTTGTAAAAAGTCCCTCTCCATCTTTATTGTAGGCCCCCTTCGGGTACTGGAAGGCTTCTATAAGGTCTCCCCAGAGCCTTCTCTTCTCCAGGCTGAACAACCCGAACTCTCTCAGCCTGTCTTCATAGGAGAGATGCTCCAGCCTCTGATCGTGGCCCTCCTTTGGACCCACGCCAACAGGTCCATGTCTTTCTTATGTTGAGGGTCCCAGGGCTGGATGCAGTACTCCAGGTGGGGTCTTACGAGAGCAGAGTAGAGGGGGAGAATCACCTCCCTTGACCGGCTGGCCACGTTTCTTTTGATGCAGCCCAGGATACAGTTGGCTTTCTGGGCTGCGAGCGCACGTCGCTGGGTCATGTTGAGCTTCTCATCAACCAACACCCCCAAGTCCTTCTGCTTAGGGCTGCTCTCAATCCATTCTCTGCCCAGCCTGTATTTGTGCTTGGGATTGCCCCGACCCATGTGCAGGACCTTGCACTTGCTCTTGTTGAACTTCATGAGGTTCGCATGGGCAGGGCTCAGAGAAAAGCCACAAGACATCGTGCCACAGGGTTGAAGGGCAGCCTCAAAAAACATTTTACATTTCTTGATGTCTCATTTATCTATTTGTAAAAGATGCTAATCACAGTCTATCTGATATAACCTGGCTCGCCTTGTGGCTATTCTGAACATAACAATTTACGTGTCTGAGAAGAGACAAATAAGACCATCTGGGCTGGATAAGGGTAGAGTTTATAGAGTTTCCCCACACGGTGACAGATTAATATACATTCATCCTTGTACAGACCAAGTGCATGCAAACATCAAAATCAAATTTAATTTCTTCTCTATCAAATAAGACAGAGCATACTGTATTCTTCAAGCAATCAGTATTATCTGCTCAGGCACTGATATTTCTGATCTCCTACACTCTGCTGGCTTGGCCTTTGGAAAATCTTCCTCTGTGATTAGATAGTGGATATAATGTGGTCAAATGAACAGTTGTATCAGTTCACATACACAACCGCCGATGTCTAGGCACTGATACTGGGAAAACCAGATCCTTTCTAATCTGCATGCCAAAATCTGGGGAGAAGGTAGTGGTCTGTTAAATAAAGTAACATCAAATTAGAGGGAACAGGCTCTGCTTTCCCAGCTCTAAATTTACTAAAATTTATCTAAAATTACTCAGTACAAAAAGACATGCAATATCAAATCCCACAAGTAAAAGAAAAGATTGTCCCCAGAACCTGCTGAATCACTGGTTAATAGATTGAATGAAACTAAGGTATGATTTTTTTCCTTACTATGGAACTTTCTGGGGAATAAAACACAATAGTTGTTTCAAAAACATATCTTCCAAAACTAATATTTCCTTTTAATAAAGCAGATGCATTAAGGGCCCAAGGCCTTATTCAATCTAAGCATTTAGATTACTTAATGGAATATAAAACAGAAGCAAAAACTTAGACTGATGGCTGTCGGCAGTCCTGAGCTGCCATGGGCTTAACTGGGTACTTTCTGGACAATACTCATCAGTCAAACCCAACTTCCAGGGCTCCAGACCTGAATAGCTGATGGTAAAGTCAATGGCCAGTGTTGTGCTGAGGTTGAGATCTAACAGTCCCGTGCAGCCTTCAGAGCTCAGTCCTTGTATGTTTAAGGGCTTTTTATAATCTGCCCAGTGTAATTACACCTGATATAACTCAGTCTGTCTTTGCGCTCCCTGTGCTGGTTTCTGGTCTCCACAGATCACCCTTAAGCATATGGGACCGTTTCACCAGACCTCGTGCAGAGCCAGGGCTTGAGTTTCTCTTCCATCACCATCAGCCTTTTCTTTTACATGTCTGGCTTAGTTTAAAAGCCTCTTAATTAGCGTCTAGCATCTGCCTTTATGAATAGATATTAGTATATGTTTGGTTTTTATTATTAAGGAGTTACATTTTCCAGTAAAATATAATAACTTTAATAGGTCTCTTTATATGATTAATTCTATTTTTAAACAGACATAGCAGCAGCAAGCAATAGTGAGAGTTCAGATCTTCTTGAGTCCTGGAATCAGGAATCATCCAAGCAAGTAAACTCAAAACAGCTGCAGTAATTGGCTGAAATTGCCACTTTTAATGACACAAATTATACCAGAGTGACATTTAATGAAAGCTACAATTCCCAGCTTCTATACACAAAATTTAAAACATTCTCCTAAATTGTGTTGACCTCTCTTGTTTAATACCCTGCTAATCTTTGAAAATTGGAAACAAATGCTTCAATTAAGAGACAATTAATTGACAATTAATTCAACAATAAGCAGATGGCCAGAAAGAGCATCCTGCTATTACATGAATCAAATGTGAGAGGGAGCATTTGACCTTTCCTATGTAAAGCCCCCCCCCGCCCCGAAAAATCCACTTTTCTTAAAAAAAAAAAGCATGTGGATTTCTTTGCGTCATACTGTGCAGAGCTATAACTTTGAAAAATGAAAATAAAAAGCTTATTTACATCAGTATTTTGGTCTAGGGGATAAGAAATGTGAATTAGGATAGGAATAAAGAGAAATAGCATGCACAAGTGCAAGAGGATTTACAATAGCTTGTGCACCCCAAGGCCTAATAGAAGAAAATAAAGCCGCCATTATCATCAAAACTGCAGATGATCTCATAAAGGGCTTGTCTACACGGGGAGGTCAACACACAACAAGCTCCGTTATGAATTTAAAGTGCGGTTGCAACTTTTCCTAGCTCCCCACGCAGGCACGGCGGCTGCTTTTCCATGGTTACGATGGACGAGGCACATTAAGAGGCTCGGGGTAGAAGTGCCTGCTCTGATACCTGTGCATTAACCAAAACTGGAGTAGGGCACTGAAAGCACAAAGCAAAGGTCAAGCATGTACCTTCTGCAGGGTGTAGCCTGGGAGATTACTGATTTGTCCCCTTCTCAGCTGTTCTGCAGGTGGGAAAGGGGCAGTTCAGCACTCTGGGAGGGAAAAGACTCTTTACGTTCATCTTTCCACTCCCTCCCCCATAACATCCTCATGCAGACTAGCCTAAGGGTTTATTATTCGTATTATCTTAGTACATGTCTAATCATTTTGCAGCAGGGGTGAAGAGAATATGAATAAAGCCTTGAATTCCTGAAGTCCATGGCAAGACTCCCTCAGCCAAGCCAGGACTTCACTCTACATATCGCAAAAGATCAAAGCCACATTCTTAGTGACATTGCGGATGTTTTCAGATAACTTCAGAAAATTATCCTTCTTCAGCTCTTTGCTTCTTTGAGAGGATAAGTAAAATTCTGATTTTTCTCAGAAAACCATCATATGTGTAAATATAAATTTATGCTGAATTTGTAATGCGGTGCATAGAACAGAGAAGACATCCCATGCAAAAATAATTATGTTTATGGCACACTAAGAAATTAATTTCATTAGTAAAAAAAATTATTATTTTGTTTGAAATAAATTACAAAAGACAAATCAATGAAAAAAGAAAGACTTGACCAAGGTGAGAGATCCTGGCAAAGAACCTGACCTACAGATAAAACGATGTTGCTGTTCTCCAAATTTTTATTTAACCTATATGAAAAAATTAAGAAGAATAATGATTGAGACGTATAAATAAAACCTTTCAGTAACCCTACACGTAGCACTGCAGGAGCTCTTGCTATGTTTCATTTGTTTGTGTATTTTATGCAGTCTGGCTATGACTTCAATGGTAATTTATACTGCATAAACCTTGACACCTTGTGTGCCAGAAGCAGCAAGCTTGACTTTCTAGGGTTTTGGCATAGGCAAAGCAAGCAGGGTAATCATTGCTTATACTGGAGCTGTCTGAGTTTTGTTAATATTCATCAGATACTCCTGCCCTTTATTTCAACGTATGCCTCTTAATCCTACCATGAGAACAACCTAATCCAAAAGCCAAAGCAGCAAGACCGTTAAGCAAATTCAGGAATACTTTCCTCATAATACTCATCTTTCCTATGTCGACATAATACTGATGGTTTTTTCCTTTAATATTAATAATACATTTGTACTTGAAAAAGGTTTTCTTAAGTATTCCAGAATTTAAACAACCAAATAAAAGTTGCTGTATAAAATCAGATGTATTCTGTGACTTGTGCTTGGACACAATAGTGTCTCCTTGAAAGTACCTCCAGAACTTGTGAGACTCTAGATAAAAGTTTGCATGGTTTAGACAAAGAAATGTGTAGACAGAAATAATTAAGCTGGGTTTCTCCAGGTAGTTCCTGGAAAGTGGAAGACATCAGTGGGACTGGAAATACACTTGAACAACATCAGGGCAAATATGTTTGTATCTGTCAAGGATCTGGGAACTCCAAGTGTGTAATAACACAAGTACAATTTAGAACAGGTCAGACAAAAGCTTTGCTAGCTATGATCATAGTGAGAGAATATTCAGACAGCATCTCCCCCTCTGCTGCCCTGGTCTTTCCCAAGTGATTGCGGAGACCCAGCCTATATATTGTTTCAGGCAAAAAAAACCCCGAAACAGATGAGGAAAAAAAATCATTTCAGCGTTAACAAAGCCAGATCCTTTAAGCAGCTTGCTAACTGCCACAATTCTAAGAAGGAACCAGACAGTAAATAATGTGGCGATATGGAGAGGTGGCTGTTGGTGGAGCCCACAGGAGTGGCACAGTCAGTATTATCTTAGCTCAGAATTGGGGAGCTGGAAAAAAATCACAGCTTTTAGTTGAAAAGAATGTTCCTTTAGTTAGGATAAACTTTTTAGCCAGACCTCTCAAATCTTAAATATTAATAATTTTACCACCACACATCTTTGATTTCTGTCCAGTTTCCTCCTACTCAAGCTTAGGACTTGAGACTGTGAAATAATAATGACAAATTGTAAATAAATTTATTATGTTCAGAGCCGTAGAGGAATAATTTTTTTCTCTCTTATAAAGACTTTTGTACAGTTGAATAGTGAAGATTTGATTACACACGTCGTTATCATTTCAGTTGTTTTCATTTTCAAGGAGAGGTCTTGTTACTGATTACTGAATTATCTTGCCTTTTGCCAAATCTAGCAATCATAGGTGTTTCGTCAAACTTCCTGTGTTACTGACCTCTACAAACTGCTTTAAAATTGTAGCACTGGTTGCAATTTCATTCTTTAATTAAACTTTAAGAGTCCCCTAGCGCAGTTTTGTGTCTGTCTCTTCACTCTGAATATCTCAATCAATTCCTGATCGGCATGCTGCACAGTGCTGAGTCTGCACACTCATTAGCAGATGCCATATAGGTGAAAGGAAAAAAAAAACAAAAAAGAAAAAAGAAGATAGAGAATATAATTCAGGAAAATGTGCTGAGTTTGTCTTCACAGCTCATTGGAATTTTAAAATATTTTTAATTGTTCTCCAATATGAAAGCTGTAAAAGGAAAAACACTTTTTGAAAAGAGTCAATTTTGATTAACGTTTTCACGTAATTTATTTTTAAACTTGAAATAAGGGAAAAAGTATATTTTTACTTTTTTCATTTTCAGTTTTTTGTTTCAAAATGCCTTTTGAAACTTTATGTTGTAACAAAGGAGTCTAAAAAGTAAAATACAAACAACACGCAAACAAAAAAAACCCCAGCCTCCCCAAACAATACATCGAAAGCACAAAAGTAAAAAGTTTAGTTTAATACGAAGTAAGTTTTCCTGGTAAATTTGCTATTTTTAATTGTCATCCCAATAAGAGATTAGGAAAAAAGTATAGATCAGCAAGAAAGAACAACTTCCACTCATAGTCAGGCTCTGCAATGTGAATTTTAGGTAATTTTTTTTTTTTTTTCAAAAAAAATCATCCCATTTTTCTGAAGTTCATGAAAATAACTTTTGTTCTGAGTGCTATTATTATGTCTAATACTGCTAACATTAAGATGTCCTTTGATTTTCTGAAAATTATACATCAATGGTTTCATTCCTGTAGTAATCAAGATATTTTTTTTTATTAGTTCCATGCCAGAATTTTTACATGTCTGGCAAAGCAGCCATCATAACTATTAATATAACTTATATTTGTAAGTATTCATTATTATATTAGTATAATATAGTATTAGAATAATCCGGGGATATTTCAAATGGTCAGAAGAAATCTGGACAAAAACATCTTGTCCATATCTTAACAGAGTGCACAAGAACATCTGTGTACTTGTATTCCTTAGCCTTTGGTTCCAGGCTCAATCTGCTTGTCTAATGACACCAGAATTGAAGGTCTAGCTAATACAATAGACCATCACTCTGTAACAACCATTACCGTGAACAAATTGATGAGTGCTCCTCAACACTACACTGAGATCAGATAGTTAGATACGTTAGATATTTAAACTGGTAAATTCAAGTATGGTTGATTTCCTTTGTCAGTGAAGGTATTTGAAATAATAAAATACATAAATAAGGGTGTTTATTATTCCATCATTAACAATATCTAAAGGTGACTTATTTCGCTACAGCTATTTGAAGAATTTGTATAAAGCCGGTACAATCCAGGTATCGGACATGGGACCAGAGATGTCAGTGATGGCTTGCGTTCAGTTTTGCAAATTAAAAAAAAAAAAACAAAATTAACAGTTTTTCTAGTCTTTTGCCCTCATTTTTCTTTGTTGCTACTGGAACATAGGCTTAACCGTTTTTTTGTAGCCCTTCATCAAGTCCTGGCAGCTTATCACCAGCTCCAAGGCAGATAAGGGTTAGCAGAGTATTAGCTCTGTGTCATCTTCACTTGAGACCAAAAATACATTCAGTCAGCTAATGAAAGATATAGTAGACCTGGCAGTTTATTATAAATCCTGTGCACTCATAAATGGTCCCAACAAGCAGGTACACTCCTGCAGGTCTCTGATCCGCAGTCAAGCATTTCAGGGATGTGCGGAGGATAATGTTCTCTTTAGATCCAACTCTGTCCTTTGCTAATCTCCTGTCAGCCAAATTCTCCTTGCTCTTCTCCATTTTGCACCTTGTTTCATTTTAGAAATCCTTAATTAGACACCAAGGCAGGTTACAAAGGCGTGATGTCACTGATGAGTCAGCATTTCAGCTAACAATTGCCAAAGTTTTTTTATTTCTTTTTTTTTAAGTCCCAAACTCAAGAAGTGCCTGGCTCTGCAGCTCACTTTCTGGGTCTTTGAAATGCAAATAAGTAAGTCCAGTAGACTGAAACTCAATCTGAATTACTCAGAAATGTCAGAACAAGAAAGGCTTTGCAAATGCAATGCCCTATTTAACAAAGCTTTTTAAAAAGATCGTGGTGGGAAGAGTCGAGTTTGTCACTTGAAGGTCTTTAAAAAGTGGCCTGCCTAATCACAGTTACCAGACCTTTCTGAGCAAGATTTTGAACACACAGGTATAAAAGTGTCCTTAGCTAAAGTACGCAGTTTGCATCCAGTTCACCAAAGACCCTCTTACTGGTTTTATGTATAGTGTGGTGTAAGCGTGGTGGTGCAAAGGGTGATGAGCTCGACAAGTTAAGGGTCAAATCCTCAAAAACAGCTTTATTCAGCCATGATTTCTGCAATTCACATTATGTTTCAGTGGTGCACATGAAAAGTGACCTTAGTCCCAGTTAAGTCACACTTCTATGAGGAGAGGTGAGCAAAGGTATGAGAATCCCCTTGACCGGCTGCTTCTCTGACAGACTGTTTCCTCCCATGTAATAATTAGTAGGAGTTAATTGAACAAAATAATTTGCTCCTATAAGATTTTTTAGAAGCATGGGCCTTCAAAGCCCACACCAACCAGCAGTGTCCCACGCAGTCATTAACTGTATGATTCACCAGATTTAAATGTTGTACAAAAATATCTATGTGGACACTGATTCCCAGATGCATGACATCTGATCTCCTCCTTTTCCAGAGTGTTTAAATACACTGGTGGAATATCCTTATTTGCCATGTTGTTGCCTTGTTCCCTGGCAGATATGGGGCTGCCTCCCCTTTTCCCGGCTGCTCCTGCTCATCATCCCCCTCCGACTCTCGTACTCAGTGCAGCGCCCTAAGCCTTCAAGCAAGTTGTCAGCTACATCGGTCTACAAATAAAACACATCACAAGACGGACACCTTTCCTTATGTGAACAGTATAAAGGGGTAGAAAAGATGCACTGGCAACTGCTTATATTTTACTTGCCTTTTACAAGGCAAATAGCCCAGATTGTGCTATGAAGGCTTTTCAGAACAGACATTAAGGTTAATCTCAAGGTGAATGCTTTGTAATATGACTGTAAAAGTCTGTTAGTTTTCTAACCCACTGAATACTTCTGGAGAGTCGGGCTGTAGAACATGATGGCCACTGCCATCAGGGCTTGGAAGCTGCTTGGCAGAGCTCTGGATGACAGCCACCTCTCTGTCCTGCTGCTCCACCTGGGGAATGCTACCTGGGCAAAGAGTGGTTTGCCTTTCAGACAGACCCCTTCTGTATTTCCATGTGGATTCGCTCTAGTGCTCTCAGTAAGAACTGCCCAAAGGAGAACGGATGCAATCACAAGCCCTACAGCGGCTCCTTGCAGAGCTGAGTTGGTGTTGCCCACCAGGCTCTTCTACCTTGCATCCCACAGATCAGTAAAGGCTACTGGATACCACCTAGTTTCCCACCTAATTACACCCACTTGGGCTCTCTAAACACAAGACTTTTCCTACTAACGCAGCCAGGAACTCAGATGACGAGAGCAA
Source organism: Fregata magnificens (assembly GCA_013389945.1). Classification (NCBI taxonomy): domain Eukaryota; kingdom Metazoa; phylum Chordata; class Aves; order Suliformes; family Fregatidae; genus Fregata; species Fregata magnificens. The sequence continues at coordinate 321,117 of WAAD01039678.1, forward strand.
CTCACTGCTTTATGCTGAGGTGAAGTCTTAGGTCAGTGTTTTGCTGCTACAATAGACAGATGAGCTCATCAGAGGTCTTTAAGAAAACAGACCTTCTTAGACCTAATTTCAACCACCAGTGAGCAGTTTGTGTCATCATTCTTTCTCACTAGTCAACGCCTGTGAGCTCAGCCATTTCGCCTCACCCAGTAAGTTACTTCAGATCAGTGCTGTCAGGAATATAAATAACTGTTTTATTTCACCCCATTGCCGTTCTTCCTCCTCCAATGGATTCAGAGATTGAGCATCCCGTTGGAATAGCAGGCAGAAATTCATCCCCTTGTTTGAGTCCGAACACCTGTGCACCATCTCACTCGCACGATGATTGCTGCACTCGTGATCCAACCACTGCCTCTTCTGCGTTATTTGGCAATTTATAAACATAGCTGAGAAAGTAATGCATGCATGCGGTATGGCTGTCTGTTTACACCCAGCTTCTGTTTGGCTTCTCCCATATATATGAAGAAGAAAAAAACACAACAAAACAAATTATAGGAATAATGAAAGACTATACCATGAGATACCTGCACAGAATAGAATGATTAATTCAAATTAGCATAATGACTTTAGTGGGCTGCAGGGACACAATGATTAATGTGAAAAATACTTTATGCTAGAATAACAAAGGAGACTTACTCAGTTCCATATATTACTGCAATTAGAGGAAAAAAAAAAGTAGACTGTGCAATATTTCCATGGAGGCTAAGCTAAAGGTACATCTGTATCAGTCCTTAGCGTGCATGTCTTTAGCCCAAAACCTTACCCTCAGCGCTTCCTAGCCCTTCCCAGTGGGGCCCCTGCCATGCCAAACCCCCCGTGCCTCATCCCTGTGCCTGCTCCATCCCTGCGCCTGCTCCATCCCTGCAGACACAAGCCAGTCTGCCCTCCCTCCAGCAAGTTGCACTTGGCTCCGTCACACCTTCTTAAAGGAATGTAAAACAACTGCAGAGAAAATGCAAACAAACAGGAGCTGCCACATACATGTTCTGGAAGAGCTTATCCCCGTGTGGGAAGTGCTAGAGTGTGCAAAATAATTTTTGTATCTGTGTAAGCATAACGCCTTGGGATCGTGCCAGCAGTGCCAAAGAAGGAGAATTCCACATCCCTGGTTAATCTGACTATGAAAACTTTGTGCTGGCCAAAATTAGATTTTATTAACATTATTCTTTGCTTACAGAGCGTGCCTGTGCATAACACTGAAATGGGATGAAGAATGTCCTGTTTCCATCACTTGAACTGATAAACAACTGAAATAGCAGTCTGCACGTGTGCATTTTCAGTTATACCCTTCATGCGTTGCGCCGGAGTACCATGACCTGAGGTCTGAGGCTCCTTGGTATCCGCAAAATGAACTAATACTCCATGAAAACTTCTCCCTGCCCTGTATCTGGAAAGAGTCTGATTTGAAGTACCATCTGCAATCAGGTTTTTTTACCATGCATTTTTAATGAATGGGGAAATGTCCTGACTAAAACCTAGAAATTTATATTAATAAGAATTGATCAGTAAATAAAAGCATTCAAATGCAATGTTGTCCCCCATGGCCAAAGACAACACCTTTTATTTGCCTTAGCATAGTGGAGTCACTGAACTGATAAATAAATAATAACAGCTAGCACAGAGACTACTGTCGATGTTATGTGCCAAAAGAAACAACACACTACATTTGCCAGGAACAAAGAGAAAAACAATACCTTGCATAATATGGTTTGCAAAGTAAAATTTAACGATCCTCTGAAGTAATCAGCAAGTGCATGAAAGATGTAAACAGAGAAAAAGGGACATCTCCTGTTTCAGCATCTCAGACTGTCAGCCACGGATCGGGAGTGTGAACCTGTTTGACAGTGACAAGGCAGCAGCAGAAAGCGTGGCACCGCTTGGTTGGCAGGATTTCAAAAAACCACAGCTCTTTCAGAAGGGCAAATTAGCTGTTCTTGTTCATCTTTCTGCCCCTCCTAAAATATGCTGTCTGCGTCCAAATAGAGACATAGGGACACAAGACAGCTGGGCTGTCAGGGATCCTGCTAACCCAGATCTGTCAAGGTGAACATGTGAAAGACTTCAATTTTCCATAGACTGGTTGGAGGAGGAAAATGATGTGCTGTCCGTACTAAGCTGCTGCCGTCAGGGAAGTCAGTAAGCTTTCAGCAACGCTCACTGGTGTTTGAGTACATAACATATCCAACTTTTTATGCATAGTGTGAGGATGCAACAACTAGGTGCCTGAAGCAGTGAAATGCCGAAATCAGGACTCAATAGTCTTGGTGACTATTAAGCAGGTATTCTTTATTGCAGCACTGGACACACAGGGGATCGCTCCTCCTAATGTGCGTGCCGCATAGGGTTAATTGCATAGCTTATATACAAGTTTCACATACATATTCATTACTTTTCCAAGAACTCATTATCATATGCAAATGTCCTTTGCGCATGTCTGTTGGTGTCTCCGGGTGGTCATCAGGGGTCTCTGGATGAAGGATATACTCTTCCTCCCTGTGTCCGCTAGTTAACCTTTGCTTTCATGCAAACTCAGTTCTGGGATCACGTATATAACGTCCTTCAGGGGTAGTCTGTTCTGGTTTAGTGTTTGCTCTGCAGTTCCTTATCTCTATGGTTCGGTGCATCTGCTTTTCTAAGACCCAATGTCGTGGTCGTAAACTTGTTTAGGAGCCTTTTATCTTGAAGCCTTCCCGACTTCCCCAAAACAACAAGGATCTAGTTTAAGTATTGGTCACAACAACTTCTAACTCCTTCAAAATCAGTGAATATTTTCACATTTACAGATATCAAGCCCACATGGAGGGGCTGCTGCTAAGACAAGACATGGGAAAAATCATGGCTTGCTTTGTTGTGTGGAGGGAAGAGCCAGGGTTGTTTCATACTTCGCAGGTTTTCTCTACCTGTGGCCCAGGCACCCACCCTGATAGCATCACACTCCTGAACCAAAAAGTTAGCAATCCCAGCAGCATTGACCCAGTTTTTAATCTTTCTGTGGCAGAAATTATTTTAAGGGTGTCTACCATAGGTGCTGGTGTCCTTTGGGGTGAAACGTTAGAATGGGGAATCATGTTCCTTCCGGGCATTTAAGAGCTGGTGGCATTTGGGTTGCAAGCTGGAGTTGACCAGTCTTCCCAGCTTCTCCTGGAGATATTACTTCAAATTCTGACAATATTTTCTAAGGGATATCACTGAAGTTAAAGTTTTGCATGTTTTTCTAAGATTAATGTGCAGACAGAAGCACAGTGGTACATGCACCACTGTAGAAAAGACAAGAATTTTACTAAAATTAGAATTAGAGAACATCAAATGAAGAAAAGGCTACACTGGTAAGTGGTATCCTGACAGCATGCTCAGCAGATGTCTTTTCCAGATAAACCTAGTCAATACTAGGATGAGTTAAGAGAATACTTAGAGAAAGCAATAGGTGTTTTCAAAATGGATGGGCCATTAACAGCAGATAATTGCTTCCTTGTGGTTAAGAAGTGCCACTGAACTCGATAGGAGCTGCACATACATCTGAAGCCAACACATGCTTTTGACAGACACCAGATAAGGTGATGGGGGAGCAGCACAATTCTGAGCAACCACAAAAAAGCGTTAGTTTACAATAAAAATTGAAAATACTAATTGAGGCTCAAATATTTTTAGCATGGCCAAACTTTTCCCAAAGTAATAAAAAGCTTGGGTGGAAATACGTGATTCACTCCCTTTGGTCCTGCTTCATAAACAGGCAAAGTCTCCCTTCCTGCAGGTTTGGTCTGGGGAAAAACAAAACACTGGGCTGTTTCACCAGAGGTCTGAGATGGGGGAGTTGTAGTTACGTGGGTCTGCCATAAATTTTTCTTTGCTGTCTACCACTTATGTTGAGGAAT
>WAAD01039679.1:271-53641 GCA_013389945.1 Fregata magnificens
CCAATATTTTTTATTTCAATTTTGGAGGCACAGGCAAATTATAAGAAAGAGACATACTTTATGGAAAAGAGGCATATTGTAATGAAATGATGTGTCTAAGATCTTACAGGCTGTGCAAGTCAGAAAAACAAATCAAACTAGACTCTGCTCCTATGCCCTGAACATAAAATACTTCTCACGTCTCCTGGTTTTTCTCCTCAAACATTTTCCTCCAATAGATGATTTTTTCCTTCTTAGAAAACATGCAATGAATAGAAATTTTACGTTCTGCCTTCAAGGAGTATCAAATGCTGGTTAACGCTAATAAAAGCCTAGACAAACCCTGGCTTTCTTCACTCTTTTGATATATAGGAAGCCTTTTTTCACCTGCCATCAAACATCAATATAGATGTCAACATTATTAGGTACAAAATATTCATTCAATTAATTTTCCTGAAAAGTCTTGCCATGACTGCCATTGTTTCTATTGCAGAAAGGGTCTGTACGATGATGGTGCTCTCTGTGACATATGGCAGAATGTCAGGTAGCTTCAACAGGCACAGACATTATAGGTGATTAAATTAATAGTGATATGTTCATGAGGTAGCTTGAGGTTCTGTGGTAGCATCAGCTCTCCCTTTGACATCAGTGGTGGAACAAACCTAATCTTACAGGATAAAAGAGACACTTCTCAGACTCAGTGTTAGCATTAATGCCACCTCCCTCCGGCAGAACAGCCTGCATCGCTGTATAATCAGTTTATAAAGATACAACAGCCTGTTTAATCACACCAAGTGTCAATGCTGGCATTTGACTTGATCATGTAGATCCCCAAAAGATTAGAGTTTGTTTTGTTCCGTGGCAGGATTTCAGTGCATAGACAGCTCTATAAATATTCCCCCAAAGCAATACTGTCTAAACAAATAGCTGTGTGCTTTCAGGTGGTGCAGTATGATGTCACAGCACTTAAAACAGGATACCAAAAGCAGGGATTGTGAGGGAGGAAGAAAGTAAACAATTTCAGGAAAAATTCAAGACTGCAGTTTTAAAAGCAACACATCTTCAGTAAACCTGAGGGAGCAGGAAAGATGATCTTTTCAAAAGGATGGATTGAACCAGCCCACTCGACTCTTATGTTGAGAGAGTTAATTATTACCCATTCTGCTACTCTGAGCCAAATCTAAAGTTCTTACAGTTTTTTTTTTTTTTAACAAATGCCTCCCTCAAAGAAATTCAGTGAGATCTTCAACAGGGAAAAGAAAGAGGGCAGACACCAGATTTCTTTCTGTATGAAAGAATATAGTATTATTGGGATGCAAAAAAATAATTTCAGCATGTGCTAGACTATACTGACATATCCATCCACCCAGTGACATTTTTTTACCTGTCTTTCAGTATTATGTCAATTGTTTGTCAGCATTTTAAAAATAACAGAAGTCTATATAACCAGTAATGAAACATCCTAAATTTATGAATATAAATTCTGGAAACATTTGATTGACTTTCTTAGAAGGAAAAAGATGAATAGCAAAAATATATTCATAATATGTGGACTTTATGCATTTGCAAAACTCCTGTCTTCCTCTAAATTTTTCACTATGTTCTCCTGGAAAGACTTCTTCTTGAAAGTACTTAATAAACCCAATGTTCATATGCATTTTTTCAAGTGGGAATTCCAAAACACAAGAATGCACATGCAGAGAGATAAACACACCTGCCAAACACATGTTTATGGTGGTAATTACTATCTTCTTGAATAGTATTTTCATATATTGTGTGAACATCAGCGACTACTGAATTGCCTCAGTAATGGTTGCCAAATTTTCAACCACATCATCTTTTTTTTGTTTGCTCCTGAGTAAAGTTTCCAAAATGAAATTATTTCAAAAGCGAGAGATTCAATACAATAAAAGTAAAAACAGGAATGGACAGAAATAGAGTCTCTTTGAGACTCAATTTATTTCCTAAGATTAACATTTTCTGCTTCTGATATAACTTTTTTTTCAAAATGTCTGTTTCATTAATGTAGTCCAGAGTTGAATGAAAAGAAAAGTATAAAAAATGCATATATTGTAAGGCACCAATGAAGAATATCTGCACCATATAGTTATACTGGAGATCTGCTTTCAGTCTACAAATAGTTGTAATGGGTGGAAGTAGTCTAGTGATATTTTTTGCATTCAACTTTGGCTGTCTTATTGTTTTGTACATACCAGTGTTAATTTTTCTTTAGTTGTTTGTACTTTCATTCTCCTTTGAATTACATAAATCCTGAGTTTGATGCTGACCACTTTCTTCAAGGAAAAAACATCCAAAATGCAAATAAAATATTATAGAGCCCAGTGAAAGCAGAAATTTATGTAAGCACTACATCCTTTTTAAAACATGCTTGGGAGGATTTTTTATTTGGATAAACACAATAAATACTGGTATGAGCATTCACTGAGAAATGTCCTCAAATCCCAGATGTCTTTGTCTTTTGCTTTCTACTGTTCTTTCCTGGCCTTTCTTTATATGGCCAGAATATATTGATATTTCTTTCTAGAAAGGAGGTGGTCACAGGACTACTGCAGGGAACAGAGCTCAAACATTTTAAGGCACTCTCATGGGTAAAAGGAAAAGAAAAAAAAACCCAAAAAGCACCTCCCAGCCCTTCTTATATAATTATTATTTATGGAAATTTAACACTCAGAAAGGAATAATTACAAGGCATATCTAAAGCACAGCAAAGTCATGGAGGCTTGCTGCCTAATTCATTCATAAATCCTTTATGGCTCCATGTGAAAGCCTCAAGAAAGAAAATGCAAAGAGTCCCCATGGACCTTTTGCTTTCTGACAGAGAAGCTCAATGACTTCATGATGTACCTCACAAATTAGGTATGTTTTGATTTTGTTAGTTTGGGTCACCTGAGAAATTAAACTTTTGAATATGCTAGCAGTTGAAATGAAGATATTTTCTTAAAATGTAGCAAAGGAGAACCATAGTACATATTCATAGGATTCTCCCTATAAAGATTTCCGGTTATTTGCTCTGCATTCTCTTAAACAGAGAGAAAAAGTACCACTGATCTTAGAGTGCGTGTGAATTTGACACCAACATGTGGTGATTTCAAGGTGTTTATGCTGAAGTGACTATGATATGAATTGGACTAACATGAGCATTCAAGGGACTTCTTATTTTAATGATAATGAAAAGAGAATGCCTTATCCAAAAGAAACCCTGTACCGTTCAAAGGTGCATGGGTTTGGTACGATCCTTGGTTTTGATCTCTACAAGCTTAAAGCCATCTTTCCCTTCTTTCTTTGGTTGTGGCAGCAGGAGTTTAGCCATGGCCTACACTTCTCCCTTTCTGCCTTTAAGTCTCTCAGAGCAGCAGAAGCACATATTCTCCTCTGCACATTGGTCACTTGATTCGTCAGACAGCAGTGTGGTCTCTTTGGGGAGATGCAGGGCAGGACTTTCCCTTGTGTCCTGTTCCTAATTTGAGTGCTTGTAGAATGGCAGTTAAAATGTAACCAAGTGTTTTTGACAAACACAAATCAATCACAAAATGCAATCACAAAGTTTCAGTGCAGGTGAAGCACAGAAGATTAAGTTCTACATTTCCTGCACCTATAGTTAGTCGTATTACTATCCTATAACGAATTGTGTCAGGTATCTACTGTTGCTGCACTAAGCCAGTGCTGGATAAAGCGTGTGAGGTCATCCACATTTCTGGATTTCACTTGTGGTAGTTCAAATTTGATTTTTCTTTCCTGATGGTGACATCTTTAAAAAAGAGAACTCAGAAATTAAGCCAGATTTAAAAATTTCAATACTAAGATAGTAGAGCAAGATTATTAAATAATCAATTTATAGGCTTAGAGAGAAAAAGTAAGTGATAGAAAACCAGACAGCACAGATTTACTAAGAATAAGTTATGTCAAACCAATTTAATTTCCTCCTCTGACAGGATAACTGGTTCAGTCGATGAGGAAGAAGCTGCAATTTTGCTGTATATGGACTTCAGTAAGGATTTTGACGTTGTCTCATGTGACATTCTCATAAGCAACATGCAGTCCACATGAAATTACCATACAAATGATTTAAAAACTTCATTTGAGCAGAAGCTGTCAGTGATTTTTTATTAAATAAAGGCACCATTTCTCATGTAGCTCTGCAGAGGTCTGTCTTAGACCTGGTTCTAATACATATTTCCAGTAATGTGCTGTGTGACAGTGTAGATTGTGCATTTACAAAATGCATTGATGGCACCACAGGGGGTGGTGCAAATTCTTTAAGAACTGACACAGAATTTAGAAATGTCTTCGTCAGTCGAAGAAATGATCCAAATCAGTGATAAGATCCAGTAAAAAGAGAAGTCCTACCTTTCAGGAGAAATCAAATGTGTAAATGCCAAAAGATGGGGCAATTAGGTAAGTAGCAATGATGTAGAGAAAACATCTAAAAGATCTAATGGACGACAAGATAAAAATGAATTACAAATATTGAACTGTTGGAGAAACCACATCTTATTTCAGGATTACCACATGTAAGACTGTAATTATTCTGCTCTACTTAGTGCTGATGAGGCCTCATATGACTACACTTTAAGGAAATGTAGATGTAGGCAAATCCAGGGGAGAGTAGCAGGACAGTAGCAGTTTTAGTAAGAGTGACATTTAAGAAAAGGAGGACAAATTTAAACAATTTTACAAATGGGAAGATAAATCAGGAGGACATGTAGTCTTCTACTATAAAAGATAGTATACTAGAAAGGACAGTAACTAAATGCTTGTTCTCTGTACTGTGCTTGCAGGGCAGGGCAATAAAATACTGACAATATGTAGTAAGGGAGATTTAGGAATATATTGTGAAGATACAAAGCAGTGAGTGGAACCAGCTACTGATGCAGATTGTGAAAGTGTTTCATTGGAGTTTTTAAAAATGAGGTTGATATGTGCTGGGCTTTCTTATTCTTTCACTTCAACATTTCTGTGATTGTTGAAAACATGGCTTCTTTCTTCTTGTAAACTGCATGCTTCAGATAGTTACTTCTCTTTGCCATTTTTGTTATAATATTTTATGGTTTCTTACAAATAAGAGGTGGCTAGATTTCAAAGCTTATAGAATTTTCTCTCCACATATCAAATGCAGTTTATAAAATTCTTTGGGATACTGGGGAAAAATACAAAATATGAGCAAACTATTGTAACAAGAAAAAAAGAAATCAAAAGGGCAGATTTCTGAAAGGCATAGTTTATTTACACAGTTCTGGTTTTCAGAAAAGTGGTTGGCTTTAGTTCCCCACCCACTGCTGACTCTCTCAGATATATGATACTGGACTATGTCTTTCCCCTCACCTCATATTATTTTACACAGTAGGGTTTCTACAGCTGGGAACTGTACATTGCAATTTGGCATATGAGTTTATAGCCTGATTCCACCTACCAAGCACAAGCACAGAGATTACCTAAAAGCATTTTGAAATGTGCAAGCATTTTGTATAATTTATGGTTACTGGGTATACTGATGAGTATAAATGTATGCTGTTTTCAAACAATGTTCTTCCACTACAGAAAGAAGAAACAGTGACTGGTGTTGGGCACAGTATACGTGTAAGCACAAACCTGCACTGATTTTCAGTGGAACTATGCCATCTCATGCCAACAAGCAGTCTGGGTTGCCCACTGAATGGCAGATTGCTGAAAACAAGGAGAGTCTGCCAGAGAAAGTATGGCCACAACCTTGCCTTGTTTCTTTTATTTTTTCTCTAGCAATCCGCTACCGGCCATTGTTCAAACTGTTTTTCCTCTGCTCTGGGATAGCAAACAAGCCCTGCAGTCGCTGTGATCTCTCACGTCAAGTAGTCACCTCCAGGTGCTGTGGCTCACCAGTGAAGCCAGGGTCTCCCTGATTTATGGGAAGATCTTGCTTCTTATTAGGGGAAAGGGAGATGAGGGGGGAAATAAAATTTGGATGGGGAAAAACTGCCCATCTGTATGGAAGAACAGAGAGGGGAGAGGAAGGGTAAAGCATTGATGGTGTAGAGCAGGGGTAAAAGGAGTATGGTGGGTACTCCACTCTGTCCCATCATCTTGAAGTCCTTCTCTGCAGAAGGCAGAAAGTGGTGCAGTGGAAAATCTGGGCATGGTAAGAGCCCCAGGCTTACAGGGTCATGCCCACAAAGAGGTGAGGTAATGCCCCCAGAGTCACAGCTCCTGCCATGAGTGTTAGTGAAGGGCAGTGCCGTGGGAGATGGTAGGGCAGGAAGCAGTAGTCAGGGTGATGATTTATTCCCCTATTCTGCTTATCCCTTTCTTTGATCCACTGCAAGGTAGGAAAAGGGCAGAGAGAAAGCTCCAGGAGTAGGATCTACTGTCAGCATGACCCCCTCCCAAGCAACAGGGCTTCTCTGCCTTATTGCTGGAAATGGCATACTGGCCTACAGAGGTAAGCCTGCTGTTTATCTTCTCTCTCACCTAGAGGCACAGTACACAGCGAAGCTGATAGAAAAAAGTGTTTCTATAATTTATTATTATTTATTTTAGAACAACAATCAAGTTTGCAAAACATATAAAATATACAGTATGTTATAGATCCATTAAGTCTTGGAAAAAATCTGTATTTGCAATACTGCCAATAGCAGTTCTTCCCAACCTCAAGCTTTGCTTATGTAATATTTAAAAACACAACAGTGTCCAGGTACTGTGAATCAGAATCAATATCGGTACCTATTTGCTAGTCTGGTGGATTCTTCAGAACTCAACAATCTTAATGGTCCCAGTATGGCACAAATCCCAGAATGATAAAAAATGCATGTATATATGTAAAAATAGCACACCATTCAGCCTGTGGATTGAAATGAGGAAAAGGAACTTGAGCAAATGAAACTTCCACAGTGACATCATTAAGTGTTCAAACACTTAATTGCACTGCCTGGCCAGGAAACTAAGTTTCTTCATGATATTCTTCCACAGTTTTTTGGAACTACGAGACTGTCATGAGTGGAAGGAAGAGAAAAATACATGCTAAAGTGCTCTTGCATGTTCCAAGATTCCTCAGAGTCTGAGTGAAGTTTTTTCTGTACGAGTGATTATGAGAAATCTCTCTTATTGAAGAGTACCTGCAGCAAGGCTATTCACTTCACAGATCTCCTCAATGTTGCAAAAATAGTCTGAGATGATACAAAAAAATTTGATCCTTTTTCTGGGAGTAAAAGCAAAGTTTCCTCCTCCATTGAATTTCCTCCTCTCATCTTACATGAGAACTGAATCTTGTTTCTTGGTCCTGGTCAGCGAACACTGCAAACACTGACTTTTTTTTTTAAGGTTTGCCAGCTTAGTTTCTGTTAGGTCTACAAAAAATATCATTCCAGCCAATGGGATGGAAGTCAAAGGCTGCTAGAGGAAGATGAGATAAAAAGATCCATTTTGGTGCCTGAGTCTGACATTAGTGATAAGGCATTTGTCCAAATAAGAAGGATATGGTTATCTGAGTAGAACCCTGATTTCATCCAAGTGTATAGTAATATGGGCTTTACCTGAATAAGTATTTCACACCCACTGCTTTGGGATATCTGAGTAACAAAGTGGTGGTACTGGAACATACACCTTCTTGTTCAAACCCCTATGTTTTGCATTCTGGTATCTGGATTTCAATAGCTGTTGACTTCAATCGTAGCATACTTATTCTCTAGAAAAAAAAAAAGAACTCTCACCAACATTTTTATTGTAAAATATTTACTGCCTTTTTATGTAAAATAACATTAAATATTTCCTCCCCAAGAAATTCTGCAGTTCCTAGGACCACCTGCATACAACAAAATTTCATCCCTTCCCCCACATACTCCCAAGACTTCAAATACAAGTGCCTGCTTTTCACACTTTGAAAGAGACTTTTACAGAGAATATTGTGCTAATATTAGTCTGTAGAGCACTCCACCCTTCCTCTACTTTTGATCTTGGCTCACTCAGCCTGACTGCTTATATTCTACACAAGATGCTAAAGAATTACAGATCCATTTTGGGCAACGGATATTAGGTGTTGGGCTTTTGATGATAATTATAGGTGCAATACTGATGCTACTTTTACTTTACAGCTCCTAGAAGTGATTCCCAGTTCTTGAATCTGAAAGCATGCTCTGGCCACAGCCTTGTTCTCTGTGAGGACAAGGCACAGATTTGCAGCACCTTCCCTTCTACAAATCCTTTTGGTACATAAAGGAAACCAGGCCATGTGCTCAAGATGAGTGCCATTAAACGTTCCAAACAGGTACTGGTTTGAATAATTATAAAGAACTAGGATGCTTAGCAGCAAGAACACTACTGTATGCATCAAAAAGTAAGCCTATACCTAGGTTAGGTAAATTAATGCTTTTTGCTTTCTAAAGTGCTAATCTGGGGTCTTAAAGTTTACCAATATCTTGACTCGGTTAACTGACTGTATTATGTGAGGATACAGAAGAAAGATGTATGAATCGCTGAATGAGGAACTGCAACATCAGGATAAGAGGAGATCCTGAACTAACAGAACACACGGAATACTTATTTCTATGTAGCTTAGAAATTAGTCATAATTCATATAAGTGGAAAAGCCCTCTGAAAGAGTTTCAAAAGATTTTTCTCATGGTACATAGACTCTGAAGACATATGTGTTCCATCAACAAGAACCACTGCTTGACACTTCTTTCAGAAGACAAGAAGAAAGCAATTTGGACTACTGCTAATACCTGCCAGTTTATTGTGGCACCTCTGGAAATAGTTTTATCCTAATGCCAAGTGAAGAAGATGGCTTGACCTTGTGTGTTCCTGTTCAGGAATATCAGAAGAGTTGTGCTCAGCTTATGAAGAGAAAAACGCGTTAAAGAGACGTTTGGAGCATTGCTTTGGCAGTTTTCTGATGTAATGAGAAAAGTTAAATCATGCAGGAAGGATGAGAATAGCATTTTGATTCCTGTTGAAAAGATAGTCGTTATGACTTTTGCCTTCTTTTTTAAGTTCTTGTTCCACTGATGCAGTTTTTCTCAGTGTTACTGGCTCGTCTGGAGGTCAAATGCTGTGTGACAAGAGACTTTTAGACTCACTTGATAGTCTGGAGTCTTGAAAGGGTCAAGCAGTACCAATGAAAGTGGGCTGCAGCAAGCGCAGAAGAACATTTACAGGTCCTCTTGGGACATTAATCTGCCTCTTGCCTCATAGAGAGGGACTCCTTTTTTCTGTATCTTTTCCAGTCATGGAGGAATAGGAGCATGCCTCTGTGATGCCCTCTGAGCAAAGTGGAGTGAAGAGAGTTGGACTAGAGCACACAAAACAGGAAAGCATGGGAGGGACAAGGAATCCTTTGGGCACTGAGTAACAGAGCATAAGATCAGTACTCAGGAGATAAAAGGAACTGATCCAAGCAATGCAGAGCCCTGATGTATCACAGATACTAGGCAGATGTTTGCAGCATTTGCTCCACTGCCAGATTCTTCTGTTGTTTCTGGGTGATCATCCATTTACTCTGTTGCCTCAGCTACAAGGTTTTTCTTTCCTGCCTGACAGCTGCTGCTATCTGTTTTGGCAACAATACTTACACTTCTGCTTTATTTGCTCAGTCTTCCTCGATTAAAGAGAAACTTGGTTTTCTACATACAATTTCAAAATGTCTGTCACTGATTAGTGTCCTCCTTGGAAAATCTTCCTTTTCCTGCCAACAAATTCCAAATGTAGGACATGGAGATTTTATCAAAAGAGGTAAGGAGCAAGAATCCCTGAAAAGAATATGAACTATATAACCTATCAGTAGATAGCTATTTTGCTATCAAATAATCTAATATCCTAAAGAATGTAAGTTTTCCTATAAAATGTCTATTATGAGTTTCTAAAATACATCCCAAAAGTCAAAACTAAAAAATCTCCAGTTGGAAGATCTGAATTTTTAAATTTTCTTTAAATCATGCAAAACAGAGCATGTAGATACTTTCTTTACATATCATGTGATCTAAAAATTCAGAAATACAGTTCAGTTTCTACACATACAGAAGAATTTAGTGACAAAAACTAAACACAGTTGTGGGTTTCCAAGTTATTCTTAGTTTGTAGAATGAAGAAAGCTGCACACTCTACACAGCATGTAATATTAACTGTGAACACGAGCAAACGAGAATGGTGAAGAGAAAAATGGAATAACCAACAAAGAAGCTCAACCTGTTGGTGAAACTTTTACTTCTTTCTTAAAAGTGTTTAATAAAAGTAATTAATGTAATGCAAAGAATTTTGGCAATATCAGAAGAACTCCTGTTCTTTTTCTCTGCCCTCCCAGAAGTCATTGTGTTTGTAAAAGAGGCAGGACAACCTTGAAAATGGATTAGCTGCACTAGAACATGTTACAACTGGTTTGCACACTGGATTGTTACAGTGAAATTTGCTGTAAAAATGGCAGTTTTGCATCATTCTACAGAAGGAAAAGGCATAAGGAACCTTTTCTGTTAATTTCTCATTTGGTGTTAAGGTTGTGGAGGAATGGAGGAAGATATCAAAAGAGGCTTGTGCATATAAATAGACTACAGTTTTCATATTAGCATGGTATTTTGTCTCATACAGTTAAAGCCATGCTTGTAGTCAATCTGCCACAGCAGAATGCTGTGCATGCCCTCTGCTCTCAGGCTGCAAACAGACTAACATAAAAGGGTAACTCCAGTCTCATCTGTAGGTGGCATGTTCAAATTCTTTTTTCTTTACCAGAACTAAAAACCCGGACAGGGACAGATGCAACAGCTATTCCATACAGTGGGAAATAGCAGAATGGCCAGGGTTATATCCCCTGGGTTCTGTGTCTGATCCACATAAGCTCTGTTCATAAAATTGGCACAGGATCAGCCTCAGTATGCAATTTGGAAGCAAGTGGTTGGTCCCCTGCAGCACTTATGAATAAAACTCAGAGGAAAAATGGACCTTTAAAAGGTGCTGTTTTCTCATTGTTCACTGCTTTGGAACCCTGCACCTGCTCTGTTTTTTATTTTGTAGTTTTAAGTCACACTAGAACACTGGAACCTTCCAGAAAAGTATGATTCATTATTCATATTTAAATAAGTAACCATGAATGTAGCCAAAGTTCTGGTCAATACAATCAATTAATAATCTCCAAGTTCAAAGCATCATATTTTAATAAGAAAAGAAAATATCCAGGATTACTTGAGCTTACTGTGAAACTGTAAACGCAACAGCACCTTGCAAAAACCCAAAAAACTAGTGCCTTAGAGAATCAAGATCAAGCCTACAGGATCACATGCATTGAATACAGCCTTGAATTTTTCAGAATGAACTATACTTTCCTCTTACAATATATTCTCCCCTATTAGAGCAGGCTTGCATGAAGCTCCATCTGAAGGAACTTCCTCATTACTGGGTTTCTCTGAGCTGGCCCTTTGCTATTTGGAATGGTGATATCAGCAGGTGGACACTACGTATTAGCTGTCAATCTGAATATTTTCAAGAATAAGTGCAGAAGGTCTATTTCAGAGTCCTCTTATTAGGTTTCAACTGAAACAGTCTCATTAGATAAAACAGGCAATGCTGCTCCTGCAGAGCTGGAGACAGGACATCACTGGCTATACAAATGGTCTTCAGCTACTTCTCTTCCTCAGAAGCTGCATAGTAAAATAACACCACTAGAATCTTAGAAGGGAGGCTTATTTCAGAACACCTGACCTGGGGACACTGGACCAGATGTCATGCTTTCCGTTGCACAAAAAATTTTTAGCAGCTGTTAAAGGCTGAAGCAAAGCATTGTTTGATTCATAGCAGCTCACTGTCACTCTGTATCTAAAAGCTTAAGGCAAGTCATCGCTACATCAAAAAATAAGAACACCATTAATATAGAAACTTCCATATCTTAGTTGTCAGTACTTTCAGTTTGTGCTTTCTGGCTAAACAAAACCTTATTCATCTCTTACTTTAAGCCTGTTTTGTATCATACATAGTGTGTTCCCAGAAAACCCTACAGGCAAGTGTCCCTAACAGCTCTATGCTTTGAAACACCAGTGATGTTAATTGCAACATGGAATCACATTTATTTTATGGCTTCTAGACACACTACACATGGGCAGGCAATGCATCAGGATTTCAGACACCACAGAAGATGACAAGTGTAAGGATGCTATCACCAGAGTTATGTTACTGTGGGCTATCACTGTCAGCTGGCTCAGTAAGCCTTGAAGCCCACTCCACAAAGCTGTGATCAGATGGTGAGCTGGTACTGCAATTTTGTCCCTGGTTCACTCAAATTGATAGCTCTTTGTGAGAGCAGAAGTTTTGATTTCAAGTTTGGCAGGGAAAGAGCGTTAATATTGATCTGGTATCCATGCAACCCAAGTACACAAGACTGGTATGAATGCGAACAATCAGTGTCTCAGAGGTGGCACTAAAACAAAGACAGTGATAGTGATGCAAAGAAAATGTTTCTGAAGTAGTGCTGAGTGTTGCTTTCTAGAAGAACAGAGTGCTGTTCTGCTTTTTCATGCATCCAAATGAGCTGATTCTGAAACTCATCCTGCAGCCAGTAGATCCTGCATGGATCTAAAGAGATTGTGTATGGCATGAAACATTTTCCTTTTTTAAACTCAGGCTTCTCTGCACTGCTATTTCTAAGTTATGCTTTTTTTCCCCCTTTGTAATTGAGACATTGCATATATAAGGGTGTACAGGACACTGTTTAGTGCCTCTCTCTCTGTTGGAACAGCATAACATTCAGCTGTCCCCTACAACCAACCTGTCACAATGAGCTGTGATGTGAGCTAAGCCCAGGAGGGCAAGCAAACAAAAATGACAGAACAAGGCAAAGCACAGAGAGAGAAAACATGAAAATCTAATCTGCATTTTTCATCATCTTTTTCCCCATTCTTTATTGGCACTAAAAGCACACAAACTCTAGGAGGAAGTGGGATGTTTTGCAGAACAACTTTCAGAGTACATCAGACCAGGCAGAACTACAGTGATGGCAAGTGAAGCACTGGCTGCACTGAGTCAATGGTAACTCTTCTCCTCTTACCTTCACCAGGGTCCAAATTCCCCCACATGTTATCAAATTAAGCTACTGTTAGGACTTTAGTTTGATGATGAGCTTACTTATTTAATTTGTTGAGATTAGAAATACTGCTAGAGAAAAATAATTCCTGGGAAACACATAGAAGGAACTTCCAACACCCTGTGCGTTAGATTGCAACCTTGGAGCAATAGCAAGTATGAATTACATCTCTAAACCAGAAAATTTCCCCTCTCTTTGCTCTGGGGAAGTCAACATGAGCTGCAAATAATGACTGCTCCCCTTCCCTCTTCCTTGCTTTGCCTCCTGGACATTCACGCACTGATTCAGCTCCATTGGCCAAAGCAACAAAGGGAGGACAGGACTAAAACCTCTCTCTCTGTCCAGCCACATGCTCTCTTGCCAAGCAGGCCGCATAGAAATAGCATCTCTGTGCAGGCATCAATGGCAAGGAACAGCCAAGCCCCTTGACTTTGAATTCCAGACTTCAGTTTTTGCTTTTTTATTTCAGTCCTACTTTTCTTGTAGCTGTGGTATGAAAGGAATGAAAAAAACTAAACTCAAGCATTTTAGGATAATACTTGATATTGAAGAGCAACAATCAATTTGAAATTTTCTTTCATTTTTCCTTGAGAAAAAATTGCAAGTGATTAAATAAGTAAATCCCACCATTTCCAGCTTTTGATTTACTTGATAGTAAATTACTATTTACCATTTACTAAAATAGTAATTACTTGAGGTGATAGAATTGCTTCCATACTTGCTGCTGTTATCCTATTAGTTATTTTAGACGAATATGAAGTGTGAGAACTATTTTATGCATTATTCCAGATAAATATTTACACATTTTTCCTTAATCCTAATACAGTAGTCTTGCTTTTTCTCACATTTTTTCTGGAACCCAGTGAACATTACCATAAGTATAAAACCCAGTAAAAGTCAGGCAAGCTGCCTCAGTAACCTTTGACACATTGAGAGTTGTCTTTCTTACTGAAATATAGAAGAGAGTGAAACTTGAAGTGCTATTTTATAGCTAACAACTTGAAATTCTGAATAGGCATGTCAGGATATGAAGAAAACCTCTTCTGATTTGTTCCAGAAAAATGTATTATCCTTGAATACTGTATTCAAAGCAGTAGTTTTGAGAGCTCTACACAAAACAGAGAGGCATCCTCTGACTCTGAAACCACTATGATTTCCTATATTCATTTCATAAATGGTCTTGTGTAGTGTATAGAAAACTGAAAAAGACTCGATTTGCTGTTTTTCACGCAGCAGATGGTTTCTAGTACTGAAAGAGAGACAATAATAGAGCTATTTGAAATAGATGTTTTGATTACTATCTTGTTTATTTTAATTTTTTGTTGAGGGATTGTCTTTTAACAAACAATAACTACCAAATTTCAAGAGAGTGAATGATTCTGACTTTCATGTTTTTTCCCTTGCTAAGCTCTCTCTTAACAATATGGAAGAGGCAGTACCTCAAAAATGGCAATTAAAGAAAAGAAATCAGTGGAAGAAATTTAGAACTTCATTCTAAAAACAGAACTTGTCTGCCTCTTTTCATCTTGCAACACAATAAAAAGTTGTGATGTTCAAGAAGGTGCTTCCTGGTTGGGAAGAAGTAATGTATAAATGCAAAAAAGTGAAATGACTTCTAGCAATGACTTAACTGTTACTGCAACATCTGATGTTAACATCCCAAGCTCCTTCCAGGTTGCTAACTGGGAAAACGGTAGCCCTGAGTTCAAATCAATTAATAAATGAGAAAAAAGCTAACTGCAGCCACAGAGTTACTGAGCAGCCTGTGGAGGTTATCAGGAGCTTGTCTAATTCTGACTGTCTCAGCCAAGGTAGCAAAAACCTAAAAATTAAAACTATTGCCCCATCAATAAAATTTGCCAAAATGTCTACAATAACATTAAAGTTAAGGCAGGGTACTTGTGACTCAAGTTTTCAAGCAATCTCTCTCTCCTCTGTCTGTTCACTAGATCAGTGATTTGGTCTCCACAGTGACCCAGGCTATAGGATTTTGGGGTAAAGAGAAGAAAAAACAGACCTATGAAACAAGTAATTGAAATCATGGCTCATTAATGAAAAATCAGTTCCAAAAGCATTTCCTTAAGATGTTGTCTAGGAAGCCATTGGTGCAGATACAGCTGTAGAGTTTATCAACTGCAATAGCATGTTGCCTGTACTGACATTCATTGTGCCTAATTATTAGTTTCTCCAGGCAGTCTGAATATGTGCCTATGTAAGGCTATTACTTAAAGAAATGCTGACTGACAAACTAAAGTATGCCACATGCAGACACTGAAGAATATCCACCTCTTGAAGGTCTGTCATCCTGATCCAAAAGGAGCTGGAGTGGGCAGAAAATGGTAATTCAAGCTCATTCATTTTCTATTTTACTTGAATGCAACTTGATCAGAGTGAAAAGAAAAGAACCAATTATTTCTTCATAATTCAGCTGGTTCACACCTAGCTAGATTCCTCCAAAGAAATGAAGCAACTGCATGTAAGTGTGAGTATGGTGCAGTGGTGACGGATGGTAGGAGTTTAGCATTTGTGTACATGGATGCTTGAAAGGTCTACTAATGGGACATTGCCTGCTATGCTCTAGTTCTTTTATGATACGTGAGCAGCAGCAGTGAAGATTTCTGCTCTAGGATATAATGAAATGGGAATCAACTGATTAACCTGGAAAGTATTCCAGGTTTGACAATCAGGTCTGTGGGATAAAATATTTATTGTATAAGGTAGGAAGAAGAGAGAGAGTTACAGTCTGAAGAAAATGCCTTCCAATTGCAAAATGAAAATGAACTACTTATGTCATCCACATTAAATCCAAAATTTCATGATGGCGTTGCTTCTCTGCAGCATCTATTATTAGTATTAATTATTTGTATATCCCCAAGAATGAGCATGCTATTTGATGGATACATATAAAAGAGTGTCTCTGCTCAAGAGACCTCACAAGGGAATAAAGTACAGAGTGAATATTGCTTCAGAGTGCTTGTCTTTGCAACCTTAATGCTTTTTATCACAGTAGCTTGTGTATAACAAAAAGTGAAGCTTGAAAGTACATTTCAGTGATGCTCATTGAATGCCCTCAAAATATTATCCTCATTTTATAGTTAATATCCATAGAGAGGGCTCTATAGCTTTATGTTAAAAATGTTAAGTGTCAAGAAGCTTAGGTCTGGAATGAAATGGTGCAGTATTCAGCAACTCCCAAATGACATTAAAATCCAACCCCACTTAATGTCTCACTGTCTGATTTACAAAATTCATCCAGCCCTAATTTTATGCCTGTAAGGTCATGTGAACTCTGTAAGGGTGAAACCCTGCGGTTTATGCTGAATCACTCGAAGATCAAGACCCAGCTATGGCATCTGAAAACTAACATGTTTTGGAAAGAACAAACAAAAATGAACAATTATCAGGCAGTTGAGCAGGGAAGGTGAGAATGTTAAAAGTTGTAGTGTTAATTTTCTCTGATTTCAGTGCAGACCGCATGGTACATTTACAGAAGATCCAGCAAAGAATTTTTTAAACAAATACTTGTACAATATTTTGTTCTGAAAAGTGAGGTTTTATAGAATCACAGAATGGTCTGGGTTGGAAAGGACCTTTAAAGATCACCTAGTCCAACACCCCTGCCATGGGCAGGGACATCTTTCACTAGGTCAGGTTGCTCAAAGCTCCATCCAACCTGACCTTGAACACTTCCAGGGATGGGGCATCCACAACTTCTCTGGGCAGCCTGTTCCCATGTCTCAACACCCCCATCTTAAAACATTTCTTCCTCATGTCCAATCTAAACCTACCCTCTTTCAGTTTAAAACCATTACCCCTTGTCCTGTCACTACAAGCCTTGGTAAAAAGTCTCTCTCCATCTTTCTTATAAACCCCCTTGAAGTATTGAAAGAGCCTTCTCCTCTCCAGGCTCAACAACGCCAACTCTCTCAGCCTCTCTTCATAGGAGAGCTGTTACAGCCCTCTGACATTTTTGTAGCCCTTCTCTGGACTCTAACAAACAGGTCCATGTCTTTCTTGTGCTGGGGACTCCAGAGCTGGATGCAGTACTCCAGGTGGGGTCTCACGAGAGCCACGTAGAGGTGGAGAATCACCTCCCTCGACCTGCTGGCCACACTTCCTTTTATGCAGCCCAGGGTAAGACTGGCTTTCTGGGCTGCAAGCGCACATTGCCGGCTCATGTCTAATTTTTTGTCTACCAGTATCCACAGGTCCTTCTCTGCAGGGCTGCTCTCAATCCATTCATCACCCAGTCTGTACTGATAACTGCTGATTGCCCCAACCCAGGAGCAGGATTTTGCACTTGGCCTTTTTGAACTTCATGAGGTTCACATTGGCCCAATTCTCAAGCCTGTCAAGGTCCCTGTGGATGGCAACCTTCCCTCAAGCGTACCAACCGCACCACTCAGCTTGGTGTTTCTGGGAAAATTGCTCTTTTAGGAGGCAAAAAAGATCAGGAAATCTTTACTGTAAAATGGCCAGCTCTGAGGCATAATCTATTACCGAGCATCTGAGGTATCTGTATTTTGCTATAGTGATTTTATGTACATTTAGTATTTACGTAAAAAAGCATATTGTACATTAACTGTGTTAGCATCAAAGACTACAGCCCGTGAAATTCTGAGAAATGGCAGTTATGCTCCGGCAATTTATTTCTAAGTATTTTTCCATCGCCTGTAGGAGATAAATGCAATGGGAGAATAATTCTCTGTCAGCATGCTTTGTTGTTTATCAGGCAAAGTAAATAACAGTGTGGGAGGTGAGTAGCATTAAAATTTCAAGGACTGACAATCTGAAAAGCTGGACCACAGTACCAGTATAACTCAACTTTTCAATAAGCCTTGACTAGGTTTTCCATTTTTGACAAACCATCTCGGTAGAGTATTCCCTGGGTTCCTTCTGTGCATCCAAGGGTATACACAAAAAGCTGATCAGGATATAAAACCCAGCAAGGTTTTTTGAGAGGCTACCGGATGAACACAAGAGAAGGCTTGAAAGAGCTTAGTATTTTCTGTTAGGTCAATAAAATAGATACAGGTGTTCCATACACTGGAGATGCAGCTTGCTCAATTTGACTAACAGTGGATATCACATCCTATATTAGCAACCTGTCAAAGGCTTAAAGCATCTGAAGACAAACTGGGGACTGCAGAAAATCTATTTTATATACATATATATATAGCAACCCAGGACAGTTTTCCATAAGAATAAACTGCATTATTTTTACTACTGTTTTTCTGTCATTATTCCCCATCTTTTCTCTGTCTTTCACCTACATAACATAGGTAAGACTAGGAAAAGAATTAATTACTTTTTAAATGTAATTTGGAAAATATTAATAAATTGCTTGTAATATTCTTATAGCTCAACTGTAAATGACTTCAAAAGTTTAAAAAACACAGCATTTTTCTAAGCATTTTATATATAATACTGTTTTTAAGATGCTATTTATAGCTAAGTTGTTACATTATGGTAATAACTAAAGGCTCCAGCTATGAAACTTGTTGCAGAAATGAATGTATATGCTTTATGTTTAGGAATAGTGTCTTATTAGTAAATCAACATTATTCCTCTTGTTGAAGTTCAGCTCTGTTCCCCTAGCATCTACGCCATGCAATAACAAACACAACATGAATATCATCGGCCCCAGATATCAGTGGTCCCCTCTACAACAAGACATGCTCAAAAATGACAGATGACACAATGGCAATTGTATGTTTTTAAAAGTGTGTGTGCTCTTTCACAGCAGAAGTTTGGCTTTTGCAGTTATTGTTCATCCATTTTCTAGCATAATCAAAACAGTTCATTACTTGTTTTCTGTCCAGTGCCCAGACTAGTAGCTATAGACTTTTGTGCATATGTATCTGAGAGGGTAACAAGATAATGGGTAGCTCCTTCTTTCAGTACATTTCCTACAATAAGGCTGCATAATTGGAAACTCTCCATCAGGAAGAGAGATTTCTCCATTTGTCTCCCCTTTCTCTCTTCCACTCACATTGCTTTGGTAGAGCCCCACATTGTCCTACAGAAATTTAGCTCAAGAGTTAAGATGTAGTTCTGGACCAAATGAACAAAGGGGACTGCTCCTCTTTGCTACATCCACTCTGACACAGAAACCAGGACCATGATTTGCCACTCTTTCAGGTCTGCCCCAGGACATCCTCTTCTTTTGTCTCACAACAGGGCTTCAGTTGCTTCCTGAGGCTGGAAGGCAGGAGGAGGTGAGATGAGACCCTCAGTTTCCACTGAGTTAAACCCTAGAGTTAAAAGACACATTTGACCATCTTCATGCCACTTAAAAGGGCCTGATTTTGTTTAATTTTAATCTCCATGTTGAAGGCTCTTTCAGACTTATTTTGACTGATAGCACCTCAGGTGGATTGCAGTGGGCAGGTATCACTGAGCTTCAACACCTGGTTCTTACTGATGCATTGTATCACATAGCTTTCAAAAAGGGACATAACTTCAATTCACTTCCTATCTGTTTGTAATAACATGAAGATAGATAAAAACAAATTGTTCCTTTTATTTTCCACTAATTTTCTACATTCATACTACAGAAACCAGAAATGTCTTCTGTGTGTCAGTACTGTGAAGTGCACTGAAGAATTAAATGCCCCTATTTAAATCTTCTCAATGAAGTTTTATTAAGCATATAAAATAGTTTCAAGATATGCTAAGGGGTAAAAGTAGCAGCATAGCCACTTTTCAAACAGATCAGAAGCTTCTCTAAGTGAAGCCAGGATAGTACAAAAACAATTTTCTAGTTAAAATGAATTTTCGTTAGACATAGAAATCACAGAATGATCATCTGCCAATGACAGAAGACAATTATAATCAATAGCAGCATGACAACCCAGTTTAGTGAATACGTGAAATACTTAGTATGAAATAATTAGAACCTCTGCTTCTGGCTTAAACACTCTCCTACATTCATTTCTAACCATTTCTATCTCATCCTCTTGATGGATTGAGACACACCATATCCGACACAGAGGTAATGTAATGTATTCCGTTAAAGGCTGCTGATTATAAGCACATGTGCACAGTGACAAACAATTAGTGTAATGATCCAGTGATTGCAAAGCTTATCACAACATTGTATAAGATCTCATGCACTAGAAATTACCCTGACCACCTTTTCATGCTTTCCATACTACAGTGCTGTAGAATGCAAATTTGTATATTGAACCTGAAAGGCTGCAAAGGGACTGCTCTGTATAAAGCCCATACTGGGGAAACACTGCCTTCCAGCAAATCTGGAAAAGAAATTAAAAGTGATTAGGATAAAGTGATGGAAACACAGAGGCAAGGTTAAGAGTTAGCGCTCTGCTCAGTATTTACTGAAGCAAGATGTTTCCACTATGAATCCATTGCAGGAAGTCTGATGGCATGGACGTTGTTCATCCCTTATCACCGGGTGCTCAGTCACTGCTGCTTGCCCAGAAACCCCCTCCTCTGGCAGAACCAAGGTCCATCCATGCTCAGAAAAGGCACCCTGCTGCCTGGCACAGGCACCTTTAGTTGAGGGTGATCGCAAGCGACACTTCACCTATTTACATGGGCTATACATTGTACTACAACATTACTGAATTAGCAATCTACCTTCCAACATCCTCCAGTGAAGGTAAGAGGGGAACAGTGCTCTGTGTGTGTGTGTTCATTTCTATCTCAGAAGTAACATGCAGAGGCGTGCAAACCAAAAGCTGCATAGAGACCAAGCAGATTTCTTCCCTCCCTTCCTCTTCGTCTTCTTTTCTGTCAGGCCTGAGATCAGACAAACCAAAAATAAAGTGGAGAGAGGACCCCCCTCCACAGTCTAAGACGAGCAGACAGAGAAGGGGTCACACGGCAGGCGAGGCTGGGGATGGCAGCAGAGGCCTGTGCCCCACGCAGGCCGCAGGCCTCCCTGCTGGGGAGGAAGTGGGGGTACAACTAGGAGTAAAAGGAATAAGGAAAGGGTTACAAGGAAATAAGGGCACAGCAGCTCCCCACCTCTTCCAGACAAGGATATCTTTTTTTTCCCTTTATCGCTTCTTCCACTTACCACTTCTCCCCTTCCTTAGAGGTTTCTGAGCCTTTACGCCATTTACAGCCTTTTTTCCTTTTCCCTGAACTTTGATTCTCAGGCAGGATCCAGCAGTAAAAGAAAGACATAAGCCCACATGTAACAGGCCCAAGTCTCAGGGTTGATATAGCCGGGAGCTGCAGCGGTGCCCTGGGCAGGAGGAGGCTGTCAGCTGCCCTGACCTGGTTGCAGCTGGTCACAACCAGCTCCAGCCGGCTCAGAGGCTGAGGTAAACAGGGGAGCAAATCTAAAAAGCATACAGTGCACCTGCACAAGCATATTTAAGAAAGAAACTGGCAGCTGTGGGGGCGAGGCTGAAGGGGGACACCCTGAGCCAAAAAGGACAGGGACACTAAGGAACAGTGTGGGAGGGACATCAATGAGGAGCAAAGAGTGGAAAAAGCATCACGTGCACAACGATCCCAGCCTCTGTGCTGCCTGTTGCCTCACTGGGAACAATCTGACAGGCACAGGGTAAACCATGGTGAAAACGGGAGGTTTGGAGAGGTGAGGGGTGAGGATAGGTGTGCAGTGAATGAATGTGTTATTGTGCACTTTTTTCCTCAGTGCCTGAATTAGTGATCAGAAGTTTTGTTTTGACTGGCAAATAAGCTCAGCTTCCTGGACTTGAAACATTTTTGTCCATAACAATGCAGAAGGAAAATGTCTTTTGGACTACAAAGTGTATTTTCGGGTTCCCTGGTCATCCTTATGGTGCACTTCATCTTTCTTCCTTTTGTTCTCCTCCCCTCTCTTCTGATTCTGTTTCCATGAGTCCTCTGGACATTGATGATAAACTGTCATGAGATAGTATCTCTTCCTCAGACGGTTTTAGATCTGGAGTTTTTTGCAGTGAGGGGATTGTGAGCAGTGACTCCTGGCCTTTGATGATATGAAAATGTGATGTGTTGCCTTTATAGGGGGTTGAGAAACATCAGTTGCAGTTGCCTTTCGTTACTGAGTAGGCAAATGCAAGAGACACAATCGTAATCTTTGCCTTCAAATACAAAGGGTCTGTGCCATCCCTGCCCCAATCCAAGCTCCCACTGCCTTGTGGAGCAGAACTGATAAACAGGTAGGATCAGAGTATGCACACAACTGAAACACTAACTGCACGTCCCTATTTTGTGTGTCAGAGGTCTCAGTTCTTGATGCACCGTGCTGCCTCTTGAGCAGAAGGTATCTCTGCTCTGTTGGAGGAGGACTGGCTCCACAGCTGATGTGTCAGTCTGTGCATTAGAAATAAAGGTCTGGTTCAGTAAATCTGTTCTTGATATTTTCTTGCTAAAAGCGTTTCTCGGTATATACAGCTCCCTTTTATCCCTGTGTGGAAGAACAGAGAGCACCGGGCACAAAGGTTACAAGTTTAGATCCTCAACCCTTATTCACAGTTCAGGTATTACTTTTTATAAGGTATGGCAACAGATTCAGCCTATCGCTGATAGAAAGGTCCTTACTCACAGTCCAACGTCTAGGACACTTGGCAGTGATGGGCAAACAGTTAAAATAAGTTCTGCCACATTCTGCCAAAGTGCTTATAATCTAGGAGATGGGACAACAGATGCCCTCAGACAGGCAGGGGAGGACAAGGTAAGAACAAGACATGCTTGGACAGTATGACAGGACAGCTGTCTTTGTCAAATGTTTTGCATGTGTACTTGGAAATATGAATTTTAAGATAATGTATTGCAAAGCAGATCCTTGAAGATATTTACAAGGAATCTCTTCTGAGCATGAGAAATGGAACAGGGGAAAAAAAGGCAAAAAAAAAAAAAGCATGGGCATTCAAGTATTAGCAGCTGGAATGAAGAATTGGCTGGAGGAGCAAATGGGAGGTGACAGATGAATGGCTGCCTAAGCAAAATGGTCAGCTCTGGGCTGAGCACGTCACAGCTGTGCATATTCCAAGCTCCATAACAGAAGAACATCAAAAGCACAGGCAGCATGTCAGCAATGCACCATTGAATGGGACGTCAAATGGGAGATTGACATGGTATTATAATTTGCTCTTATTTGGGGTTGGTGTAATGGGATACCAGTACGTTCTGCGTGAGGACAAGACTGAGCCAGAACAATAAGTCTTACTTCATCTCGTTAAATTTTTAGGTTACTTTTCTGTCAATGTTGTGACATACCCAGATGGTGCTGCTTGAGGAATACTTGTGTGGTTGGGTGCTTTGCAGCACATTGTTAAATTAAAGCATTAGCTGAGTTTTCTTTTTAAAAGCTCACTCAAAACTTCATTACTGCTGAAGTGACAACAGGAGTCACAGGACTGAAAAGAATTGTACCCTGCACCTGTCTGACATTATCTTCCATCTAGCTCCTACCTGCTCAGTTAGAATGTGTTAAAGAGAAAAAAAAAATTAGCTAATCATTTAAAGGGCATATCATTTGGTAATGCCTAAATTGCTGCTAGTGCTATTTATAAATAATTCAAAATAAAATGAGAGCCACAGCAAACACAGCTGTAGTTTATTTGCTGTCACCCACCTGCTGGTGAATCTAGCATTGAGCTGTAGCAGCTGCTTATCAGCTTCAAACAAAAAAGGGTCCATTATTATTGTTATTATTGTCATACTAAAACTCTCACCTGGATACCTGCAACTTGCAAAACCTGGTTCTTGGTAAATTTTTGTCAACTGGCACACCAGAATTTTCTCCACTGACAGTCAGGTCATTCATCTACAGTCTGATGCAAACCTCCTTGGCGTTACATGTCCTTCAGAGACAGCCTAAGGTAAGCAAGAATGCTGCTGACTGTGCGTGCAGTTATTTTTGCAGAAAACATTAGGGATGAAAATTCTTTAAGTTCCACATGAATAGAGTATTCTTGTATTTGTGTGTCCATGTATTCACCATTCTCTGAAGGACAAGCTTCTGAAGATAATGTATTGAACCTTACTATCTGCCTATACCAATCGATACAAATGTCATGCCCCCTGCTAATTAAACACCAAATACTCTCCCCAGTATCTCACCCATTTGTACCCACTGAGCATGTGACTCTGAAATACTCCTGAAAATATGATTTTCCTTCACATTTCTGATCTGTATGGTTTTGCAACATAGCTACATAACCAGATGGATTCTTTTCTCTGCTGTGTGAAATTTCTCTTTTTTAACTGTGTACCTGAATATCTGCTTGACGTCCATGTAAACTAGCCTCAGAATGTGTGATGACTTTCTTGGCTCTGTAGCTAGTCACTATAAAAAGAACATTTTTTGGTCCTATAGGACTTCCTAACCATATATGCAGAATAAAAAAAAATTCTGCGTATCAACACAAAATAAAATGTTGTAAAATAGTATCTTGTCCAAAAGTAGGAATATGTAAGTGAGAAAGGAACTACCAATGCAACACTAACATCTGTCATGAGGGGATAGAAAGCCTTAATAACTAGGTCCACTGTGTTGATTGTCAAAGATGACAGTTGCCTGTACATCAAATCCACACTCCAATACCAGAAGTCTAAACCCCATCTAATCTATAAGCCCTTCCTGCTGGCCTCTGTGTGTTCTTCCTCTGGCAACTCCCTTTTCCTCAAACACAAGCGTTAGCTCAATTACTTACTTTGGCTACTTGATTTTAATTGGCTGCATACACAAAGTTGCAAAGCAGTGGTTAAATGAGCAGTGCACTTTCCCTGGGCTCAACTGTTAAAGAAGGAAAATGGGAACAGGAAAACTCTGCCATGATGTGGGGAGAGCTGTGTTGGAAACAGTCATGGGATGGGTATAAAGACGAACAAGTGTTAGTTTTAAAAATAAAATGTTCCAAGGAACAGCTTCAGAGAGCTGGGGAAGGAATTTGATTTTCCCTTGGTTTTGTCCAAGAAATTAAGGAACTAGGGGGAGGGGAGCTGCAAAAAAGCACACAGAGTGGTTTCCTATTTGAATGGGAGTGAAGTCTGCCAACCGGTGGCAAAAGTTCGCTTTTTACTCTCCTTATGGAACACATCTTGCTAATAGACCAAACAGAATAAACAGACTCTTTCTTCATACAAATATGAAATGTTTGGAAGAGTTGGGGAGGAGAAGTGCCAGGCAAAAGGGGAGAAGCGAACTGAAGCCTTAGATGCTTTTAAAGTCTATTTATAATTGCATCCAATTCAATGGAAATATTTGGCAAAAATGCACATAATCTTTAAGAGGAAAAAGTGCATCTTTGTAAGAAGTGTTTTCCCCTAGAAATCCTAGGAATATTACTTGTAAGTCTTTTAAAATACAAAAGCTTCAATTACTGTGCTAGCAGACCCTGCCAGCATTATGAAATCAAAGCTGACTTTGAACAGCAAAATATAGGTTACAGAATGCACAGTAGGGTTTCCTGGTTTAGATCTGTAGCTTCCAAACGAGGGACTCACTTGCAATTATTTGACAGATCTCTGGAAGATATTTTCTTCCTCCAGCATCAGAGAAGGGGGAGTGTTTGCTTAATGTTTCAGGGTCCTGACTCCAAGGTTTTACTTCTCTCTCTCCTATGAGCAATTATTATCTCATTAATCACTGATTTCCCCCAACCCCGCACGTTAATAGACTCAAGTGCTAGGGCCTAAATCCAACAAAAGTCCCTTCCAATTGTGCATGATTAAAAGAAGATAAAAAAAAGCATGATGTTCAGAGTGAGAGAATGAAATTGGTTAAATCACTTATACGGCTAAAATGGTAGCCAAGAAAAAACAGGATCTTATTCCCTCAAGTATTATCAGATCTTTTCTACTGACATTAGGTACTTCTTCTGTTGATTTCAGGATACTTTTTTATTCTATGAAGTCATAGCATTTTACTACAACCATTCCTAGTTATTAGGTGAGTGGATTGGAAATATGAATTCCTGAGTTTTGACCCATTTCCTCACAACTTGCTGCTTGGCATTGGACATGCCGGCTTTATTTCAAAGGGAATTTCAAAGACAATACTCTCTTCCAAAGGAATGGGAAGGGAGTGGACTTTGGAGAGTTTCCTAGAGATCAGAGAGGGGAAAAAATACCCTGTTCAATGGGGTTTGCATATTGATCAGTGATGGGACTACTGCATCATGTTTATCAGGCTGACTTCTTGGGGAAATGGGGAAGGGGGGAGGGCGGGATCAAAGAATGGAGCTACAGGGAGTCCAAGCAGGGCAGTGTAAAGCATGCATCTGAATTTTCCCAGAAGTAGTCAAATGGCTGTTTTACTAGAGCTCTGTATGCAGCATCATGATACAGAGGCACAGTAAGAGGAATGATGAAGAGGGAGAGAGCAAAAAGGAGGCAGTTTCAGTCCTCGCAAATTACCAGGTGGTAACTTTATCAGGTAGGCTGGTGGTCTTAACATTCAGTTTTAAAAACAGAACTCTGTGTTGCTGTTTGGTTTTTTGGAAATGTTCCTCACTTTGCAGACTTTCAACAAATCACAGGACTTTGCTGTAGCAAAGAACCAGTGCTGTTTGTGCACTGTATTCATTCTTGTGGTTGTAAAAGTGAAAGATTCATGCCGTGCTACCATTTCTTGTGCCCAAACTTTATTAGTGCTCTCCTCGTATAAACAAGATACCAAAATGCCTATGGCAGCACAGAGGAGCACCATTAACATAGCACCACAAGCCCTTTGCTTGGTGTGATTCAGTCTGGGAATTCTGATGATCTGAACTGTCAGATGTGAACCCCTCCTACATTGTTAGGGGTGGAAGTTTGCATAATTCAAAAGTAATTATTCCTTCATATGCAATAAGACTATGAGTCAAATATTTAAAAGTATTTCTTTGCCTTTGGAGCTGAAATGCTATAGCAAATCATGGAATTTGTATTCCTAAATCATTTTGGAGCTTGTGAAAATCTATGCATGCAACTGACATATTATTTTAGCTGTGAACATTTTTAACACACACTTTTCCTAAAAAAATTTTAACATTTATTTTGTAACCTACATTTCTATTTCTCTATTTCCATTCATAATAATATCAGCAATGTTCCATCTAAAGTTCTGAAAACAGTCTGTGGTATTCAGTTCCTGCTTCTGCCCCTCTCACCCTCTTCTGATGGAAATGAATATCCTGATGCTTCATTTTCATGACAAAGACCATAGCAGAAAATAATGCAGACCAAGTCGTCTCCTGACATTGACTGAGGTGAGTAAGGAGAATAGGATGAAAATGACACATTCCTCACTCACATTTTGGCACCGTTATCAACAGGAATCCATAGATACTAGTTACAGAGATGATATAGGTATGCGTCATGTTCAGCGTTGCAAGTGTTGCATGCATTACATTTTAACAGTCTTTTCCGTATCTGCAGTACTGACATGTATTTCAGGCATGATCAAAAGAGTACTTCTGCAGAGAACAATGAAATATGATTACATTTGTCATAACTGCAAAATTAAGGAAGATTATTTGTGACTGTATTTTTTATACTTTGGAGACGAACCAGTATAAGTCTCAGAGCAGTTGCAATCTGGCTTTCATGGGTGGGGAGCAAAGCTCAATCTTGGTCTTTCCCTCTCTCATACTGGTAGTGATCATTGCAGGGCCAGAGAAGAACAAATTATTAACAAGATATCAGAAGTAGTGATAAATGGGAAATGGCTGATGCTAGTTTATTCCTTAATGAGATAAACTTCATTAATGGGTGACTGATTATATTTTTCTTTTTTTTTCCAATCAAAATACGAAGCAGAGAGAACCCCAGCTAGAATGGCAAACAAGTGTGCCATCTGAGAGACACTGCATGTGAAATCTGAGAAATACTGGTTTCTCCCATACATAAAAAAATAAAGTGAAAACACAGATGTTTTCTTAAAGCTATATAAAGACTCAATTTTGCAGATTCAGCTAACAGGCTGAATCTACCTGAAGGTGAGGAATAAGAGAGTAAACTAATTCAGTTTACAGTAATGCTTAAAACTGTACTGTATGGCACCATTATTCAGAATGGAAGAAATCTAGTTCAGTCTCCAGGTGTGTTTTATATTTCCTCTGCCATTTTCTATGCCCATGCACATTTGTCTGGTCAAATTTGCTGGGTTTCATGATTCATTGTTCCAAAGTAAGATGTCTCAATCACTCTAGTTCAGATCTGCTGTGACCAGCAGATCAAGGGAGGTGATTCTCCACCTCTACGTGGCTCTCGTGAGACCCCACCTGGAGTACTGCATCCAGCTCTGGAGTCCCCAGCACAAGAAAGACATGGACCTGTTTGTTAGAGTCCAGAGAAGGGCTACAAAAATGTCAGAGGGCTGTAACAGCTCTCCTATGAAGAGAGGCTGAGAGAGTTGGCGTTGTTGAGCCTGGAGAGGAGAAGGCTCTTTCAATACTTCAAGGGGGTTTATAAGAAAGATGGAGAGAGACTTTTTACCAAGGCTTGTAGTGACAGGACAAGGGGTAATGGTTTTAAACTGAAAGAGGGTAGGTTTAGATTGGACATGAGGAAGAAATGTTTTAAGATGGGGGTGTTGAGACATGGGAACAGGCTGCCCAGAGAAGTTGTGGATGCCCCATCCCTGGAAGTGTTCAAGGTCAGGTTGGATGGAGCTTTGAGCAACCTGACCTAGTGAAAGATGTCCCTGCCCATGGCAGGGGTGTTGGACTAGGTGATCTTTAAAGGTCCCTTCCAACCCAAACCATTCTGTGATTCTATGTTTCTATGATTCTATATTCAGGTGATTCTATGGCCACCAAAGCTCATATCATGGTGCATTTTAGAAAATGGAAATGGATGACAAAAAGCTTCTTTTTGTGTAAATTATGGCAAACTAGGTGTCTCAGGCAGATGGTTTGCTCTTTAAGTAGCACTCAGAACTTTGGTCCCAATCTACTGCCCTGCACAATCAAGTCTGTTACACCTAAAACATGAAAGTAAACAATGATTGCAATGTACTGCCTTCAGCTGCCATGATTTTCCATGCATTAATAATGGTCTTGAGGACATTACTTCAGATTACAGCAAAAGTAACGAGAAGAAAATAAGACCTCATCTCCTCTATGAGAAAACAGACTATCAATATCTCCGTCTTCAGGACTCGGCACTGTGTTGGTGTCGTGTTATATGTACATACAGATATGCATATTTTCCAAGTATGGTACATCGTGCCTGAAATACTTTAATTCTAAAATAGTGGACATTTCAGTATCAAATGTTTTTCTATCTGTAGCTTCTGCTGAAATGTAATGGAAAGGTTTATTTCTTGCTTGTTTGAAAACAAACCAACTGTAAACCCCAAAGAAAGCTGCGAGACGGAAAACAATCAACTCTCCTGGGTAAACTGAGAAAGATGAAAAGTGTGACCCATGCTTTTCTCTGGTCAATCCATCCTCATGACAAGGATCTAACGTGAATGGGAAATGGCGTGAACTTAACCTATCCTCTTTGCAACTTTTTACTTGTAACTTTGTGTTTTTATTCAGCTGCTATAATAAATGTGATACACTAGGCTATCTCCAGGAGAGGGTTATTTCAAGTATAATATGCTGTATTGTTAACTGCAGCTGTAATTTAATTTCTGTGTTCAATGTTACTTATAGATTCTCTTACATCCTAAACAAACTACTCTTGATATATTAGTTTATTCTTTTTTCTTGTTTCGCCCCCCCGCCTTTTTTTTTTAAACCAAGTCTTTGAATTCTGAAAGTCATTTTAAGAGGAAAGCAGGGATGGAGCTCTGGGTGTTCCTGCTCCAGTAGTGCATGGCAAGATCAATTTGGGCATTAAGCTTTAGCTTTTACCTTCATGCAAGCCTGCCAGGCAGTAGGTATTATTATGCCAGGAACTCGCATCTTCATTATAACTTCAGTATGTTATCAGAAATCCATATATTAGGCAGACGTACTGAATGACTCTGTATTTCCTTACTTAAAGAAAATCTGATATTTTTCATGCAGTTAGATATATATATTCTTCAATAAATTATTTTTGATAATTTCATATAATTTGCTGAAAATATGTCAACATCCACATTTAGAAAGAAAAAAAAAAGAGATTCAATTTTCTACTGGCATTCAGTCCAAAATTAAATGACATAACTGATTATTATAGTTTAATATCAAGTTGTATCTGTAGATGAGTATCTTTGATTCACATTAAATCAAACACATTGTGTTTACAATACAATAGTAACATAATTTTTTCTTTCCCAGTTC
This sequence comes from Fregata magnificens, assembly GCA_013389945.1. Taxonomy (NCBI): domain Eukaryota; kingdom Metazoa; phylum Chordata; class Aves; order Suliformes; family Fregatidae; genus Fregata; species Fregata magnificens. Next base: position 30,485 of record WAAD01039679.1, read on the forward strand.
TGCCCTTGATTTGAGTTTGAATATTTTTCTAATTGAATACATTTTACCACAGAATTAATTTAATTTTTTCTCCTGTGTCAGCAATTAAACAAGTTATGTGGTACCTACTTAAGCTCTTACCTGCTTCTGGAGCAAAATTCAAGTGACAGTAATGAATCTGTTAAGTGCGAAGGAGCTGAACAGACTTACAGCAAGCTGATGAAGCATCCAAGGAAAGGTTAACTTTGGGTTCAGTCTGCAAGCTCAAAGGAAAAAATGCTGCTTGTAGCACTAAAAATAAGCACACTGAACAATTCTACTATTGCATTTAACTATTTTACTTAAAATGGCCTTATTTTGCTTAAAAAATACAACAAACCTTTGTCGTTCTTTCCTGCAACTGAAAAAATGTCCATCACCTGTAGACAATGATTAATAGTGATAAATAAGTGATGCAATAGAAAGCATACAAAGATATATGAGGATGTGGCCTGAGGGAATTCTCTGATATCAAAGCAGCAACAGTGTTTATGAAGGGAACTATAGGAGAAAATTCCCTCAGAACTTAAGACTCTGATGATATTCATCCCAGGCATTTGAGTCAGAATACATTATGCATTCACACTGAAGCTCCTTTCCTTTCAAACCAAAGCCAGTAATCACTTCTTTGGCACTCTAAATAGAGGGGTCAGCTCACCTTATCAAGTTGCTGTGACTGATGGCATGCAGTGCTGAGAAGAAAACGTTGGACTACATTGGCAAAACTGTGAACTTTCCCTTGTGTTTTTAGCAGTGGTTGGGACAGAACAGCCCCTAGGTAGAACGTGATTTCCATCTCAGGTAAATTTATCATGCTTCATCTGGTAGTGACTGTCTTATAAACTGCCTGTGCAACTACATACACACAAGGATGACTGAGAAACAAGCTACAGTGGAAACAGAAATGCCAAGCCATGATGGGCTATGTTGGATAGAGGCTCTGCAACATCTTCAGATGTTCTCAGACTGCTAAAACATAGCCCATATGATGTTATGTGCCTGGGACCATGCCTAGAACACAATCATTCTATATTAAAAGTAGATTTCTAGGATCTCTGTGGGGAATTGTGCAACTACATGAGTATTTTATTTTGGTTCAGTACTCTTCTGAAGTTAATATCCTGACTGTCCATACTTATGTATTGCACCATGGTGTGGTTTCAGAGTGCTTACACAACATTTATTTAGATGAAACTAAACTGAAAAATTGCTCTGGCAGAGCACCAAATGAGTGCTAACTGCAAATGGGAGATCAGCTCATAGGATCAAACTGGAGCTAGCCTAAAACAGGCACGTATGGTTCTCATTTGCATTTGATCCTCTATGCCAGCTGTTTCATTCTACAGATCTACTCCTACTGCATGGCAACATGTGTTAAGGTCGATATAGCTGTAGAGAAAAATGGGGCTGGGCCTCTGCTAAGGAGGCATGCAGAATGCCCTTCATCTTTTCACCAGTTTGGGCACAAAATGGAGAACAAGAATAAGGCCACAGCCTACTCTCCCCTCATTCTTCACTTTAAAATGAAGAAATTGTTGAGGAAGCACAAAAATTTGGATTATAGTTAGATACTGACATGGAGACCAAAACAATCTAGACATTCATTCTGGATGCAACATTTCTTCAGACACCAAAAAAGCTAATAGTGCAAAACGTAAATATTTCAACGGATGCTGTCTTACAAAGAGATGTGCAGCATAGACAGAATGTAATTACATGCAACTGTTTCTTTTTTGTTCAAGGAACAGTATAAATCACAGTAATTTGTGTTTGATTTTTGAAGAACATACTGTAGATTTGGGCATGAATCAAGGAGCATGCCTTGGCTGAACTCTTTAGCTCTTATTCATTTGTTTGCATTGATTTTTCCATGATTCTCAGTGTTTTCCTGTTGTATAGAGAAAACAATATGGGAGACATCTGGTGGCCACTAATTAACAGAAACTCTCTAATTTATCGTAATAATTGGGAGATCTACTACTAAGCTTATAAATGAGCAAATACAATTTAAAAAGTCAGGATAATGGATCACAAAATTCACTGCTAATTTATTTGCTACTTTAATTTTAATTATTTATGGCTATTCATAGTGTATTGGTAAAATGCAGAGAACTGTTGTAAATGAAATACATCAGATTTACGCTTCCAAAAACCCAGTTCTGAACTTTGGAGAAGTTTGGAGCCAAATTAGAACCTTGACAAGACAACTCAGAACCATCTCTGCTACAGGGTAAAAAAATTTTACATATATTTTTAATTAATTTAAAATTATTTATCTAGGTATAAAATTATTTACTAAAATTATTTATTTATTTATTTATTTATTTATTGTTTACATGGCTAATTGATATGAAGAGGTGACAGTGTATAAAGGCATCTGTTGATGCTACATCATTTGAATTATTAAAATAAACATTTATCCCTCATGCCAATTTGCTACCCCTTCTCTAACTTGGGATCTTCGTATGTGTGTTTGCGTGTGTGTAAAGATATATTTATTCTTTTTTTTTTTTTGTCACATATGATAACATCTCACTTCATTCTTTAACAAGGAAGGTAGAATGTTAAAATGAGTAGCTCTTGATGAAATAATTTTTTCCATTCAAATCACAAGAGCAGTGTTCTTTTTGTCATCCCACTGCTTGGGAAAACACTGAATAATAAACATTACCACATTCAGAAAGTCAGTGTGTCCATGACAGACAAAGAAAGAGAAGTGCAGTACAGTCTCTAACATCGAGCAGTCATAGACAGGGTTGTTAACAGAGGTGCTGCTGAATTGCCCAGACTTCCCCCTGCTTAAGGCAACGTAGGTCAAAATCTGCATCCGAACCTTTACCTCCAATACCAAAATAAGTAAGGATGTGGCCTCAGGAGAAGGAAAGGGGGCTGCACCTTTGCTTTTGAAGTGACTGGGAGTTGATCTCAGCAATACAATATCTTCAATTCAGGGGAGGGGAATAGAAGAAGGAGAGAGAGAGAAAAAAAATATTTCTGGGAAAAACTTCTAGCTGTCTTTTTCAAGTGCTATAACTTCTTCAGCTTCGCAGATGGCCACACTGTGTTGCTGGGATCAACTCCTTGTCACCTGGTGTCCTGGTTTCGGCTGGGATAGAGTTAATTTTCTTCCTAGCAGCTGGTATAGTGCTGTGTATTGGATTTAGTATGAGAATAATGTTGATAAAACACTGATGTTTTAGTTGTTGCTAAGTAGTGCTTACACTAGTCAAGGACTTTTTCAGCTTCCCATGCTCTACCAGGTGCACGAGAAGCTGGGAGGGGACACAGCCAGGACAGCTGACCCCAACTGACCAAAGGGTTATCCCATACCATATGATGTCATGCTTAGAGTATAAAGTTGGGGGAAGAAGAAGGAAAGGGGGATGTTCAGAGTGATGGCATTTGTCTTCCCAAGTAACCGTTACATGTGATGGAGCCCTGCTTTCCTGGAGATGGCTGAACACCTGCCTGCCGATGGGAAGGAGTGAATGAATTCCTTCTTTTGCTTTGCTTGCGGGTGCAGCTTTTGCTTTACCTGTTAAACTGTCTTTATCTCAATCCACGAGTTTTCTCACTTTTACTCTTCCGATTCTCTCCCCCATCCCACCAGCGGGGGAGTGAGTGAGCAGCTGTGTGGTGCTTAGTTGCCAGCTGGGGTTAAACCACGATTTTAAGGGAACATTTTTGATACAGAATTTTAGGTTAAAAACATGCTCCTGGGAGCCCCAGTGTACATTGAAAATTGAGCTATTGACCTAGATAAGAAATTAACATGATTTTATTTTGTCTAGGATCATTTGTAGATCAGGTGAAATGTTTATTTCCCAAAACTAGTAAGCTTTAATTTCTGCTAATGTTTAATTTTTGCTAAGGTCTAGCATGTCAAGTTGTTGTGCCTGGTAATTCAATATATTGGTTTCACAAACGTTAATGTATTCTTAATCATGTTTTCTTGTGCCCAGGTCTACCAGTCGACCTACCAGTCTATTCCCAATCTAATGTTATCTCAAAGATAGAAAAAAAGGAAACCTACATCAAGCATTTTGCATTGATTTTTACAACAACTGTCAAAACATGTCACAATGTTATTCATGTCAGTGTTTCTCTGAGGCTTTGAGTGTTTACGTATTAAAAAATCCTTCTTCTTTGTGACACTGGAGACATCTGTCCAGCCAGTGCTTTCAATTTTGTCTCCATTTTAAGTTGTTTTAGAGTAACTTTTGCTCTTATGTTCTGATTCTGCTCTCTCACTTAACCTGTTGTTACATCAGTGTGATTCTGCCTACTGCTGTGACTGGGTTTATGAAAGGCAGGCCCTGCCTGACTAACCTGATCTCCTTCTATGACAAGGTGACCTGCTTAGTGGGTAAGGGAAAGGCTGTGGATGTTGTTTACCTGGACTTTACTAAGGCCTTTGACACCGTTTCCCACAGCCTTCTCCTGGAGAAACTGGCAGCTCATGGCTTGGACGCGTGTACTCTTCACTGGGTAAAAAACTGTCTGGATGGCTGGGCCCGAAGTGTTGAGGTGAATGGAGTTCAATCCAGTTGGTGGCTGGTCACAAGCGGTGTTCCCCAGGGCTCAGTTCTGGGGCCAGTTCTATTTAACATCTTTATCAATGATCTGGACAAGGGGATTGAGTGCACCCTCAGTGAGTTTGCAGGTGACACCAAGCTGGGTGGGAGTGTCGATCTGCTCGAGGGAAGGAAGGCCCTGCAGAGGGATCTGGATAGGCTGGATCGATGGGCCGAGGCCAATTGTATGAGGTTCAACAAGGCCAAGTGCCGGGTCCTGCACTTGGGTCACAACAACCCCATGCAATGCTACAGGCTTGGGGAAGAGTGGCTGGAGAGCTGCCCAGCGGAAAAGGACCTGGGGGTGCTGGTCGACAGCCGGCTGAACATGAGCCGGCAGTGTGCCCAGGTGGCCAAGAAGGCCAACGGCATCCTGGCTTGTATCAGGAATAGTGTGGCCAGCAGGAGTAGGGAAGTGATCGTGCCCCTGTACTCGGCACTGGTGAGGCCGCACCTCGAGTACTGTGTTCAGTTTTGGGCCCCTCAGTACAAGAAGGACACTGAGGTGCTGGAGCGTGTCCAGAGAAGGGCAACGAAGCTCGTGAAGGGCCTAGAAAACAAGTCTTATGAGGAGCGGCTGAGAGAACTGGGGCTGTTTAGCTTGGAGAAGAGGAGGCTGAAGGGAGACCTTATTGCTCTCTACAACTACCTGAAAGGAGGTTGTACTAAGGTGGGTGTTGGTCTCTTCTCCCAAGTGGCAAGTGATAGGACAAGAGGAAATGGCCTCAAGTTGCACCAGGGGAGGTTTAGATTGGATATTAGGAAAAATTTCTTCACTGAAAGGGTTGTCAAGCACTGGAACAGGCTGCCCAGGGAAGTGGTTGAGTCACCATCCCTGGAGGTGTTTAAAAGACGTGTAGATGTGGCCCTTACGGACATGGTTTGGTGGTGGACTTGGCAGTGTTAGGTTTGCCATCGGACTCGGTGATCTTAAACATCTTTTCCAACCTAAATAATTCTATGATTCTATGATTCTATGACTTGAAAAATATAATAGTTTTGAAAATCGGGCCCTTGATTTTAGCTGAACTCAAAATTATGTAAATAAGTGCAGATCTTCCTTATTTAATTTCTAATTAATCTGTTCTGGTCCAGCTCCCAGTTCAGCATGTGGAAAAGTGTTGTGTCAGATTCTCTTTTCACCTTGAAAAGGTTATGATTTTTAGAATTCCAGATTATTTGTGATATTTTTTAAAAACCTCTCATAAAATTTACAGAGCACCTACCTATTCTCTATTAATCAGCCACAGTTCTTTATGCCCATAGCCATAGTGCTTCGGCATTGATGCTCTGTCACAGATTTCAATATTTCAAAGCACCAAGCAATAAAAATCTTATAGATTTTATACATTATTATCATTATTATGCAGATTACTGCTTCCAGCACATAATAGTTTCTTCAGATGTCTTTGGGGGCTTGTGACTACTCTTGAGCACCTTGCTAAACCTTAACACAATGAAGCATTTTGTCACAGCATCACATTCTGGGTGAAAGAACCATTGACACCATAAGGTGTCGATAATGCTCCTAAAACGTAAGAGGAAGATATGCCACTTGATGGCAAGGTGACTAGTTGGTCATGTGCTCTCTCTGGAGAACCATGAAGCTGCATCTGAACTTCAGTGACGGGTTTTGGCCCAGGACTCTCTGGGAAGGTCAGAAGAGCAGGATCTGCACACCTTGCTCCAACTGTGCAATATTTCCCTTGAAACTATGCAAAGACTTATCTCACTGTCACGTCTTCCAAACTTCTGAAGCAGCAAGTTCAAATTCCCTGTGGTCCTACTTGCATTTTTCAGTGCTGTTTTTTGATTGCAAACTGTTTGTTCCCTTTCTGCTCTACATTTTGTCTCTAGTTTACTATGTACAAAGGTATAGATGTATGATATTCTAACCAAACAGAAAAATATTGGAAGTGGGGAGGTTTGTGGGAGGATGGGACTTTATAGACTGAGAAAAAAAATACTCCTGTAAAGATAGATTAGGCCATCCCTAAATTCACTCGACTGTTCTCTAGGTCCTATTTTGACAACTCTGATTGGTTAGAAAGTAGGATTTAGCTGATGATGTCATTTACCTAAACTTCACCAGCCGGTGAAATTCCTGGTTCACAGGAAATTGATTCATAATCCTTAAAAACTTCCTTAGAACTTGGTGGGTACCTTTCCAGATAGACTTTAAGACGCATTATTCATCAAATAGCAAAAATCCAAATTACTGGAAACTCAGGTGCTAATTAAACCAAGAAAGCAAAAATAGTTATCTTTGTGGCATCTCACATAGATGTAAATTTCACAAAGATACATTCATACTTCTTTACACTGGATCATGTATATCACTCACAGAAGACGTTTAAACCCGTGCCTATTAGGACAAAGAGCAAGGTGGATTACATTGTATTTGATGACAATAGTTGGTTTTGCATGTTGTGGAAGCAAAGAAAGATTCCTATGTGAAAATAACTTTCTGCTTTGGGAGGACATCATGGATACTGACCAGAATGCAGGGTAAAACAAGCATTAATAAAAATTAGAAGTCAGTAAAAAAGCAAGGGATTTTAAAAATGAGATTTTTAAGAATGGTACATTCTTTTCATGTTTGTTATTTTTTTCATCTTTGATGCTCATTTACTTCATGTCTTCAGGGTTACTTCGTGTCTTCAAGGTTTTCACCACAAGGGTTAGAAATCTGCTTTATCTTTGTAAATGAAAAATGAGCTTCTCAAGCAAGATCACAATCACAGCACCTGAAGCTTTAAGAAAAATGCTAAAAACAATAACTTCCAATCATTTGCACAGAAAAATAGCAGAAGTAATACACACCTGGGTAGCATATACCTATAAATGTAAATATACAAGCATGCACACACATATGCAGACACACACACATATATGCACGTGTATATATACACAGATGGATAAATATATATGTGTGTATGCATGTGCACACACCCCCCTAGGTAAATATACCTGAGTGGTACAAGATAGGAAGTGTTTATAGCAAGCAGCAAGCATGTCTGGAAAAGAGCATCTGTGAGATGAAAAACACACACTCCAGTGTAGAGACAGTAATTATTGACAGATGTCCAATATCTTCCCTATCCACTCAGATTTAGATATTTATGTGTTTCTATTAATTGTGTGTTTTTTAACATAGAAAAAGGAGCAAACCTGTGACAGAATGCCCTCCCTGTGTTGGCTTTTTGCCAAGTCCTACAGAGGTTTTAAAGTCGTCACACTTAAGATAACTAGCAATATAAGCAGGTTTTATCATTCACCATGAAGTTTCACCTGTTATTTGCTCAGCCCGTCTGCAATAAAGGGCACCTGTTTGTTAAAAATTTGGAGCTGGGCATAATTCAGTGGGCTCAGGTGAAATGTTGCTGGTCTTGATGATTCCCCAGAGGAAGGCTATAATGCCAAGAGATAGTTCTCCTGAGTTCTTTGATGAGAGTAGTAGCTGATAAAAATAGCCAAGCACAAGAGTCCAATAAACAGTAACAGTGCTTTTCTCGTGCTTCTGAAATACTGGGCAGCATTCAGCAGTATGTTAACTAGAAAGATATTGATCAATTAGAGAGAATTTAGCAAAGAACAACAAATTAATTGCTAGAGGACGATGAGGATTTAGGAGATGGGTTAAAGGTACTAAATTAGGTATGTGATGACTAAGCAAAGCAAGGAATGGTGTTCAGATAAACCTCTCGAATTTACTCATGTTCAGTGTCTGAGGTAGTGCTATGTGGTTCGCATGACAGAGAATGTATATCAGGTCAAAAAGATGTCACATTTGCTTATGTGAGAAGGATGAGCCATCATTTCCACGAGGAGCAGCAGAACGTGCCTGCTAGCAGGACTGAGGCAGCTGGGCAGCCCTTGCAGCTGAATGGCGCACAGCTAGCTGCAGCTCTGTGCTCCTGCCTCCCTCCTGCTCTGGGATGCCATGCATCAGATGCATCTGCTCAGAGATTCATGTATGGTTCTGATGCTGCATTGCAAATGGCCCCACTCTAAGGCCTTAGCTGTGTGGGAGTGTGAAGGGGGGGGCAGCAGTATGAGTCTTATGCTGAATGTGTAAGATTTGATGGGTAAGAAAAGTGTGAAGGTTGCTAGCTGTATGCAAAGAGAGGAGTATTTAATGCTGTAAGGGAAGACATAGCTAAGAATAAAATAAAGAAATTAAAAAATTAGGCTATCAAAAAAATAAAGCACAATAAAAACCATGAAAGTGAGTTCTGCAGAGGAATTGTCTCCTGAGAGAATCTGGAGGATGATTCACCACTGGTATTTTTAACATTATTGTGTATGAAACACTAGAAAGTGTGCTTTTGGGACTAAGCCTCCCTTAGCAGAGAAATGGGCTTCATGATCAATGAATCTTCTCTGATTTTAATGTCTGCAATTTTCTGAGTCTATTCTAAACAATGTTCATATTTCTGCCCTGGAAGGTGCTGCTGCTAAGAGAGAAGAATCTGTGTACTGTTCCCATGAAAACAGTGGAGTGCAACGAAGAAGAGCTTGTGAGTGATAATTAAAGCTATTAGCTAATAGACTAATAATATTTTTCTCATTATGTGGGGTGGGGAGGAGGAGGCAGAAGGCAGGCAGGCCTCATGCCAGAAGCTGTGAGTCACAATTAAAAGTTATACTGCAATCTTGCAGCATTTTCCTTTTATGGTGCCTGCCAGTTGTGTCCCCAGTAAGATCATGTGAATGTAACACTGCCATTTCTCCCCTGTTGCACTACTGTATCTCCTCTTCTGTGCACGCAGAGAGAGAGTGGGCACAACCCCTCTGCACTTAAACTGTCAGCTATTAACCGTGTGTGATTTTTCTTTCTACCTTATCCCAGAGTAGTCACAGAACTTCCTCTGCTTTTGCAAGTGAGAGAAAAGTCACAAACACAAATTACAATCTTAAGACGTGCCCTTTCTTCCTACGAGCAGGGAGGGAGCTGTTGTAGGACATGGAAGATAACCAAGCTCTTCAGCATTCAGAGTCTGATGGCTTGCTATGAAACTCCTTCATGGGCCTAGCTCACATCTGCATCAATGCTGGTTCTGCAGGGAGAGGGAAATCACTGATTTGGGCTCTGCCCCTGAGTCCTTTCCTCTCTGCACTCATACACAGCCCAGGAAGAGTCTGGCATTATGAGGATACCCTGCTTAGTTGCTGTTTCCCAAGTCTGATGCAGAAAAATTTTCTTTCTGCTCTTCTCAAGCTTCTCTGTATTATTTTGGTTGTTTGCCATAACATTTTCCATTTTTTCCTGTTACTCATCATCTGAAAAAGATCACATGGATTTTCAACCACGGTGCATGCATATATACATGTATATCTGTTAAAAGGAGAATAACATGAAATGTGGCAAACATGTAGTCTTAGTGATGGTGATTATGGGACTGAGGAGGCAATAATAAGTTGTGACCAATTCTTATGATCAGAAGATGACCAGGGAATGATATAAATCTAGTTTTCTGTAACAGCTCAAGCTGGCACTGATGTCACAACATGAATTGTAGCAGCACCACTGACATTGGATTCTTGGAACTATTACTTATACAACCCTCCATCTCTTTCACATGTTTTTGGCTTTCTCAGTGGTCTACTTTTTAAACCACACTGACAGAATAAAAAAAGAGGGAGATCTTCTTTTGTACTTATGAATATTACAAGTTCTGTAATGCTTATCTTGCTTATTAAACTCTTGAAGTGTTTGTCAAGTAGGCAAGAGTGATGTTTTGTGGATCAACTGGTGCAGATTTAGAGAGCTCCTGATAGCCTCCAGGATGAATCTAGATTCCAATAACAAAAAAAGAGTCACTAACTTGAATAAAAATCTTTCTGTCAGCTTGAATGATAGGTGATGCATAGCTAATCATAACTGTGCCAGCAAATCTGTCAGGTCTGTTTTATCTAGAAAGTACTACCTTTTGCTCATAAAGGTTAAACTGCCACTGTGCCTTCTTAAAATCTCTGTTCTCCACAGCTGTGCTAGAAATTAAAATCCAGCTGCCTGAGTGGNTCACTCCAGTTCACTTAAAGTTGCCTCAAAACTTTATCACAAAAATTCAGTAGGTTCATATATAAACTTGGGGTTAAGGCCCAGGAGATCAAGATGGAGACAGCAGTAAGAGTTTGTTCAGTTTCATGTAGTTGTCTTATTATACCAAAGAAATCCAGTCTCTGAATTGAATTTAACTTCTGCTCTATAAAAATAATTCTATACCTGCCAAGAGCTGCAATAGAGTGATAATGTCCCAACGATACGGGTTGCCACATGATTTATTTTCTAGTAGTTAAAATTCTAGGGTCATTAAGTGGGAAAGCAAAAGGAGAGATGTTTTAAATGTAATTGGTTTAGCATTATTTTTCCCATGTAACCAATACAGCAGAAGTTTGTTTGTTTGACTGTTCGCATTTCTTTTGTCATGAAGAGGTCTTTAATTTAATAAGGGAATATTATTTAGCCTATAAATTCAATGCAGACAGTAGAATTGAGTTTATGACATGAAACTGAGCAGCAAATAACTTTCAATGTGTTTTCAGTAACTTTCATCAGTAACACTAGCATATGGTGTTTCTTATCAGAAGTGAATTGTGAAATCTTTCTTCTAGTCAAAATATAGGAGTTAAAACCATGAATAAGAACAACTTAGGAAAAATAATCATATTAAAAATGGTTCTTCTAACCTAGACAAAGTGTAGCAAGATGCTTCACCCACAAATCTACTGAAGATAAAGAAAAGTACACTTTGAAAAGTCTATATTTTGAAATTAATATTTTTGTTCCTCATGTAATTAATACAGATGTTAATCTGGTATATAGGACATTGTTCCTCATCGGCTCTTAATGTTATCATTTGCCATATAAAAAGAAAGGCTTTATAGTACAACTTTGTTAAAATCAGAAAGGAAAACCTAAATCTTTGGCATGTAGAGTGTGCTATGCAATTTTAGTCCTAATTTTGATTGCTCATGTCAATGAGGCATTTATCAACTCTACCCTAGTGTACTTAGTAGCTCTGCAGTCATGGAGTAGCAGTGCAAAGGGTTCGATAAAAGTGGGGAAAATAAAGGGAGCTACTGATGGTAGATGCTTTGAGCTATAGTAAAATTGGAGGACACTAATATCACATCAATACTTCTTTTTAGACTTTTGTCCTAACTGACTTTTGTCCTAATTCATAAACATGATCCCTGCATTTGTTTTTTTTTTAAGCACATAAAAATGGCCGATCTTCCAAAGTGGACTGGAAGATTGTATTTTTTTCTCCCTTGTTTTTCCTACACAGTTATAGTCATTATTAGAGCTCCCCTGCCAAGTTTCTATTATAGTCAGACGACTGGACTTGGATTCATTTTCTCCACAAGGCAGTCTGCTGTGCTAATGGCCAAGAAATCAGGTCACCTTTTAAAACTACCAATGTAGTGTTTGATTGGCAGATATGTATATTAAAAATAATGTTCTCTTTATGGCTTTTGTTTTCTGCTGTGCTCGAGTATGTTTCTTCACTGACTAGTTTATTAACTGTGGGAGTGTATGCGCATGAAAATAATACTGTCCCTGATCCCTTGCCCTACTTGTAATATTCCTCACTGAGCTCTCTTTTTCAGAGCCAGTTATATACTGAACTTTAAACGCTGCCTTTCCAGCTCTTTTCAGTTGTACGAAGCTGCTCTGTTACCCTTCCAGCTCAATTCGTAGCCTTCCTGCCTGTGAGCCAGGGCTCTGTCAGTTCAGTTTCCATCGTCGGCCTCACACTCTCGCCCACCACTGGCATAACAGAGAGATAACAGGCTGGATGTTACCTCTTCTGGCCTCTCCTTTAGTGATATATAGATATAACCACTAAACGGCAGCCTGCCTCAGGCTGGGCAGCCACAAAATTTTCTCTGCATTGCAATATGCAGTTTGCTGAACAAGAAAGACCAGACTTCTGAAATGGCTCTGCAGGTGGTTGACAGGAGGGGAATATATATCTCCTAATGGGGTCTTAGGCCTGAGTCTTTTCAAGCTATACTTAAGTGCCTGGGATAGTACTGGGATGGACTTTGATACAGATAAAGGCAGAGGATAACCTATAGGTGAATGCTGGGACTGTAGAGATCATGGTCCCATCGTTTCTTCCTAGCTTTGTCTATCAGAAAGTAGAGTAAGAGACAGCCCAGGTCAGCTGGTTCTGCTGTTGGTTAAAGTCAGCTCTCAGCTACTCTAGTGCAACACTTTCAAGATCATGGGAGTCCCATGAGGGATCATTCCTAAACACAAAATCTGTCCTAAATATGAAATACAGCCATGAGTTTATTGACTGAGATCAGCACCTCATTAAAACAAGTCATAGGAGAATGCTGCAGGAAATTGAATGCTTCCCCTTTTTGCCAACCAAACAAGTAACCAGCAAAAATTCCTTCTTAATTATGGAAGGGAATATATTTTTTTAAGGTTTTGATAGCTGCTTCCTCCACCAGTTCAGGATCCTTCCCTATCTATGCCACATACTGGATTTTCCTTCAGTTTTGTTGGATCTTAACTTCTGTGTGTCTTTTTAGATTGGTTGCTGATTGTTGCAATACCTTAGCACTGATGTCCTAGGATAACTTTAGTGCATGTCAGTACACAGCCTGGGTAGTTGCCATTTAGTCGTTTACTACATGGCCATCAGCTGAAGAGCAAATCGCATGTAATTTGGAAAGAAAGGTTAAAAAGTGACTTAAAAATTTTTGGCAGCTTTTTTTAAAAATTTTGCATTCTTTAAATGCTTTTAATGTCAATAACTGAAATATGTAATTAACATTCATTTTTTGTGAGATTTTCATTGCAGTGACATGGAGCTGAGCCACAGAATCCTCTGCCCTGTGTCTAGTTTGACAAAATATGATCCAAAATAAAACTCTCAATTCTGCATGCTCATTAAAATGGTCCTTGTCCTAATAATCTAGATAAAAGTCAGAGAAATGATCACTTAGTGCTTTCTCCTATACTTGCAAAGAAGATCTAAAGAAGGGTCTCTTTGTCATGTGAATAAAAAGATCCTCTCCCCATTTTCTTTAAAGGCTTTAATTTTCTCATTATCAGAATAGCTTATTTCATATCTTCTTTCCATTAGCAAGGCTTCAGGATACAGACTAGCAGCAATTTAAAATCACCCTTTTACTTCTGTACCTACTAACAGAGAGATGCAGGCAATCTTCTGGTGCACAGATTCACCTTCTCGTACTACTTTTTGTTGTGACTCATTCACTGCCCCTTGAAAATTAAGGTTCTCTTCATTCAACTGGAGAATGCATTATTTTCCTGTTTTCAGCTTTCTTAGAATCAGTAGATTTTGCAGAAATCAGGATATTTTGTATTAAATATAACGAGTAGCATCTAAGCCAGAAAAAAAAGACTGTCTGATGTTTGAATATATTTCTATGGCAAAAATCTAAAATAAGGAATAATAATCATAGAATCATAGGATCATAGAGTCATAGAATCATTAAGGTTGAAAAAGACCTCTAAGATCATCAAGTCCAACCATCAACTAACACCACCATGACTCCTAAACTAGGCCCTGGAGTGCCATGTCTCCACCTTTTTTGAACGCCTCCAGGGATGACAACTCCACCACCTCTCTGGGCAGCCTGTTCCAATGCCTAACCACTCTTTCAGTAAAGAAATTCTTCCTGATGTCCAATCTAAACCTCCCCTGACACAACTTGAGGCCATTCCCTCTTGTCCTATCACTAGTTTCTTGGGAGAAGATTCCAAGACCTGTTTCACTACAACCTCCTTTCAGGTAGTTGTAGAGAGCGATAAGGTCTCCCTTCAGCCTCCTCTTCTCCAAGCTAAACAGCCCCAGTTCTCTCAGGTGCTCCTCATAAGACTTGTGTTCTAGACCCTTCACCAGCTTCGTTGCCCTTCTCTGGACACGCTCCAGCACCTCAGTGTCCTTCTTGTACTGAGGGGCCCAAAACTGAACACAGTACTCGAGGTGCGGCCTCACCAGTGCCGAGTACAGGGGCACGATCACTTCCCTACTCCTGCTGGTCACACTATTCCTGATACAAGCCAGGATGCTGTTGGCCTTCTTGGCCACCTGGGCACACTGCCGGCTCATGTTCAGCCGGCTGTCGACCAGCACCCCCAGGTCCTTTTCCGCCGGGCAGCTTTCCAGCCACTCTTCCCCAAGCCTGTAGCGTTGCATGGGGTTGTTGTGACTCAAGTGCAGGACCCGGCACTTGGCCTTGTTGAACCTCATACAATTGGCCTCAGCCCATCGATCCAGCCTATCCAGATCCCTCTGCAGAGCCTTCCTTCCCTCGAGCAGATCAACACTCCCACCCAGCTTGGTATTGTCTGCAAACTTGCTGAGGGTGCACTCAATCCCCTCCTCCAGATCATTGATGAAGACATTGAACAAAACCGGCCCCAGAACGAAGCCCTGGGGAACACCGCTCGTGACCGGCCGCCAACTGGATTTAACTCCATTCACCACCACTCTCTGGGCTCGGCCATCCAGCCAGTTTTTTACCCAGCAAAGTGTATGCCCATCCAAGCCGTGAGCTGCCAGCTTGTCCAGGAGAATTCTGTGGGAGACCGTATCAAAGGCCTTACTAAAGTCCAGGTAATGAGTAACACCAGTAGCAAAGTTACATATTTGACCCACTTATTCCTTCCAATATTGGCAGTTCCTTTCTGCATGGGACTTTCAGATCTCAGTTTTATCTAACAGAAGCATCTCAGTACACCACAGGGTTAGTCCCTACAAATGATGTTTGACATTTATAAATGTCTTGAAACTAAAAGGGAATAGCAAACAACTCTTTCTATATGATTCAGGCTTCAATGTAAATAATGCCTCGTCTAGTTAAAAGCAACATTGTTTAATAGACCTTTTCCAAGTGTGCTGGGTCTGGCTGGGATGGAGTTAACTTTCTTCATTGCAGCCCATAAGGTGCTGTGCTTTGGATTTGTGGCTGGAGCAGTGTTGATAACACACCAAAGCTTTGGCTATTGCTGAATAGTGTTTGCACAGCGTCAAGGCTGTCTCTCTGTTTCCCACTCTGCCCTTCTCTCCCTGCCCATGTTCATTAAGTAGGCTGGGACATAGCTGGGACATAATGAGTATAGCTGGGACAGCTGACCCAAATTGACCAAAGGGATATTCCATAACATGTGACATCATGCTCAACAATAAAAGCTCAAGGAAAGGATGAAGAAGGGGGGACATTTATGGTTATGCTATTCTTCTTCCCAAGCACCTGTTAGATGTGCTGAGTCCCTGCTTTCCAGGAAGTGGCTAAACATCTTCCTGCCAATGGGAAGTATTGCCTTAATTCCTCTTTTTACTTTGTGCATGCAGCTTTTGCTTTCCCTATTAAACAGTCATTATCTTGATTCAAAATTCTTCTCACCTTCCTTCTGTATTCTCCCCATCCCACCAGAGAGGGGAGTGAGCAAGTGGGTGGCTGAGCATTTGGCTGTTAGCCAAGGCTAACCCACCACATCAAGTGTTACTGCTAGAATCAGTTTCAGAAGTTTCTGGACATATATGTTCAAGAAACAACTCTACAGTCTGATTCCACGCCCCCCCATGTGTGGAAGTTCTATGATTCAGTGATCGACCCCGTACTTACTGTTATCACTCTGGTCTTAGTTTTCAGGTGCGTGTCAGAGTCCTTGGATAAATATTTGGAATCCAGATATAGCAGAATTCTGGAACAGTATCTCCAGCAATATTTTTAAGGCTCAGTCATATGTTTTGCTGATCAGTAGAAAGAGCCAATAGCAACTGCTGGATCACTTTTTCAGTTAGCTGGAGTGCTTAGTATTTATGGCTAAAGATGAGATTAATCACCCTGGAAGTAGCAATGATTTGTAATAATAATAATGGTAAATTTTAAATTATGCTTAAGTGATTGTGACTCCTAGGTCCTTCTGAAAGACTGAGACTTAACTTTAACTCCCCAAATCACTAGCCAAAAATACATTTAGGCTCCTTGGTAACTTACACATTTTTGAAAATATACTTTGCAAAAAGTATCTTCAGACTTTTTGCAAAAGTATCTGGTCCCTTTGCAAAGGTAATTTACGAGAAAGTCAAGCTGTATGGGAAGTCTAAGTAGTTGTGGACATTTGCTACTGAATTAATTTCTTAGGTCCCTGATCAAAGACAATGATGTGGCCATAGCATAAGGCTAGAAAACCTTCCCTGTCCCCCTGCTCCCAAAAGGTTTACCAACACATGTAAAAATGGATAAGCTATAAGGAAGGCTCAATAAAACAGTATGTATTTTGGGGGGCTCAGCAGCCACAGTTCTCTTGCCTTCCACAGAAATGGGAGATGCTAAAAAATTCTGAAAATCAGGCCTTAAAATGTGTTTACCCTAGTAGACCCAACTTGATAGCTTCTCAGAAAAAAAGTCTTTGCAGTTTTTTTGCTCTTGGCAAACAGTAATCCCTACCATTCATAAACTTCATACCCTTGCAAACACTCCTGCATAAACTGTTAGGCCTAATTGACATATTGATGAGTCACAACACCAGCCATTAACCGAAATCGTAAACACTGCATGTGGTGACTGCACGTGCAGGGAGATGGCAGGACAAAATCCCAGGAGCATTGCTAACGTTTTATATAGTGCCAGAGGTGTGCACAGCATTGTGTGAAGGCAAGAGTCTTTCCCTGTTATTACAGGGAGATCAAGGCACTGTAATGCCATGCCTTGTACGTCCATGCATGATAGGCAGAGATTGCATTTCCAGCAGGAAACAGAGAAATGGAGGGCAGACAGAAGGTGTTTTAATTCTCATCTTGGAACCATCAGATTAAATGATAAATGACCATCCCCAGAACACACAAGAGGTTTGTGGCAGAGCACAGAATTATGCTGTAGTTTCTTATGAACCAGATCAATACATTTCTTACTGGATTGCCCTTCTTTTAATCAACTGAGACACCTCAGCATTGAATCAAAATGGAATGAAAGACAACCAAATGCACCACAGGCGCTTTTTATTTAGTAACAGTGGTGAATAATTAATTGAACAAATGACAAAAAGACATCACACTTTTTCTTAAAAATTAATTCTTGCTAGTAGATATTTTAAGCAGTTACATTGAATGCCCAAGACAATTACATCACCTGCATCACCTGCACTGCTGTGACAGCATGGAGGAAAGACAAAAGAATAACAACTAAAAAATAAAAAGAATGTAAAAATTCTAAAAAAGGAAAAAACCTAGCAAAATAATGTTGTTTTATTAATAGTCCTAATTTTATGTACCCATGAAGTGATTTTTAAATGAATTATTCATTCTCAGGAAGTAGGCAAAAGCACATTCTGAACTTTTGTGCAAAGACTTCAATTTTGATGAAAATCCAAAGCAAGGACAATAATTTGGAAAGCCTTCACTTAAATTTTTGCTGAATATCTCTCATAACTGTTTCAATTCACTGGCGGTAACTTACATCAGAAAAGCCTGAAGATCTGAAATCCGAGTTAGGCTTGGTGTCATATGAAGCAATTCAATGTTGAAATGCTACAGGGGCTATCTGCAGTGCCTATAATAGGGCTTTTCCAGAGTTCAACTGTTGACTTCACTTAGGTGTAACATGTAGTTGGTAGCTTTGAAAATTAAATTATTTATTCTGGTGCCTCAATGTGGGTGTCATTCTTTTACTTGAGAATGAACATTTCAGCCATTCCAGTGTTATTCAAGTTGATGTTGTTCAATATATGTAGACAATGCCAGGTCCGTGCAACTTCTGTACTTAGAAGGATCAATCATCTTCCCATTGCTTGCTTTGGCTCCCCTGCTATAGGGACACAATGTATTTCCTACTCAGGGCCAGTTTTACTCTCTGAGGAAACACTGAGGGTAGTAAGGAGATCACTTTTTTCCCTTCCTGGAGAGGACAAGGCTGTGCTGTCACTAGAGCCTCATTTTGAAAACCCTCGTAAACAGTGTGCGAGGAAATGTGTATATGTGCTAGAGAAGACAGACAGAGATTGCATGTTCAGTTATTCTTGCTCCCTCAATTCTGCAAATGTGCCTAAAGACTTGAGAACTGAGTCCCTTCATAGATGTCTCCATTCACTTTAAGGGTTGTTTCAACAAGCTGATATTAAATTCATTGCTGACAAATTAATTAGTTGAGTTAGACCATTGGATCAAAAAACCACATTAGCTCTCTAGCACTGCAGACTTTGGAGAAGCCAATGCCTATGTCAAAGGAAAAATAAACTAAGGGCTGTCAACGTACTAGTCACACTGGGAAGAGGCAGATACTGCAAACAACAATTTTAACTCTCCTAGGAGACCTGTATACTGTATTAGAACAGTGGGGTAGCTCCTTTCCGTAATTATTACTTTTTACACTGCACAGATATAGTAAACCTGAGAAGGTTTACATTGTTTAGCTGGAAACACAAAGTGTATTTTTTCCTGGCATAGATATGGGGACTAATTTAATCAAACATCAGGCTAGAAAGTTTGCTGAGGATCTTAGTGAGTACACAGCTGGAACAGCACAGAGAGCCCTACCAAGAAATTTGTGGAGCTTTTATATTTTTTGACAGTTCTGTAATCCAGAAGAGCTGGATGTCCAGGCTGCTCAAGATTAATTGTGCCTGAAAGCAATAGAAAATGGATCTTTAGCTTTGCATATTACTGCTTATCAAATACAAAATGCTGAAAAGCTTTTCTCTATCTCTAAAGAGTAAGCAGTTGCTAGTGAACTTTTTCCTAGTTACATTTCATATTCATCAGTGCTGGTAACTCAAAAAGCTTCTACTTTATATTGCATACATAAGTGGTCATATACTCGTTTGCACATTAATTTATGTAAGGAAATACAATTAAAAGGACTAAAATTTGGAAATGGCAGAACACCTCCACTGACATTGTACCCTCCTGCCCCCATGCATCCCTGACATCCTGTGTCTGAATATTATAATAAAATTATTAACCACAGATCGCTTACTATTTCATCTTCAGGACTTTGGCCTCAGCTAACACACAGATGCCTCGATAATGAAATGGAGGAATGGGATATTTTTTTATAAATCCCTTTTCCTTGTTCATTTCAGAAGCTGACAGGCAGATAGTGACTGAGGCAGGGAACTGCAGGAACAGAAGACATGGCTTAGTTTTCCTGGGAAAATTAGCTCTATACCTGTCCCTTCTGAAAACTCTGTATGCAATGATTTGAAACTTGGATATGTTCTTCATCTTTGGGTGCCTGGTCTGTAACTCTAGGTCTGCTTTGCAAAATGTTGAATGGTTTCAGTTGCTAGCGAAGTCCATGGGAACTAACCTCTCAATATGTAAGTTATTGTGTAATGCTAAAGTATAATTTTGACAGTCTGAAGTATTTCACATTGGGCACCCAACATGTTTTACTTTAGTCTGTGTCTCAGCTCCCTATCTTCTAAATGGAGATAATGCCCTCAAATTTCACATGAGTTTTACAAAGACGAATGAATTGTATGCAAAGCACTCAGATTGTGGGGTGATGAGCATCATAGAAAAGCCCAGGAGGAAATGAATAATTTTGTTTTCAGAGCAGGGCTTGAACAGTGTTTTTTAAATAAGGCCCAGGGCAACATATTGAACAATGAGGCTAAAAAAAAATATTGAACAGCTGCTAATTACGTCCTTTCGATGCACTGATTTAGGTAGGAGTAGTCTTGAAGGAAGTGTGTGTGTGATCTTGTAATTAAAGACTACAATTCATATGAAAAAGGTGACCAAATTAAGGTCATACTGGTAACTTTGATTCTGTCCATTTCTAATTTTTGGCAGCTTAACTTCACAGCCATGATCATATCCTTCTAAGAGAGGAAGTGGCGTGTGAATGTAATAGAAGCAAAACCAAATCAATGGCATGGTCTTGACAGCTACTTGGTTCACTAACAGAATCAGGATCTTAAGAACCACCCCACATTTCTCTTCTCCTTGGATTAATTAAGTAAATGACAGCAGCAGCAGGAGGTTGTTTTTCTCCTGGACCAACATGAAATAGGATGAAATACATGTTTTCTTAGCATATATGAGTTTTGGGAATCCTAGATTTCATTCAGACTCTAAGGAAGAAAGTTGGCACAATCTTTCACATCACCCCAAAACCCCCTTTTAGCCACCTTCTGTCTCCAGTTTGTCTTGTCTCTTCTCTCAGTTTTCTTGCCAAACCTGTCCTTGTTGTCTATTCAGTGCTCCTTACCTAATTCATCTTCTAACTCCCTCACAGCACCTGCCAGTCCTAATCTCTGTCTTAAGGAAAAAATTCTCAGTTCACACAGTTTAAATCAAATTATGATCAGAGTGATTTATTGATTTATTAACAACAGATCAGGGAACTATACATTCAGGATCAAGGTCGACAACACAATTCTAGACACTTACAAAATGCTGATATACACCTGCACATTTCTAAACACCCTTCCAGAGCTAGTGCCCAAAAATTGTAATCACACACACGTGTGCACACACACATTGGCACAACCCCTTCCCTCAAGAAGAGCTGGTTACCAGCACATATCCCTCCTGGGGGTGTGGCTTCCCCTACTTCCACGTGCCTCCTGTTAGAGATGAGGGTGCTCTAGGTTTATGTATACTCATGCCACTTCCTACAAGCTGCTAATCCACACACCAAGGAGAACGTCCTTACTGAGGTTACCTGCACACACCCGAGGTGCAGATCTAGTCATCACACCCCATAGGGACAGTCCACCACCTGGGTGCAGGATTCTCAAGGCATCTGATGAGGAGGCTGATCTGCGTGGCCTTGACAGAAGTTGTGGTGCCAGCGGGGAGACTTCCAGCAGTGTCAAAGCAGGTTTGCTTTGTTTTCACTCCAAGGTGTCTCTATACTGTTAGAAAATTTCATGCTTCTTTTATACCTTTTCTCGACTTCATCTTTGCTTCCAAAGTCTCTTTGTAATTCTGTGGTTACTGTTTAATCTGACTGATGATTGTTTTCCTCTTTAAGAGGATCAGTTTGGGACCAAATGTGCTCTTAGGCAGTTTGGAGTGTTGATTTTCACACACTCTCACACTCATGTTTCTGTCTTAACGGCTGTTGTTATTCAGGCTATGTCAGCAAGGGTGGGCTGTGCAAGCAGCTTCTCATCACAACTTTTTTCTCCCTCCTGTAAACCTTCTCCCAGCCTCCTTGTACTTCCCCTACATCTGTGTCTAGTCTCAGTTTTGTAACATGTCCCTCCCTGCAACCCCACTGACTCCCATCACTTCCCCAGCACTTTTCCTGACCCTGCTCTTCTTCCTTATCCAGGCAGATCCTCTGCTGAAAGTTATGATGAAAGCTGCCTTTGGGAGTGGCGGAAAGAATCCAATCTGGTGGAAAAAAAAAAAATTCTCTACATCAGGCGGTGAATGTCCTTCCACCCACATGATAGTGAAAAAGTGGAACAGAGTTAATACCAGCATTTCTGAAGGTACTTAATAAAATAAAATGGAATCCAGACCAAGCTTTGGGCCTAGACTGCTAATGGCACAATGCTATCATAATCTTGCCCCAAACTCAGTTTAACTGGCTGTAGTCATATCTGTGTGCATAAAAATTTCTATGAAGGTGCAGAGCTCACGGAGGGCTCCTTCTACCCCTTGTTTTTCTGTACTGCTCCAGCAGAACAGAAAATAATATAAGGCGACTTCCACTGTGCCCACAGAGAAAAGATGTACAGCCAGGCTGACCATAAGCTTTCTGTCCTGTTTCCAGACCACTCTTTTTCGTGGTCACCAATGATAAATGGCAGAATCTTGACAGCTGATTTTACATTGTTTTTCCAAGGAGACTGCTCTGTGTAGAACTGCTGGAGGATGTAAGGCACTTAAAGCAGTTTTTTCAAAGTCTTTGCATATGACTCCCAGCAAGAAATCTATAGAGTTCAGCAGTATCTTATGAGCTAGCACCACTCTTGTTTGAAATGAACTGATCCTAAATCATTGATTTAAGCAGAGCTAAACAGAGAAATCTGCATCGAAATTGTAGTTAGTGGAAGAAACTCTATTTTCTTTCTACTCATTTGTTTTGTTTTCAGGAGCTCTAGGAGACACAAAGGAATGGTAAACCCCAAAATCCTTACCTATCCCCAAAATAGAGTGGAGACAAGGCCAGGGACTGCCCTTTGTATAAAGACCTGTGACCAGTTGGTTGGCTATTGAAGATTTAGTTTCTGACCATCTCCCTCTGAGCTTGCAAACTGCCCTTCGAATTAACGTCTACTATTTCTCTCTTCCTTTTTATTTTCTTTAAATTAATGTGTGAGACATGAAACAGTCTTTATTGCATAAATAAAAATCAATTTCACGTTACACAAAACAACTTTTCTTCTCCTGTTGGGTTGGTAACAAAAAGTTCTCATTCATTACACCAAATACCAGAACATCAAGGTACTGATTAAACAGAGGGGGTAGAAAAAATGAAATGTATCCTTTTCCCAACTGATCTGACACTGTGCAGTCAGCAAGATATCTTTCTTAAGTCAAAACCCTCCCAAAGGTGAAGTCTTACCTCACAGCACATACATATTTGCAATGCCTGTGCATTTTTT
>WAAD01039679.1:53647-90471 GCA_013389945.1 Fregata magnificens
TTTTTTTTTTTTTTTTTTTTTTTTTTTCCGAGTGATTTCTGTACAAGTGAGATTTATTAACCTGTGTTTGGAATACGTGGGGAATGTTCAGGTATCCCTCTAAGTCTCACACTCCTTGGAGAAAGTGAGCCATTGTGTTAGGAATGGCTATTAAAGTCATTGAACTTCACTATTGTGAAGTTTTAAAAGTATTTTCTCCTCTTTAATATGGTTGGTCTATTAAAAAAATGTAAGGTCGGCTAACATATGACAAGTAGAATCAAGTTACTGGCAGCAAAAGGGCAAATCCAAAGACTATATATGGAACAAGTAAGTGGATGACACTTTAAAAGCTATACCTTCCTAAATCCTTTACCCAGGTCTCACTGCATACCTGGGGCTTAAAATTACTTACATGCAAGTATATTATACAACTTTATGTGTTTTGTGATGTCCCAGTTCTTACTGACCTCTTATAAAGCATTGTAAATAGCTAGGAATTGAAATCTTAAAAACATAAAATGGTGAGTGCGACAGACTTTCATTAGCTCCTGGAAAAATATGGTTTTTTTCCTGTAGACGATAGATAATAAGTTTGCAGACAACAAAGGAGCAGCTGACGAACAACCAGCTGAGTTGTGGGTAATAGAGCTGAGTGGTTTGAAAGACGTTGTTGTGTACTGCCTGACCTACATCTGAACTACTTGCAGCTTGGGGAGAGGGGAGAGGATTATACTGAGCATTAGAGAGTTTCTAATACAAATCATAACTGGTACTCTTTGTTCTCATTGTAAACAACGTGTAAGAAAATCTCACACAGGGATCCTGCCTTTTTAGGGAAAGTGACAGTAGGCAAATAATTTCTTCAAACTATTTTATTTTCCTTATGGTGCCAATGCCAGTAAGTTAGACAAACTTTTAATAGCTGTTAGTCTTTGTGGCTGTGCTTGATGTTTGCTAATGCTGTCCTAGAGGAAGCTAAATTAAAAGCTAGACAGTGTGCAGGAGCAAGCAGGACTCTCATCTGCTTCACAGAGTAAGACTATGAAAAGTCAGGACAAGATATCCTGAAAAAAAGTTTTAGGTAAAAAACCAAAATTACTGTTGGGTTAGCTGCACCACCAAATAAATAAAAAATACATAAGTCAAATGATGGAATTTAGTGAGGGTACTAAAACTGTTAACAGGTGGAAATAGACTGAAGATGACATCTAATAGAGTGAGACTGTGTAATCCCTTATGTTTTCATCCACGCAAGAACCATTTAAGCTCAGCTGAGATCGCAAGTGAGCTGAATCTTGAGTTTTCCAAGTATGAATGCTCAGCAATATCTGACTGCTATGGTAAACTCAACACAGAGTTGTGTATGGTTAGAAGATATCACTGCAAAAGCAGGTTTCATGCAAGTCAGTTGAAGCAAAGTATAAACTTCCCAGGTCATTGTGTACATCAGGATTTCAGACTCCCTCCAATGAAAAAGTTAAATATATCCATATGTAGTAGGGTCAATCCAGCAATTACCCCCTGCATTTGGTTCACCAAAGCCTAATTTCACAGACGTTTTGATTTTAATTGGGGAGGAGGTAGTGAATCTAGTTCAGTGACCCAGTGTTATGTGACTTGAGTGCTTGAGACCTAATATTTCATGAAGGAAATGTCATGAAATCACATCCCCATTGGAAGCAAAGACTCCTTGAGGCTAGGTATCAAACAAAAAAAATATTCCCATTCTTTGCAGAAAAACACGAAGGCTTAGATTCAGAAAGCTTATTAGGAGTTGTCACACTGAATGTTGTAGCACCGGCAATTAAAGGTATAGTTTAATCAACATCTGTTCACAGTCATATATTAAGAAACTTACACACCTATGAACTTACATGTGAGTATACTTACACACTGACTGGGGACAATTATGTTCCTTAGCATGGCTTCCTAACAGGCAACCTGATAGATGCAATGTTAGTCAAATAGAAATGCCAGGAGATTAAATGTCCTGTACGAATTTAGGACTTGTGACTGGAGAACGCTATTCAATTTATCCTTTTTGCCAGATGAGACTGGATCAATCTGTTTCTTTCTTTAATTCCAAGGTACACAAAATCCCCGAAACTGGACAGAAATTGCAGAAATGTGTCAATCGCCGTTATTGAACTAGCATGGCTAACTTCCTTGGTAAGCTCTTTAAAAGACTGAGCTGTTCTGGAAAGGAAGGGAACCTGATATAATCACTTCTTTTGAATAGAAAAACTGTGGCTCCTGTGCTTTGGGCTGACCTTCATGCTGTCAGGATGTATTAGGTGTACTGTGAAGCTTAGCAGACCAGACCTCAGGGGACTTTGGTAGAGGGATGCCTAAGCTGTGAATTCCTGACAGCCTTAGGCACTGAGTCATGCAACTCAGCCAGCTTGGACTCAGCCAGCTTGGTGGCCTATCTCAGGATGCACAGTAGCAAAACTTTAGGCAGCTACTTAAGCTTTGTGTTGAAAACTTTTAGCGCCTGTGCTGAAGCACTCTAGCAGCAGAGCAGCTTTTTTTGTGAATCCCCTCAGAGTTAAGTACATGAGTGTAACCTAAAATGAAATTGAAGTGCCCCAATTCCTTTGTGAGGCTCTACATAAGTTCTCTGAAACGAAACTTGCCTCTTTCATTAGGAATGTCTGTCAGCATGAAAAAGATTTAAAGGTCATTGGTTTGCAAAGTGGTATGAGCAGAATCTCAAGGCTGGTAGAGCAAGTCTTGCTGAGGAAGCTGAAAGGGAAAGGATGAAACATCTTAATTCTCCCTGCAGGCTCCCTGAGTTCCTCCAGTGCTCTTCTGTTTTTGTCTGTGCAACTCCCTTCCGATGAATCTTACGACTAAGGCATTCCACCATGTGGTAGCACCCATACAGTAAAATGGCTATGAGTGGAAAAAAGTGTGTATGTGGGAGATACTGTGCTTTTTTTCTCAGTGGGATATTTATTTACATTGTGTAATTTTGAATACTTGTTTGATGAAAGACCCTGCACTTTATTCTCAAAAGTAGTTTTATTTTTTTATTCTAAAGCTTTTGAGAAGGAACACACACTGAAGATTACTACAATACATACCTAACTCACACTTCACTGCAAAGATACAGGGGAATCTGGGGTGTTTGATTTTCTGTGGATTATACAGACTAAAACTCAATGGTAACTTTATTGTAGATACAAAGAAAAATTTTAAAGACACAAATGTTTAGTGGACATACATATCCCATTGAATTTCAGAGTTAGTGGGATGTCTTATGCAGTTTAGGAAATCTTCACTTTTTTGAGATGTTTTAAAAACAATGAGAAGGAAGTACATTAGCAATGCTTTGTAAAAATACCACATGCATAACTTCGCTTCAGATACCACACTACAATATGATAGCAGCTCTCTGTGAACACGCCAAGGGCATAGACAAAAAGGAAGGTCCTTAGGAAGAAAGAATATGAATGGGAATATGGAAAACAGCTGAAGAAATGTATGATGAAAAGTGTATTTTGCCTTCTTCATCTTTCAAACATAGATTGATGGGACTAAATCCTTCAGCTGTTGTCAGAGTATAGTACAAATATTAAATAATTTACCCTAAGAGATCACACTTTATAATGGTACTATCCAACAACAGAATTATGCAAGTAGGCCACTAAAGGACTTTTTCTCAGCTGTTAACTTCAATATAAAGAGCAGATGTGAGTATAAGATGAGTCATGTCGCCTGTTGTACTGAGAACTCCATTAATATGAAGATTACCATTCCAAACTATAACTCCATATAAGGATCTCTTAAGTGTAGTCTATTTTGGGTTAAGAAAATCTATTTCTATAACTGTCAGCACTCAAAGAAGTGGCCTTTTAGCCCTAATATTTATGTACTGTTAGGCACAAAAAAAAAAAAAAAAAAGAGAAGAAATTGCAACATCTCCCAAATTGTGTAAATTATCAAAAGGGCACTACATCTGTCTTCATCCTAAAATTACTAGTGTGCTACCCTGACATTAAGATGGCTTTATTGTTGTTTTTACCCACTTTGTTCCTGACTTTCTGTCAGCCCTCTCCACCAGCAGTTTTGTCGCTTTAAAGGAGTCAGGCAAGAGAACTGCTGAATCCAGTGGGACTTTTATTCTTGCATTGTTTTCACAGGGGAGGTGCATCAAAGTGGACTTTGGGTATGAAGAAGATGCATTATTTATTATTACTGTGGAAGGAATTATGAATGCTCTGCTTGATTGTTCCTTCTGATTTAAAACCAGTGGAAGAGGGAAATTTTTGTTGAGTAGTCTCTGCCTTTGGACATGTCTTAAGTTACCATAATGCCTGTATAATTTACAATTCATTTTAATGATCCATTTGTTCCA
This sequence comes from Fregata magnificens, assembly GCA_013389945.1. Classification (NCBI taxonomy): domain Eukaryota; kingdom Metazoa; phylum Chordata; class Aves; order Suliformes; family Fregatidae; genus Fregata; species Fregata magnificens. Next base: position 57,990 of record WAAD01039679.1, read on the forward strand.
CATTCTTCTTTGAAAAGGGACCAGCTAATTAGAATTATTGACATTATTCTCACAATGGCACCTGAAGACCCAAATCACAATTCCTCTTATAATCAAAGGATGGAAAATTCAGAGACATCACTTTGGCCTTCCTAACTGTGCCATCTCAGTGCCTAAAAGTCCTGTGCTTGGCTCTGTTGGGGTGATTCAGAAAGCTGTAATGAAGGCCCTGGGCTTCCTACACAGCCAGTAAGATACTCTAAGAGTCTCCAAAGAGTATTTCACAGTGACTAGTAAGAAACAGGCACTTCTGAAAGCTGAGCCACAAAAAATATAGAGAAATTAGGAATCTGCCTACAGCCTGCAGAAGAAGGCTGAGAACGTGAGAATATGGAGCTGACTCCAAAGGCTGCATCTGTGACCACTTCTAATCCATTCCTCTTTTCTGTACAAAAAAACTTGTGGCATCCAATGGACCAGAAGGAGAAGAGATGAAGATCTGCTAATGACAGATAAAGAATCAGGTTATAGATTTGTCTAGGCAGCTTACCATTCTCCCTGATGAAGCTCCTTCACAAGTCTCTGTAGGTATATGGACCCATGAAGAGATAAGCCTTGGATACATGGCTTCAGCAAAAGGTGAGAGTTCAGCACCCTCTCTTATGCCTTTTCTATATTTTTTCGGTGACTTGCTCAGTGTATTATTACTTGTTTTTTATTATCCTTTTAAGGCACATAACTCTCACCAGTCCCTGTACATTATCCTTTGGAAGCCTTTAGAGCTTAGACTCAGAGCCATTAGTAGTGCTTAGAGCACAGACACCTGACTTTTAATCTTTGAATGACCTTACTGGGGCCAGATTCTTAATTTTTAGGCAGCCCAATACCCAAACTCTTTGAATTGTGCCCTTAGGCTTATTCAGGAGCTGTTGAAATTGAGAACAAATATGAGGCCTGTTGCTTAAATCATTGTTTGTTGCTGTTCATCTTGCTAAAACAACCTTCACTAAGTTTTTTTTTTAAGAAGTAGTTTAAACATTTTATCACAGTGCATTGCTTTCAGTGTTCACCAAGTATAAGGGCTGGGTCCTTCTAAATACAAAAGGATGTTGCCACTAACATAATGGGAAGAAGATTAGGTCATATGTGAAAGATAGATGTCACCATGCAAGGAACAAGAATACTAATGTTTTCACTGCAAAAAGGTCTAGGTCCTTTATGAGTTTCATGAGAAACTGGCTTCAATTAAATAAGGCACCATCAGAAGACAAGAAATGAAAGAAGCTGGAAGCTACCAAGGCTGAGGCAGGCAACAGACACTGGAATGAATGATGCCTTTGGAGCAGCTCCTGGTCATAAAATGAGAGCAGACCTTGCAAGCTGGAGGCTAAGGTTGGCCTAAAGACATTAGAAAAGGGAAAATAGCAAATGGCAAATAGCTCTGTTGAGATTAAATAACAAAGAAGGGTTGTAGGATGGTTGGTTGTTTTTTTTTTTCTAGTATTAAATTCTGGGATTTCAAACAGAGTAGGAGGCGGAAATTCCATGTGCTAATAATAACAGCTTAGGATAGGAGAGAGGGTATGCAACATCAGCTCTTATTGCAACAGTGAGAGGGAGGGAGAGTTTGGCATGTGAACTGCAAGGACATTTAAGACAAGTCTGCTAGAAACCAGAGCTCTGGGCTCCAGCAGTCCCTAAAATCTACCTAGAATTATAAAAAATGAAAAGCTGGAAGGGACTTTAGGCTGTTTACTTTATCCTTCCTTTTCACCACGGCTGCTTCCTGTTTAGCTTCCTTTGCATGAAAGTCAGCAAAGGGTGTCAACATGTGCTCAGCTTTAAACACATCATTTGGATTATTCATTCACTTGAGTCTCTTGCTGAATTATGACTAGTACTGATTGCTACCAGGTCACCCTGACAGCAAAACTAATGAAGTTAGCTTTGGGCTAATAAAACTGCACAACTGTAATAAGGAGCAGAAAACCACACATACGACTGTGTAGTTCAGGCTCCATCTCCTGTATCAGTTCTTATTAATTCTTCCTGATAACGGGTGGTGCAGCAGTGTCTGACAGATGACATATTCAATAACTGTATTCTGTAATACCCATTTTGAGCATGGGTATGTAAGTGTCATCCCTGCATTCCTTGTTACTCCTAAGGAGAATGCTATTAGTGACCACCAGTTCCTGGATGTAACTAATAATAAGGATGAACAGTGAGCTAAGCTTGTGTTGTTCATGCTGCTGTGGCAACTGATACTACCTTTGAGACCAGGGATTGCTGTTGCCACTTCCTCCCTCATCAGTTCCCTGACTCATCCGAGTCTGTGAGCTTTTCTCTTTTGTTTGGTTGTTTTGTGTTCTGCTCATTGCTAAGTGCTTTTCAAAGTTAAAATGTGCAAAAGGAATGCTATAATGAAATATTATTTTCAGTGTGCATGTGCCAGGGACTGAAAGGTTGCAACATTCCTAGATTAATAGCGTCTGAAGCCTGAACAATTCCTGCACAAAGTAGTCCAAGTAATTTTGTCTAAAAATTCTTTTGCAAGTCCAATGCCTCACAGCTGAAGTAGAGGATCTCTTTTTGAAAACACACATCCAATACAACCAATAGAATCTTTTTTCTCTGTTCTCTGTTAATTATTCCAATAGTTAACTGTCTACTCTTAAAAAAATATACCTTAATTCCACTCCGAATTTCTCTAACCTTAACTGCCAGTCACTGTCTGTTACTGTGCTTTTGTTAGATTAAAGTAAATATTGGTTTTCTTTTGTCAAGTCTACATATAGATTGTTTCAAAATCACATCTCGTCCTTCTCTTTGAGAAACTATTTCACTCCGAGATATATTTTCTGGAATAACTTTCATCTATCTTTTCTGAAACTGCTAAATTTGCAGGATTCTCTTTGAAGGACACACATCAGAACTACATACAGCTCACCGGTGGTGGTCTCTCCAGCCCTGTATAAGGGAGACTATACCTTCTCACTCCTTCTTGCTAACATGGCTGTTTCACATTCAAGGAGTGCTGGAGCCCTGCTTGTCACAGCTTTGCACTGAGAGTTCATAAACAGCTATTTATCCACCATGACTCCCAATCCCTTTCCAGAATCACTGTTTTTCAGGACAAAGTCCCACATCCTTTAACTATGATCTGTGTAAACAATGTACTTAGCTTTACTTCAGGCAAGTTTCGTAAGGAGAAATATCTTTTATGAGATCAGCATGTATACTCAGAAAAGAAAAAAAGAGAAGCCTTGGGCATGTGAGCTCTTCATTTCTGTGTGGAAACTCTGATCAAAATCAGACAGATATGCACCCGAATATTGAATAGCCCAGACATTAAGGCACTCATCCATTTCAAAATAAGAAGGGACGCATCTCTCATGTCCCTGGTGTCAGATCTAACTACTGGGATATTGTCTATTTTGGGGCAGCTTTCCTCTCTCTTTTGTTGCCAGCTTGCTCATTTTTTTACTTTCTCTTACTGAGCACTATCCTTCAGCTAAAGAGGGCTTTGTGCACGAGATCTGGGGTTGGAGTGATTTTCCAGCTAAACCCATTGACCCAAGGAAAAAACAGCATCTCTTCCTACAAACCTTGCCTCACTTTTATACCATTAAGCCACTACAGCTGCAACAACATTACTACTTTTAGCTGCATCAAATGCTTGTTGTGTATTTGGAGCCAATTTACCAAATGATCCTAATATCTTTAGATCAGCTTTGTCATCTGCAAGCCTTTGCAGGAATTCTTTAAGGCTTTCTTCAGAATTATATTTACTAATATTGTAATATTATTAAATATTTCAATACATTTATAATTATTTGTTTCTCATTTCATCAAATAGAAAATGAAGATTGAGAGCAGATAATCTTTTTCCAAATCTCAAGTCATTTATGGTTTTGGCACAGGTTATTTCAATTTCCCTGGTAGAAGTCAATCAAAATTAATGAATCTTGTTAAAGAAATTAATCTGGTTTTGCAGCTCCCTAATGTGTATTATGACATGCTGTAGAAAGGAAGTCTTTCTTAAATATGTTTCATCTTGTCTATTTCACCACCCTGAAACTATCCCTCTTCTTCTTACAGACAAAGAGAGGAATGTTCTTTCCTCCTTCTTCAACTTACTCACCACCTCAAATTTCAGAGTTCCTAGTCCTTCAGTAGCTTAGCTAAGAGCTGAAGAGATCACTTAATCCAATATCTGACAAATCATTTCAGCATTTGCTTAACTCTAGGTACCTGATGAGTCCAGTGTCTGTGTGTTGACCTGCCTTGTTGGACCAGGCATGTTGGCCACTACAGGACACATTTTACTTCAATGTTTCTCATGGACTTAACTGAGACTCACGGGCAAGTTGGTTCTTCCATCTAAGTGTAAGGTTAAACTGAACTTCTGTCAGCTACTTAAACCAAAAAAACCATCATGAACTGACACCATGAGGTACAGAAGAAAAACTGTAATATTCGTGATCGTCAGTAGGCATTGTTAAAGTTCAATAGCAATCAGGCCTGTGTTTTGCTTATTTCTGTACTGAAATTGCTGAGGGATACACCACTCAAATATTACTCATATGAGGAAGAATTCACTATTAAGAAGCCAACTCTGTCTTTCCTTCCAGTGATGTCATATGAAATATTTGTGACAGCAGTGTTTTCTCTACTCTTTCTTTTGATCAAATGGTGCAATGTCTCATGCAGAGATTTAACTGCATCTGATTACAACCGACCTACTTATCAGTCAAGAATAAACTGAAAATGCAGATTATTAATACCTCTGACTCACACTTTGTATAATTGTAAGCTTTATTTAAGAAGGAGCAGTTTGGATTTTATCCAATTTTCACATGATATGAAATCATTAAATTAGTGGTGTAATTTTATTTAGGAACATGTGTAAAGCATAACTAGATGGTGGATATGAATATTGCTCATAATAAAACAGGAACAATGCTGACCTAGACAGAAAATCATTGAGTGTGATCATTAAAATATACACACATTGTAATAATAATCCAATCTGGCCAACTTCTTTTATTTAAGGATATAGTGTGCCAATGCCAAGACTATTAGTGTAAGTGGCCAGTAATGCTATTATCATTTAGTACCGTCTGTATTAACACCGAAAGAGAACAAACAAAAGACATCAAAGCATGAATAATAAAAGTTAATATCACCAGAAAAAACCCTACAAGTGAAGGAGCAAAGTACCATCACATCATTTTTAGCTGAAACCTTCCTGCTGACCCCATGTTCTGAACCAAACTGTTCCTCGGTCACAGGCTGTTATGGTTGTTTTAGGCTGTTTCCAGCTTTGAAGTTCTATTTCCAATAAGGAGAAGGGGGAAAGAAAAAGCCAGAAATCCTTAAAAAGAAAATGGAACTTTTAAGGACATATGTTCAAAGACTACTTGTATGTTCACTTTAAAAAAAGAAAAAATTAGAGACCTCAACTTTGAGAAAGACCAGAGATCAGCTGAAGAGATGGGAGGAAAGAAAACCAAAAGAAATTAATTCATTGTCAGAGCAGAGAGCACCTAGAAGAGGCTGATCAGAAAAGAAGTTGCGGGATGGGGAAGAAAAGGGAAAGAACAGTATAAGCCGAAAAGGAAGTATAGAGGCAAAAGCAAGCACTTTTAGTAAAAGATATTTTTCAGGTGTTCCTTTTCCAAAAGGTGCTTTCCGAACAGATTGCACTGTATTTCACCTTTATGCACTTCAAAATTACAAAAATAGCAACAAAAACTAGTCCTCTGGGTAACTGGTCCTCTGATTGTTCTAAGTACGGATCACATTTGTTTTATAAACCAATTAGAAAGAAATTATTTAGAGCCAGTTTCTCTTGGTGGTGCTGATCTACCTCTAGAGAAAATCTATGGAGTCTGTGGAATAGCTGCAGATTTTCACTGGTTTAGAGGTCTAGCTCTCTTTTACTGTATGTGCTCTAAAACCGCAAGGCTAAAGTTTAAAGTATATACAGAAGGTAAACAGATCTCAGTTTGAGGAGTCTGAACATTCAACGTGAGACTGAGGAATAAAGAAAACATCTATGTTGTTTGCTTTCAGGACTTAGTGAATATGTACACCAGAAAACTCAGAATACTGCAAACTATGAAGACAATAGATAGAGTCAAAGAATCATAGAATCATAGAATAGCAGGTTGGAAGGGACCTCAAGGATCATCTGGTTCAACCATCCATGGCAAAACCACGATCTAGACAAGATGGCCCAACACCCTGTCCAGACAAATCTTAAGAGTGTCCAACTGTGGGGAATCCACCACTTCCTTAGGGAGATTATTCCAATGGCTGATTGTTCTCATTGTGAAAAATTTTTCTCTTGTGTCCAGTCGGAATCTCCCCAGGAGTAACTTGTACCCATTACCCCTCCTCTTTTCCATGTGAGCCCTTGTAAAAAGGGAGTCTCCATCTTCTTTGTAGCCACCCTTTAAATGCTGGAACATGGTGATAAGGTCTCCCCTCAGCCTTCCTTTCTCAAGGCTGAACAAACCCAGTTCCCTCAGCCTGTCCTCATATGGCAGGCTTCCCAGTCCTTTGATCATCCTTGTGGCCCTTCTCTGGACCCTCTCCAGCCTGTCCACATCTTTCTTGCATAGCAGGGACCACAACTGGACACAGTACTCCAGGTGTGGCCTGTCAAGCACTGAGTAGAGTGGGATAATGACTTCTTTATCTCTGCTGGTGATGCCCTTGTTGATGCAACCCAGCATGCTGTTGGTTTTCTTTGCCACAGCAGCACACTGTTCATTCATATTGAGCTTGTTGTCCACCAGGAGCCCTGGATCCCTTTCCACAGAGCTGCTCCCCAGCCGGGTAGATCCCAGCCTGTGCTGCACTCCTGGATTATGTTTTCCCAGGTGCAAGATCTTACACTTGTCCTTGCTGAACTTCATAAGGTTCTTGTTAATCCACTCTTCCAGCCTCTCCAGGTCTTCCTGCAGGGTGGCTCTCCCTTTCATCCAGATCATTTATGAAGATACTAAACAGAGTTGGGCCCAATATCGATCCCTGGGGGACCCCACTTGTGCCAGGTTGCCAGTTTGAAAAGGAGCTGGTTACCACCACCCTCTGGGTGCGGCCCGTCAGCCAGTTCCCCACCCACCGCACAGACCGCTTGTCTAGACCGCAACGCATCAGTTTCTCTAGGAGGCGGCTGTGGGAAACCGTATGAAAAGCCTTGGAGAAATCCAGGTAGACAACATCCACCGCTCGCCCCACATCAACCGAGCAGGTTACTTTGTTGTAGAAGGCAATCAGGTCTGTCAAGCACGATTTGCCCTTGGTAAATCCGTGCTGGCTTTTCCCAATCACATGATTCATTTGACTTGTGATAGCCCCCAGGAGGATTCATTCCATAACTTTCCCAGGGACTGAAGTAAAACTGATGGGCCTATAATTTCCTGGATCCTCCTTCAGGCCTTTCTTGTAGATGGGGGTGACATTAGCCTTCTTCCAGTTTTCTGGGACGTCCCCCAATCTCCACAACTTCTCAAAGACCATGGAGAGTGGCCTCGCAATAACATCGGCCAGCTCTCTTAGCACCCTCGGATGGTAATGTCAGGGCCCATCGATCTGTAGGAGTCAAACTCCTGTAATAGTTCACATACCAACTCTTCCTTCACTGATGGTTGGTCTGTGTTTGCATCAACCTGGATTTTTGTTCCCAAGGCCTGGGGCTCAACAGTGCTGGTAAAGACAGAGGTGAAGAAAGTGAAGAAAGGATGGATAGTAAATTAAGTAGTGGATGTACCTGTGTCATCATTGCCCAGAGATGGCCAACTACGAAGGACAAGGTGGAGGTGGGGGGGGGAAGAAAAAAAGAAAAGACGTGCATTTGATTGGATGGCTAATTCAGGACCAAGCTCAGGAAGGAGGCTACTTTTGCTAGTGAGAATTTTCTCAACGCTTATGCACCTATCTCTACACTGTTAACTCAATAACCATTCAATTATCATGCAAAGTAGTACCTTTTACAACCCATCAGGGAGAAAATAAGGAACATTTGAACAATGAAATCCTGATTCTGCACTACTAAAGTCCATATGAGTTTTGCTGTTAACCTCAGCGAGCATTAACTTGTAGTTATATATTTCAGCAGCAGTACAGCCCCCCCATTCTTTGACTCAGTGAGACAGTTCAGTTTCCATATAATCAAGACTGCAATGAACAACTGCTTTCCCTTCCCACTAAAATATGTCATAAAAAATGACTGCATCAACAGCAGGCATTTGGCATAATGGAATTAAAGTCATCATGTTGCAAAACATTGTCATAGATTGATATTTCTTGCCTTGACGTCAAATGTTTTGGCTTTACTTCAACATTTTTGTGTAAGGTAAGAACGTTTTGGTCTTGGGATTTTTGTAGAAGCAGACTGCTATGCTGTGAAAATGTCCGTGTTGTTAGAATGAATTACTTTGTGACAGGGTCAAATGCAGCTTTCAAAATGCAGAGTGGGATTTCCTCTGTCTGTATAGTTCATATCTGAGGCCACAGGACTTGTTTATTTGATCAGCTTGCAAATGGGTCCTTCATAAAATACAGTAATAACAATAAATGCATCATGGAGATGAACTAATTCAAAAGCAAACTTCCCTCCACTGTTTTATGAAAAGCAAACAAAAAAAAACTTGTTGAGGTTATTGAGTTAACAGGATATAGATGCATAAGCATCACTAGGGATTTACTGAGAAAATACAGATTCTCACTACCAAAGGTGAACATATATATTTGAACCTTGTCACAGAGGATGATGGCACATATTCTACCTCCAAGTGACTGGAACTGACATTATACAACTTTATAGAATCTCCTTAATGTTTCACCTCACTGTGAGGGACAATTCTGTTTGAATAATTTCTAATACTAAGGTAAAAACTTTGTAATTGCACCTCCACATATGCAGCCTTTAGAAAAAGAGTCAGCAGGGGCTGGGAATAAGATGATTTTTGTTTGTTGGTTTTCATACCCCACTAACGTTTCTTTCACAATTATCTCCCATGTGTGGCTGGGCTGTGTCCCTGAGAGACTTCAACTTGCGATAGATTCTGAAACACCAAAGGTGTTTGGAAACATTTTCCTCCTTTTTTAATCCCCTGGATATGGGATAACCCTCCTGCCCTTACTCCTCTCCTGGGAACGTAGACCCCCCACTAATCATGCATATGCTACAGCACATCCTTGGGAGAAGAGGAAGAATACCCGAGTGGTGAAGAGGAGCGGGGTGTGCAGCCTTCTCTATAACTACACCCTGGCTCTGCAAATGGGAAAGAGCAGCTCTGGTAGAAGCAGAGGAGAGCTGTACAACAGAGAAATGGACTGGAAATTATTGTGCAGACTCTGACAGGGTAGGACCCAAAGCTAGTATTGTGGCTACATGATAGTGTGAGTGTCTAATAATTTTGATGTTGTTTGGTATTACACACATTTAGATTGTCATAAAATCACAGAAGCTACCTTTCACTTATTGTTACTATCAATGACTCTATGTGCCCTGCCAGGTGAGGAAATCTGCTGTAGGAGGAGTTTACTTCTGATTCTGATAGGGAAGGTCCATGTAGCCATAGTGAAGGAGGGCATCTGGACTGCTAGAACGATTTGTATGATCTGCAACCCCTTCCCAACTATGTCCCAGCTGCCTCTGAGAAAATGAGCAGCGGTAAGACTGTGGTCTGCATTGGTTGTTCTGATGGGATGGATGTGTCTGACAAGCTGTAAAAAAGCTGCTGACAAAAAGTAAGATGAAAAAAGTTGTAAAAAAGGTGAATAATTTTGACATGCTAATATATGTCTTTAAATCCTACCTCAGATATTAACCAAATATCTATTTGGAGAATTCCTCTTCCTGTTCAGTTTCTTACTTCCGTGTGAGATCACTACACCTCCAGAATATCTTAAGTGAACTTGATCAAATCGTTCTGGATAGGTGATGGGAGATACCTTTACGCTACATGGTTTCATGGTTGTAATAAACATTGTACAAAGCAATCCCAGAATGATTATGCTCCATACTGTTATAGAATCATTTCATGGTCTTATTCTGTCCTTGCCACTGCTTTTCTCAGCAGACCAGTGACCATGATATCCCGGAGTTAGACAGTGTGAGAGGATATAGTGCCACTTTGGGCACTTTGTGTTGTCTTTTATGATACAGAAATCTTCAGGATAGGCCTTTGTTTCTCCAGATCATCACCCAGCAACAAGGAGACAAAGGGAAACAGTGCTCGTTGGAAAAACAGAATTCCTACTAAGAGCCCTAATAGAAACTTCACCAATCCTTTCTTAAAAAAAAAAAAAAAAAAAAAAAAAAAAAGTATTACAACTCTTTTTGGTAGTATGATAACATCTTGGTATCAGATTTATGTAAGATCCGAACTTGATATCACTGCTTCAGATTTACATTGTCATAAATTAGAGCAGAACTTAGTCCTATATCTCTGCCTTTATTCCACAGAGCTCAGGGAGTTCTAGCTCACTGAAAGTTTTGGGTTTTTTTCTTTTTGTCTTGCACAGGCCTCCTTTCATGCGTTGCAAGGTTCATTTAGGGGCAAAATCCTCCTCTTCTTGCTAATGCTACATTATGAAAATTCCTTTCTTGATCTCTCTAGTTCACCAAATCTGCAGTTCATTTCAACTTTAAGTTGAAATATCTCCATTTTCACCCTTTTGCTGTTACAATTTCCTTTAATTCTGCAAAAGTACTTTACTTTAGGTGGAATTGTAGACCCCATCTGAGTGGCAGATACAAATCCAACGTTCAAATCACCCCTCTGGAAGGAGACACTTTGGAAACTTCAGATCCAAGTCTGAATTCCCAGCATCCTCAAGAACTTATGCAAGTTAAAACCAAAATCTGGGTGCTTTTCACATGTGTGCTTGTGTCTGAAGTTGTTAAGCAATAAATGACCTCAAGCTCAGCTAACATTCCTCCTTCTCTTACAGAAAATATCAGCTGTGTGGTCTTGTTTCTGAAAAAGAGGGTTTTTGTTAAGAGGTACATGACCTACTCTTCACCCTGTCAAGGCACTCTATATGGAGAAGAGTTTAGGGACCATGTAGAAAAGGTTACCAGTCCTGGTAACTCAAGGACTCAAGATGTATTAGGTAATTGAGACCAAACTCTGAATAAACCTTTGAACATTTATCTGTTTACTCAAATTGAATCTGAATGTTGAGCCTTCTGAAGGTCACATGTCCCTGTTTATTTGAAAAATGGATTATGATAAATTACTGAGTCATCACTAAGGGACAGGAAGAGTTCAGTGTGAGGCAAGCCAGCAAAACTCCACTGGAAATACAGTATAAATTACTGACCTCTAAAATTGTCACTTTGATATCAGTTGACAATGTAATTTTAATCAGAAGACCTGCTTTTGTGCTATCTCCCTTTGCTGCCAGTTGTAAAGCTTTCTGACACCTATATATTTCCAGTAAGGTTTACTAGTCTGTATCTTCAGCAATTTGTACTGCACCTGGCTGGCGTTTCTCTTAGGCTGTCAGCAGGGATCCCTAGCTGTCTGGATAGAGTCAGTATAAAAAGAAATGTTTGATTTGATGGAGCTGTGAGGGAGCAGTTGAAGTGCTTTTCAAGGGAAGGAAAGGTGCAAACTCTATAGAGTGCTCACAGGTCCTGTGGCAGGAAATACGGCAATTCAAATTGGAGAGGCAAATTCAATATATGTAATCAACTGTGATTTCTCCCTGATTATCTCAGGACTAATTAGGGAGTGTTTTTTACAGCTAATCAGAGGTATCTGGAAAGAAGTCATTTGCATAACTTCAAGTCAAATTATGTCATGAGGACAGCTGAGCTAATGTAAACTGGCATTTACTGTAAAATTAGCATGTATTGGATTCAAACAGGGAAACAAAGAAGCAATGGAAACCTGCCGACTAGAAACTAGGAAAAGCAGCATTAATTGATGGAGTGCAGAAGCTGTGCTACATGAAGCATATCAATGCATGAAGCACAAGGAATGTAAATATGCAAAGGCCAAAACATTTGCAGAAGGGGACTCATTTGACAAAATTGTAAATACCATGGATTCTGCTAGCTGTCTAACTGTCACTTTGTCACTGTATTTTGTCATGGTTGGTAGTTTAATATTCCAGGGAAAAAATCCCTGTTTTCTCATTTCAGGGAGACTGGTTTTTTACTTAAAGTAAATCCAGTCTAAAATTAGCTTATAATCCAGTACTATAGCAAGTCTGGAAAAGACAACCATACATGCTTTTGTTTCCCCTTCAAAAACATGCAACACACTGGAATTCCTATTCACCTATTTCTTCAAGAGAGTGATTTTGAAGCCTATTTTTATCTCTGAGGATGTAGGGGAGGTTTTGGCTACCTCATTTCAGGCTGCCAGACTTTTTTGCCTGTCTCAAGCTGTAAATCTGACAATTTTCCTATCTGGAAGCCCTGATTGGACAATGAGCTCCATGTGGCGAAGCACTGGAACATGTGGACCAAAGGTTCAAACATATCTGTCAACTTGGTGCTTCACTCAATAAGAAAAGGATGTCCTTGTGAGCTCTGACATTCATCCACAATCCATTTTATGCAGAGCTAAGGCCTAAAATTAGAACTGGACTTCTTATAAGGGCCTGACAGATGATGGATGTACAGACATTTAACTGAACTAAACACATAAGGCAAATACTCACTTGCGGGAACTTTGAGTGCTAATACCTATTATCAACCCTATGGAACAACAGCAGTTCTAAGAATAAATTAAACTGGAGATTGATGATAGCAGTTAGGCAGGATCAACCAGTGACTAATTAATCTTTGAAGTAAAGACAGTGTCCCTCCACAGTATGTACTTTTTCATAGGTCCAGATCTGTGCAATATTTTTCTTAGCGAGGGTCACCCAGCTCATAAAGATTTAGTGCTCATCATCTGGTATCATTTTTGTTACAGATGGTATTTGGAAGATGCAGATTATCTGTCCAGTCCTACACTGAGACAAAGAGTCTCAGTGGTGAGGTTCTGGATCTCAGAAATGGTTTTTCACCTTCAGTGAAACTGATTCACAAACATTTGGGTGATCAGCTGACTCCCATGTAGACTTATTCACCAACATGGCTATTTTGTAATTACTTCTAGATTTCTTTGAAAAAAAAAGTTAATCCTTTTAATTTTAAAAGCTGGATTATCGTTTATATTTAAACACATAACATTCATGATCAAACACAATTTTAATATAGGTCATTCATATACAGATTATATAATTTCCACTGCTTACTTAAATATGCATTTCATTTATTGTGAGTCCATGTATAGATTTTTGTTTGAAACCTTTTTTTAAGGAGGACCTGGCTGACATGGAAACCAGTGAACTCGGAAAGAAAATAATTGTATTTAAACCCTGACTAAATGTTTAATCCCTAGCTATGTCCAGGTGCAGAAATTGTATTTCTGCTTTTCTCTTTAATTTTATCTGTCCCAAAAAAGCACATTCTCTTCGTGTGAGTTTGCATATTATATTTCCCTTTTTGTCTTTTCCCTCAGCAGCTTTCTTACAAGCACATAAGCATGTGTGTCTCAGGAGTCATGGTGGTGTTAGTTGACGGTTGGACTTGATGATCTTAGAGGTCTTTTCCAACCTTAATGATTCTATGATTCTATGTCTCTAACATCACTAGGCCTAAGTTCTTTGGTATGAAATTTTTTTTCTCACAACATTTTTAAAAAAGTATGAAGAAAGTCTAAAATGGAAAAGGCTATTCCTATCTTCTTGTTTGGTCAATGGGTTATTTCCTTCTGTTGAAAAAGTCTGAATTTGTACAAACACCTCCAAATAACCATTTCTACTTAAGCTTAATAAGCTAAAACAAATTATTAGTTCAAATTTCTGCTTAAAACTGATTTCTTAAATTACATGCTCTTTCCAGTTTTCACTGGAAAAAATTAAGAAAAATTGAGAGGTCCCAATTTCCACCCCATTATACTGCTTGGATAGTTGGGTAATCTTATTCAAGTCAGCGGAGATGCTTTAATTGAAGACCACTTTAGTAACCAGGCACTGATGCAAACTAATCAGATCCTGGATATCAGAGAAAATGGACTAGTTGTGTAAGACCAGTAGGCCTTAAAATACTGAATGCTAGAAGATTGTGCCAGGGACAAGATCATGTTATGTTTTCCTGTTTTTTGTACTCTCCTTTAAGGTGTCTGCTGCTGGCCACTGTCCAAGAATGGCCACTAATCTGCATTTAATCTAATCCAACAGTGGTTGTGGTGTTATAACTCAACCTAGTGCCTCGTAAAGGCACTAGGAGAAGGTGAGACCCTCAAAACAATCCCGGTGTGACTTGGAAAGATTTCTTCCAGTCTCTGTATTCCTCTGTCCATTCTCTGCATGTCAGAAAGAAATTTGGATATTTAAAGAATTTTTTGTCTCTGTTATAGTCCAGTTCAGAGAAACTACGCGTTCTACAGTGTGTACAGTGCATACAGCGTTCTTTAAGACCCTAAGATACCTCCAGGCTGTGTTACACTTGAATATGCAGAAAACCTTCAGATCTTATTAAGACACAGCTTCTGGTTTGCTATTTACCTATTTTTACCTTCCTTCTGTTTTCACTCATTCCCTCCTGTTGCAGCTAGAGCCAAGCACTTTGACTCCATCTATGAGGGTGGCAATTCCAGCTGCCTCTGCAGCTGCTGTCTTTGCGATTTCTTGGCCAGCCATCAGGGAATGACTCTTCCTTCCCTAAAGATGTGATACATTTCAGCCAGCTTCCACTTGAAAAGCAAAAGAAGCCATTTAAATACTGCATAAAGGCAGTTTCTAACCCCGGAATCTATAGAGCAAAACATTACTGCAAGCAGAGAGCTTACCACACATTTACTTTGAAGTCTAGTCAATATATTTATTTACTATTTTTAAGTTTCAGGTTTCAAGTCAGTGACTTTTTTTCAATTTCAGATCTGTTCAGAATGTCCATGCAGGCCTTATCTAGATGACAGGTCCTAGGAGAGCTTTGCAGATTCCAGATCCAGGTACCTACCATGACGGCAGCCTGACACCATAGCACACATACCCCAACCTCTCTGCTCTCTAGTTTTCATGCAATGAAAACCCATGCATGCAGGCTGGCAGCAACCAGGATACGTGCAGCTGAGTACAATTAGTCTGCATTGTGGATACAACTGAAAAATGCAGCAAAATATAGCCAAATCTAAACAAGAGTGAACATTATTAGTAATGCAATAGAAAATGGATAAGATTTGTTATCTTAATGGGAGCCAATAGAAAGTATGTGACAAAATCCTGGCCACAGCTGGCAAGTCAATGCTAAATTATCTTGCCCCTATTAGGTTTGCCACTTGCAATTGCTTTTACCCAACACAGCAGAAAATGAGAGACAAGAACTGCATTTTAAATGTCTCATGGAAGATAATTAAGTTTTTCCAAACCTTGTATAATTCTACTTCACCCATTATTTAAAAGACACAGGTAGCTTGAGTTACTGTCTTAAAATACATCTACAATGATAAAAGGGAGCTGTGGGCTTTCTAGGCTGGGATGATGGCTTAATTTGTGTTTTTATAAGCTGGTAAACAAGATTCCACAGGTGCTAAAGATGTTTTGTTACCGTTATTTCTTTGCTAAACTTACTAAAACATTTTAATGATCCAATAGCATCACTACTCTGTTGCTGAAATAAGCAGGGAACATTAGCTTAATGTTATTTTCATCATGAATTTAATAGCTCTACTGAATTTAGAGGCTTATACCAGCTTTTTCTTTGAGAAAAATAAAACAACATCATCAAAGTAGAGCATAAGTAAGGCACAGTTAGTGCCAACAGTTATGAAGCTCATACTGATATTTCTTTTTCCCATTTCCTGCTAATTTGCCAGAACAGCTTTTGGCCTATCCATAAATAGGTCTGTGATAAACCAGACATTAAATTGGAATGAATTCCATAATTAGGGCAGTTTCATAGCCATATGTTTGCAAGGCAGTCTTGGTTAACAAAAAAACCCCTAAAATCCTTTATTGACAGCTTGGGAAACCATGCATTCAGTAATCTAATATTTATGAAGCTATACATTAGAAAATAAAAATCTAGAAAGCACTGGCATGGTAGAGCGAGCCTATTGCCTCTGGGTTTAGTTCACAACCTGATAAAATACGTGTGCTGGTCAAGCTGCCGTATCATGTAACAGCAACATGAAAGCCACTGTGAGTCTGGCTGCACAGGCAACTCTCTGGTTTCCCTGGCTGCTGCACGGCAGGAAGAAAACAACCAGGCAGAGCTCTGCAGCTGACGTCTGCAGCACCCACAGACACTGAGCTACAGTTTCAGACTCTTGCATTTGGCAGAGCTGAAGAAGTTGAAAAAATCTATAATGGAGGAAACCAAACATATGCGATGCTCTAAAGATATGGGATATTCCTTCCTGATCCCCTAGTCAGAAGCTATGAAATAGGAGATTTTATTACAGATATCAAATTCTAGCTTTCTTAAGAGATTTCATCAGTTACCAAAACACTCTCCAGCCTTTCTTTAAAATCCAGTAAGAGGATCTAAGCTCAAGTCACGCTTGTGACTTGTGACTTTTGCCAAGAAAAGAGGTGGAAGCTTTGTTTATGTTGATCTTATACCTATTGCTCTGCATTCTAGTGTCTCCTTTGTGTATAACTAAAATTTTAAGATAAAAAATGGTGCCTCATTTTCATGTTTGTGGTCCTCAATTAACTTGCCATCCTGAAAATAGGTGTATGCAAATAAACTTTTGTGCTTATGCAGAATGCCACTATCTGAGGGGGCTTCCCATGAGGCAGTGATTGCTGGGTCAGGGCAGACTTAAAAGCCTGAAGTAGCTGTTTTCTGCAAAGGCACGAGGAACATATATGCTCAAGTCTAAAACACTGTTGCAGTGCTGTAGATTGAGACTTGTCCTGTAGCAGTTTAAAATTTTGGAAATCATTCATATTTACTCCATATGTACCTGGAGCCTTGTCAAAAGCATACTGGTGTCTAGCAGAAGACTGAAGAGGACTTGGAGTCAAATCAATTGTGCAGACCTTTTAGCTTATTCAATATTTAAAACATCTAGATTTTTAAGAAAGTGTAGCAAATCTTTAAATACATTGTGAGCATTGTCAGTCCTAATGTCCACTTACATGTAGAATTGTGACCTCTTCCAAAATGCCCACCTTTGGGCTTTCCAGTCATAGGGCACCTAAGCAACGCTGCTTATCATTTTTTCATGCAGTGCATGTACTGCATGTATATATGTATGTATATATATGTGTGTATATATATACATATACCATAACTTTCAAATTCTCTCTCCCTCAACTGCTAGACTTGGGCTGTTCACTGAATCATCAAATACATGTCTGAAAGAGCCCACTGACGCCAGTGACTGAGAAAGAACATTACATTTATTCCTTCTGTTAATATTTAGTTGTCAGTCTCATCAGAATATCTTGCCTTTGTTATCCATCCTGCTATAGATTCCTTGATTTGCCTTTCAACAAGGTTGTCCCAAAGAGAATGTGGAAAAACCTAGGGGTGGCTTACCCAGCAGTGACGTCCTTAACAAATTTTGGGAAAAGAGTGGGAACTGAGTCTGGGAAGGTGTGGCAGTGAGGAGTAACTTTGGAATGAGAGTCATGGAAAATTAGCATTGCTGACAGGAGGAAAGCTGGCATTTTTTACAAGTAATTCTGGTTAAATTTCTTTGCATAAAACCTGTAACATTACTGTCAGGCTAGATCCTGATCAGTGGAAGAATACTACACCCTGCGATGTTTTGATACTTAAGATGGCATCTGAAATTTAGGTTTTCTTATGTGTTGTATGGAAACTGTATGGTTAACTATTGTTTCAGGGACTTTAACTGCTTTATATTCCTGTCTTCAGACCAAATGAGTGGAAGTCTCATTTCAAAGCTGAACAAAAAGGTTTGCAAATGCTTAAGCTTTCAGCCTTTTTTTTTTTTTTCTTTTTCAAGAGGCAGTGGAAGGGTGCCAAGCGACCGATCTTTGATCTGATCTTCAGATATGTGCCCAGGAATTCAGGGGCCATGCTGAATTAAGCTAAGCATGGTCTGTTTCCTACACGAAATCTGGGGGTTTTTTTCCATCTAAAGAAAGGTAAAGAGAAACTAAGGAAGCAACATACTGAATTTTTTTCAAAGCAGCTCTATTTTCAAGAAGAAAAACCCAATGGCAGACCAGATGTGGCACATTTCACAAGGTACACATATAGAGTGTTGCACATATTGCACTCAACACAAACTAACAACACCTGAAAATGTTATTGAGTTTGTAACAGAAGAGGCTAAGAAGTGCTATAATTAAGGTTAACAGTGCAACTGTAGCTTAGCCCTTTTTCATGAGTGCATGCTGATAAAGTTTTAATTACATACTCCTTTTTCTACTAGTGCCCTGAACCATCCAGGGCACAGAGTAACTAATCAATCTTTTTTTTTCTTTTTTTTTTTTTTTTTTTAACCTTCATCTCTCAATATGTCTGTATATCCCATTACTTCAAATTAGTCAAACTGCACTGAAAATGAAATTATTACTTTCTGTAGTGCTTATCATCACATCATCTAACTGCCCAAAAAACCGATCCCTGTGTTTGCACAAAACCTGCATGAGATTTGAATTTCTGCATTACACAGAGGTATTGAGGTAAGAATTTATACACTATTTTTAGATGATGAGCCACACTGTAGAAATTGATATTGCAGACTATTTCATGTTGTATTTCAACTTTCATTCAAAGCTTAGCACCCAGAGGCTTCAGTTGCATCTGGGAAGGTTAAGCATTTCTGCACATTCAACCCATATAAAATCAAGCATAATGACTAGTCTTTGTGAAACAGTTGGTTAAGTAAGTGACTTGATTAGCACCAGAGAGGAACTCTGTGGCTGAGACAGGGCTAAAAGCCAGCTCTTCGTTCAACATTTGACTTCCTTGAGAATGTCCTTGCTCCTCCTGAAATTTCCTGCTCTTTTGTTTCAATAAAATTTTGCATGAAATAAGGCAGAAATCCCACACCATTAGTCTATTTGTCCACTACATGGCTGCAGAGCAGGAAAGATATGTTAATAAGTATGGAAGAGTAAACCTGAAACCTGAAATGTGGCTTTCCTTAACTTTTGGGTGCTTGCATTTCCACAGTCTAAGTGTGTTTTTCTACACTGCTTTAAAAAGAAATTTTGGGGAAAAAAATCTATCACATAGTACCTGTTGAGGCACCCCATGATCACCAGAAAGACTGAGTTCTTTGGGACCACCACACCAGGTGGGCACAGTAACTGACAGCAGCTTTGGGTTATCCTCCTCTTGCCTGTGCACAGGCAGTGAAAGGGCTAAAGCAATTTCCTAACAGTTTCTGGAGGCATTTGCTGGCAGGGAAGGGCATGGTGGGACAGCTGCAATGAGCAACACGCTCCAGACTCTGGAAAGGTTTTTGCCATCTGGTCTGTTCACTCCAAACACAATCTCCTCTGCCTTGTTCACTCCACCTCAACACTCATCTTCCTTCTGTCGTTCCATCCACCCCTTTCCAAAGCCTCTTCTCCTTACTGAACCATTCCCAGTGTCCCCCCTTCCACTCCTCATTCAGTCTATCAACCTTACTCCCCAGACACTGGAGATGGTAGTGTCATCTAACTTTCTGCATGAGCTATGTGGATTTCTGTACTTGAACTAACCATCCTTTTAGCTCAGTTGAGAGAAATGTGCATTTCTGGGACAAGACTTTTCTTATCTCCTTGTTGATAACTAGCTCAGACTCTGTGTAACTGACCCTGGGTATCAGATCTTTGCTTTCATTCCCAGTCTCACTGTTTGCCGCAGTCCTCTAGCATGAGCTTCTTGACCAGCTGTCACTTTTCTAGCTCCTTCTTCAGATCACTATGCAGCAATTTCCATAACCTATCTCAGACTAGTGTTATTCATCAAGCTTATTGATTCCCCTTCTCCTCTTGTCTTCAATGTGATACTCCATCCTACTATCTCTTAGTTGCTTTGCCAAGCCAATCTCTCTCTCTCAGCTCAGACTGATCAGGGTGCAGCGAGGGCTGGCTGTGGGGCAGGCTGGGGTGGGAAGCACTGGGGCAAGCCGGGGCAGGGACCTCCACCAGTGGCCCCATCCCAACATGCTTGGAGGTGGTGAGCAGAGCCAGGCTGGGGATGGTGACTGTGTCCTCACTTGGTACTGATCTCCGGGATGAGGCAGAGGGTGCTTAGGTCCTCACAGCTCCTTCTCACAGCTTAGCTGATTTCACAGAAGTCAGATCCATATCAGAGCAGGCTGTAAGCTCAGCCAGCCAGGCACCTTTTGGGCTGGAAGAGTTTGCCAGGGAGGATTGCATCAAGGGCCCTGTCTCTGATACCGTCTCCAGCCTTCCTTGACCGAATTCCTCCCTGGTTCTCCATTCAACTCTCACTTGCTGTTCCTTAAGATCTAACTCTATCAGTTAATGGACCTTTTTAGATTTATAATCTATGAAGTGACAAACTCTCCAGTCTCCCAGTCTTACTGTCTCCTTTCTACTCAGACTTAGCTCCCAGTATCTGTCCCAGGTCCAATCTTCTCCTCCACTCTGTTCAAGTCTCAACCCAGCAGGTTCAAGTCTCAGTCCCTGTTCCTTACTCCCACTTTCCTTCTCCATTTTATTTCCTTTGGATCCTACCAGTTCTAGCTGTTCTCCCCTTTGCAATTAAATTTTGCAGCTCCTCACTTTCCCCTCCTCTGACACACTATCTGAGTCATATCAGGCACTGGGGCTGCAGGTGACCCCTATGTTATGCCCTGCCATACAGACAGATCAGGGTTGTAAGCCAGAGTATGCCAAAGATCCTGTACATCCCATGCACAAAGGTTTCCTTCCTGTGAAAAGCAGGAAATAGGCTCTGCTTCCCAATCTTGCATCTGTTTCATCTCAGGGCATGGCTGAGGCATGCACTGGGGCCTGGGGAGCAATTATGGGTCCTGCAGTTTGTACTGATTTGAGGGAATGGAGGAGGGCAGCCTTCCTCTTTTCAGTTCTGCTGCCCGCAGCATCTTGGACCCATATTTACAGAGAAAGTCCACTTCAGTACCTCAAAGCTCCAGGCTGGAGAACCTCAGTCCAGGGAAATTGTTAAGAGATTTTAGCCTTCAAGTCTCTACAAAATATATGGTACTTGATAACCTGGCACATTTTGGAGAACTCTCATATTGATAGTACAAACCTAAGCCTTTCCTGCCCTTTTTGTGATCCAGCTGCAGCACAGTGGAGGCATCCAGTTCTTTCAAAGTGTAGAATAAAATTTTCCTTAGCCTCATTCTCAGAAATAACTGAATTTGTGCTAGCTAAGATTTTCCAAGGAAAAGGATATGAAGCATGGGACAGACAATGGCATGGAAAATTTCAATCCAAATAGTCAGGCAAAGTCTTGGAAGATTTAAATTAAAAGTACCAGGTAAAACAATGTACCAGTAAAAAGGGCTAAAAGACAACCTTTTAATGAACCTTGTGAACAGTGTGGTTAGTATATTATTGTAGCTACTATTATTAGCAGCATTAGTAACATTAGATGTAGTATGTGCAGCTGTTTAAACACTGCAACATGTATGAAATATTCTTGTTTTCCCTAGGTAAGTGTACCTCAGACAACTTCAGCATAGCATAGCACTTTCTGTATCAGAGTGGTGGTGGGCATAGCTTTTTTAAAGCTGTCAGGACTGCTGTGCTGCTTTCTAGGTCAACCGCTCTACTGCTCCTTGTCTAACCCAGCAGACGTCTGTAAAGTGGATGTACAGTGATGCTCTTCCCACTTAACGACATCTCATACCCTCTTGGCATTTACCCTGAAAAACTGTAAATAACTAGGTGCTAAGCATGGGAAAATCATGCTTTCCATCTGCCTCTGGGCCTGCCCTGTTCTCAGATTTACCTAAGGCAGGTGATGCTGGGATTACAACCCTGAGGTGGCTGGACAGGAGGCACTTCGGCCTCATGACAAATTATATCAAGATGGAACATACAAATTAGACAAAGGTTTTCTTGTGTTGACAAGCTGCCCCTTCTCTGCTGAGTGGCATAGACAAGATCCTGAGCAGAGTGCCTTCCCTGCAGGCAGGAGAGTTGCATCAGTTTGCACCCGCTGAAAAAGCTGACCCATTGTATGCAGAGCATCACCTCAGATATATTGAAATATATTATCAGTTAAGAATCCTTCTTAGTAGTTTTAAAGAATTATATTGTGACAATACCAAGATAAAAAAGTGATTTTGCATATGCTTTCTTTTCAGAGCAGAAAATTGTATGGAGCTGGAAATTATCATAAAACTATTTTCAAACTTTTAATTGTAATGTCATTGAAAGTTTTAATAACTATTCTAATTGAAGTGAGTACTAAATTATTAACTAAAATATTCTAACTTTTTAAAAATGGCCTTTTAAAAATTAAAGCAATATTGTTACAAAAGAGGGCAAAAAGGCATTTCTTATTTTCATGCCCATTCAGCTTCAACAGAGAAGTGTGCATTTTAATTACATTTCAGATTCAAACTAGAAGTGTGATTTTTAGACCTATAAGTGAAAACGGATTTTTTTTAGACATATCAAAAGAATAATTTGAAAGTGAAAGGGAAAAGAATAATGATGTTGCATCTTGTTCAGACATTTTTACTACAAAGTAATAAAAATGCAATAAAATTATTCATGAAACTTGTCAATAGCTAATGTATTGTCTTTGGGATCCTCAGTATCCTAATATAGCCCCTTGGAACAGTTTTACTTTTATATTGCTGTGCTGGGATTCTAACACACATTGGAGAGCTATACAGAATATAAATGCAGTGTCAAAGATTACAGAAAACCACAAGGGAAATTAAGAGCTGTTTCTTATATGGTGTTATAGGCCTTAGGCTATTTTGTCCTGGGCATCTTGTCATTATTGTTTTGCATTTAAGTCTTTGGTGGTGGTGATACATTCTGAAGGTAAGAATCACTCTTGTGAAATCCCAAAGGGATTATATTTAGAAGACTGTCTTTTTGAGATAGTTTTTGTGGAGATCTGCAGAATTACAGGGACAAAATTATGGAGATGTTCCTGGCATTTTATGTTTGCATATACATTATAAGGGTGAATCAAACTCAGTTAACGTTAGTGGCAAAATTTCTGTAAACATAGGTTGTTAGGTTGTGGTTCATCCACACCTCTATGCAAACTCATGGTTGCTACAGGTAAGAGTTTGCCAGAGTCATGCTGTTTCTGGCAAAATTATGGCTTGGAAGTTTTCCTTGAAAATAGGTTTGTTTTTTTTTTTTTTTTTTTTTCCCAAACCAGACTGACATACGAAAGTTTACACATTTCACGATCCTTTCTTTTTTGTTTTCTGTATTGTGTTTGTCTCTTTTTTTTATTTCTTTGCTTTATGGGAGTGGACTTGCATTTCTTATTACCTGTGAAAATATGAGCAAGAGCCATTTCATGTTTCTAGTGGAAATGGGAAAAGAAAATGTAGGGGGCTGTTTCTTTCTCTGTCCATCAGCTATTTAAAAACAAAGTTTAGTTTCAAGATCACTGCCATTTAAGTTGAATGACTGTTAGGGGGCATATGACCTAGGTGGGCCTACCATACTGACCTTACTTTTTATGTTTTCCGGTCGAGGTAGCTGATTACCTTTCTGATCATAAGTTGTTACCAAACTTAGCATCTTGACTGTGCTGAATACATTCACAATTATAACGAGCAGTGATGACTAATGCCTATTTATATGATATTTAAATAAATCTT
This sequence comes from Fregata magnificens, assembly GCA_013389945.1. Taxonomy (NCBI): domain Eukaryota; kingdom Metazoa; phylum Chordata; class Aves; order Suliformes; family Fregatidae; genus Fregata; species Fregata magnificens. Next base: position 81,770 of record WAAD01039679.1, read on the forward strand.
GGGAATACCACCTGTGTTCCCAAAATTGCTCTGTTACGGAGTTTATCAGGGTTCCTGTAGTCAGCTCCCTACTGCTGGGGCCATGCCATGTTGCTTCTAGGCTAGTACAAAGGAAAGCAAAAATCTTCATGCTTTCAGTTCAAGTGGCAGCATGTGGACACGAAAGGATGGCAGTGTTGAGACCACAGCACATGGGGCTGAGGGGAGTTGGAACCGGGGGGATTTCCCAAAAAGCAGAATGAGGAGGTCAGGTACTGACACAGGATCTGAAAAACTAGGCAGCTTGCAGGAGCACCTGAAACTTCACAGCAATAAAAGAAATATGAGCATGAAGAATAACAGAGCATTGTGCTTTCATAGCAAAGGAGTGTAGTTTAATTGCGGATGTAGTTAGGAAACTATGGTCTGCATAGCGTAAAGAAGGTGGAGAATAGACCAGGGAGACTTCCTATTTCACAGGCAGAGGAGGAAAGCTCCTGATCTACTTAGGTGATCCAAAAATGATAAGATGGTAAGGGAACAGAAATGGCAAATGCATGCCAGTGTTGTATTGCTTTGTCTCATTTCCTTTGCTGCTTCTGGTAGCTAACATCAAGAATTCTTGGTACTTTAGACCATTATTCAAAGGTTGTGTGCCTATTTGCTTGTGGAATTAAGCATCCCTGAAGACTGAGCTGCAAGCCCCAAAAGCCTAAAGTGAAAAAGATTGTATTATATTGCTAGAGAATCTACGACTCAACAAAATTTGTAGGTCAAAGCCAACGCACGATTTCATTTCCTTCAAGGAGTAAGAGACAAAAGTGCATGTGTCCACAACACGTACTACAGAAACCAGGGTAAGAAACCATTAATGTTACCTACTGAAACCGAGTCTTACAGACATTAAGGTCAAGTGTTTCAGGGCTCAAAAGCATTACTGCATAAATGTCTGCCATGGGAGCGTTATTGCAGTTGGGTCAGCAGGCTTTGTCCCCAGATCACTTTTTGTCACCTTTATATTAGTGCACCATATATGACATAGGATCATTTAAAAAGCTTCAGTTTGTGCCGTGTCCCATGCCCTGAAGCCTGCCTCAGGAGATATTCAGAGCGGTGACATTGTTCTCCAGTGGTACATGTTTGCTTTTCATTTGCTGAGGCCCAGTATAATCTATGGCTGATGCACGTGAAAGCAGGCTTTCACAGGCTAGTGGCGATAACATCTTCCACCATGAGGGCCTTTCAACTTAGGAACACACTGTGTCCAAAAACCCTCTTATTTGGTGGTGTTCAGGGCACACAGCAAAGCTCATGTGCCCAACCTGATTTCTGCTAGTAAGTAGCCATGCTCAGACAGGTGAGAAGCAGTGCTATTTTCACATCTTTAAATGTGAACCAGATACTGTGTCTTCTACACAACTGTGTGGCAACTGTAGTTCAGTATTAATAGTGATTATTTCCTATCCTTCTCCATCTGGCTTCTGAAGGAAGTTGGCCTCTGATACCACTTAAGCAGAAATTGTTTGTAGATCTGCTTCCCAAGTGCTTTGTGATTGCTCTTGATAATAGGTGCTGCTGATGTAAATAGCTGTTATTATCATGAGTGACTCATTAATCCATTGGTTATTGATCTATTAAAACTTTTTCATTTTAAATGACAGAAATAAAGACTGTGTTGCAACCTGCATTTCAAAACCTCCATTAAAAGTTTAATGAAATATATATAATTTTGCAAGGAAATCAAGATGCATGAGATGAATGCACCATGGGTTTAGATTTTAACTCCCTGGTTTTTAAGTAAAAGTCCCCTGTTTAGATGTTGATGGCTTCTTTTAATCTTGGCTACTTCTATTACCAGTGGAAGAAAAAGCAGCAAGTCCAAAAGCCAATTCAGTTTTTTCCTCTGACTGTGGAGGGGCTGTACATGAGTAACTTAGATGCAACAACTGACTCATAGATGCCAAAAATTAGGCAAGATGAATTTAATTCTAAATACTTGACTTTGAAAAGTATACTCAGGTCAATCCCCAAGTCATCTTTTCTTATAAACTAATTAAATACTGAAGTGAAATAAAAATCAAACGCTCATTAAGAGGGAAAAGTTGCCTTACTTAGCAAAATATTAGCCCAGAAGAATCTTTCGAACGTTCTTATATTACCACCTGTAAAAACAGGGGCAGCTTTTAACAGGAATGCTGATACAAAATAACCCTAGCAGAACTAGTGAGAGAGGCTGAAATTAAGCTGTGCAGAAACTGCAAACAGTACAGGAAACCCTCTGAAAAGGTCACAAGTTTCAGTCGGGAGGCTGCCCCGACCTGGCACATAACCCACTGGGGTAGATGCGGAGTGAGCAGGACCGTCCTCTATTAGCGATCTACCCTGTCATTAAACACAAGTAAGACAAAGGCAAACTGGGATGAAGGCATAATGTTCTTTCTTAGAAGTTGTTAGGAAAAATGGCTGGATAAGCATAGCTTATGTGCAATACCTATTGTTTGCTGCAAATATGCTTTAATAATAGGGTAATTTGTTTCTTCCACTGAATTTGCCAATTGATGATAAAAACAGTTCTGTAAAAGTCATCCAGGCAAAATAACGAATGGGAACAATTATTCTTCCTGAGTAGATTTTCTAAATTAAGACTCCCTGCAAAAAGGCTGAGAATGTTTGCTTTAGGTAATGCTCTTTTCTTGTTTGTTTTTCATCTATAAAGCACACACGGTTTTGCAGTGCCACAGCTGCTAAATTGTTTATTTCTAGTTTGCTTAAATCTCTCAATCTCTCTCTTCCCCTATATAGACAGATATAAATAGGTAGGTTGATTGATTGATTGAATTGTTTGTGAAAGCAAAAGTGTAGTTAGGAAAAATCAGTGCTGCTATTTCTTTTAAATCAGACATTTTGCATGTATATAGGCACACAAATATTTATATATAAATATATATCTTCAACGTCACAGGTGCCTTTCTTTACTCATGGTCAGTGTGTTACTGTCTTTCCATATACTGCCATGACAGTAGATACCTTCAAGTAAATTAGAATTTGCCTGATCTGACCTGTAGTATGTAGAATAGGGCATCTGGGAAAAACTGGCGAGAAGCTGATGGTAATGAGCCTTTGACTTTCACACATGCTTTCTTTGCTATAAATTAGCAGTACTAACACACTTATCTCACAGCATTTCTCAAATCACCCGTTGTGTTGGTGAGTCTTACCCAGACAGCTTTGAAAATATAATTCTTAGAGTAGAAGGCACAGGTCTAATAAAGTCAGTTCTGGAAGACTCACAAGTCAGGAATCTCCACAGGGCCCCAGGTGTTAGTTTTATGTCCAGAGCACACAGAAATTCAGCCTTAGCTGAGCACCTGACTCCCTTAAGTGTTTGTAATTATCTGTATAAGTATATATGTTATATTTGGCTGAAATATGAAATAATTGTTTTAATACATGATAGGGTTGCCCATGGTGGGTTAACCTGACCAAATTACTGTATATACAAGAAATGAAGCAAACCAAACAGTACTTACTTAGAAACACTTTGTCTCCACAAAGGGAACATAAGAATACTAGCTCAAAAGGAGATGGTGACACTCTAAGTGAGCTGAACACCACCCTGCTGTCAAAATTTAGTTTTACAAGATGTATTTTATTTCTCAAAGCTGATTTCGGTGAATGTATTATCATGAAAAATGCTTTTGAGCTTTTCTGGGTGAGCACTCTGAACCTTACAGAACTGAGCACTCCACATTGGTTTAATCTTTTACCAGCGGAACCGGGGAACTGTCGTCCCAGGGAACGGCAAGTGTCTTCACTAAAACCCACCAGGCGATAGAGTACTCAAGCACCCCTGCGGTCATTGATTTCTTGGCCTCTCTATTTAGACTGCAAGGAACAGTGCTTAGTCCTGTAAACCATGCTGGTACTTGGGAAATGCCACTACTTCCTTCTTGTCCTGCCTGACAAACGAATGTCAGAGCACAAGCCTTTCAGGGACTTTTGAGGCTGCCTCATTTGAACTTATTCTATATAGAAGAAAAATCCAGCTATTAATCCTCTGAGAAGCTTATTTGTAAGGAGGCATTTAAAATCACAGTGGGAATAAAAATCTGTGTCGTGGTTTGTGTGGTACTGCTGTGTGATAATGAGCTGTACTTGCATCAGTTGACATGACTTCAAGTATATCTGCACCATTCAGGTGCAGACTATGATCCCTGCAGTACCCCTGTGGATAGATGAGGAAATGTGTTTACAGGAATCGCTAGTTTTACAGTGTAGGTGGTAAGGTCTCATTGTCACAGGGTAACACAATTTAAGAGGTCATCTTGCTCCGAGCCTGAGCTCCTGAATTTGGGTAAGATGAGCAGAGAAACTCTGCCTGAATTCTATGTTGCATGGAGCACAAAGGCTGCTTCATAGGAATGTCAAAGTAAATAAATGCTTTTCTGCACAAATCCCTTCCATTTCACAAAGCTCTTAGAACTCCCCCTTTCTAAGAATTGTAGAGATGCCAGCGGTGAGAGGTGGCTGGAGCAAAACTGACTTTTTTTCTTTTCCTTTTCTTAAGTTGTCTGTTTATTTTGCAGTAGATATCATAATCTGGAAAAGACTTCATAGGTACGAAGAATTGTAATTTCTTCCCCAGAAAGCTAACAATACCAAAAAATGAAGGGGATTTTTTTAGTGAGTGAGTAATGAGGAACGTTAGAGACATATCATAAAGCAAAAAAGTCAAAGTGATGACAGATATGGTCTTTAAAATGTTGTGTATCTTCTCTAGTTGTGTTTATTTTATTATGTAATTTCTTTGCTGTTGCTGATTTTGGCGCAATTACTGTAACTAGTCTGTAAATTTTTGTATACTTAGCTCATGATCCTGTGGATATTGGTTGGTTTGTATTTTTCGCAAGCATTGATTTCAGCTAAAAATGCATTCCACATCCCTCCTCCCATTCTCTTTCTCTGTTGATTTTTCCTGGTGCATTGGATTATTTATGGCTCACTGGATAATTTCAGAGAGTGTTCGGGATTTTAAAGCTGGTTCCTAGGCTCAATTACTTCAGTCTTGCAGTGCAGAGGTTTTTATATTAAATAGGATTGCCTTGAAGATGTACTGAGTTCCTATCACTTGCAGAGACATCCCGCATATAAAATCCAGCATTTCTGAGAACTGGGGAAAAGCTGTTCTTGGTCCCCTACCAAGCTGTCTGGCTTGGAAAATGTTGCTTTCATAATGTTTGGCACCCAAAGCTATCTTCTGTGAGACAGGGATGATAACTCTAATATATCTACGTAAAAATTGTAACAATCTATAAATCAAAGGAACACTAAATAATATTTATTCGTGGGTGGGGCTAAAATCTACTTATTATAGTTACATACCTTACTGAACATAAAGTAGCTAACATGACACTGATATAGGCTCCATTCAGTCAGTGTCTTCAACAGCTGCATACCTGGGCTTCTGCTTGTTCGTTTTTATATTGCCTACTTTAGAAAACAGATCCACTTGCTAAATTAATTTTTTCTTGCTTACTGATTACATTCTTGGCTTTCAATACCTTAACAAATGGTAAAACCTCAACTGAATAGAAATTAAACCACAGTTACTTCTAGTTCAGTTTGAAGTAGTACCTCTTACTTAGCTTTCAGCTCCATTCAATCCTAAATCCTTGTTCTCTGCATATATTTTTCTCTAAATGTAGTCTGGGTTTGGTTTATGACAAGCAGTACTACATGGCAATTTTATATGAACCTTGTCATGTGTGAAATATGAATTTTGTAAATTAGGACACTCAGATTTGAAATATCTCACAAGGAAAAATGGAAAAATCCTCCTCACCAGTTTTTCCCTCAAATGAATACAGTGTTTAAAAAGACACCGGGCTGATAACACAGAAGAATGGAATTTATTTATCTGTGAGACCTGCCTAGTACCAGCAACAACAGCAGCTTCTTCCTTGTTTCTGTGCTGATGCGCTTGACTCTGAGGTGAAATACCCATGTCTAATGAAGCATCTCATTAGTCACTCTAGACATGGCTTTCTAATGTTATTGTTAGACAAGGTACTGATGTTTTCCAAGTATGGATGCTTGACCATAGTGAAATTTACACAGATCAAAAGTACATTTTCCAAAGTAAATGAAAAACCACTGGGTTGTGGTAAGTTGCATTAACATTAGTGATTTAGGAAAAGAGGATTTTGCATATCAGAAACATTTTTCTGATCTGTCAGGCAAATTAACTTTTTCTAGAGCTAAGCCTAAGCAACTTTGCTAAAGTCAAGTCATGAATAAATACAAGTAGTAAAACTACAGTGGAAAACTCTCAGTCAATGGACTATCTGGAACAATGCAAACATCAAAAGTTCCCATATTCAGCCTGAGCTTTAAGAAAAGGTTAAGTACCTGCTCATTTTAGGTATATACTTGCCTCTATCCCTGTTCACCAAAGCACCTGCAATTTGCTTGAATCCCATTATAATCAATGGGAATGTTCACATACTTACGTACAAACTATATTACTTTACTGGACCTTAGTGGAGGTGGAGTGTGGCGCTGAGAGGAACACATCACATAACAATCTGATTTTGCAACAGTCTTGACTGTGCAATTTGCAATTGTAAACCTGAAAGACAGGAGGAAACTTAAGTTTGTTTTGTGAATTTGTTTAACAGCTTGAAGGTCACATCCCGGAAAAAAATCATCACCAATTCAGTGGTCTGGATGATTTGATTTTTTTATTATTGGTGAGGCACTGGAGTGTTAAATGAAAAACCCACTGCTGGAGGCAAGAGGGAGAAACTCCTGACTGGGGGAGAGGAGGAGAGGCAAACTCTTTAATTGTACCAGAAATGGCTCCCAAGGAAGAACTGGCCAAAGAGCTGTCCTGTGCAGTATGATGAACTTGTTTAACAAGGTTACAATTCAAAAAATGACTCACTTCGTTATCACCACAAGTATTGATTGCTTAGCAGGTATAGAGACCCTGTGGCCATCTGTAATAAGACAGTCTGAGGTCATCGTTTTCCAACTGTCTTTCTACCCATTTTTGAAACTTTATAAATACTGTATTATTCTTCACAGAAAATCAGATGGGCAACATCTCAAGTGTCCATATGATGTTCTCCACCCATTCCCATCCTCTCACATGTATATGCACAGCATCACAGCATCTGTGGCTTCAGAGTCTCTTATTTCTAAAAAGAATGCACGGATATATGTGTGTGTATATGCATATGTATATGTATATAAATGTATATATGTATGTGTGTGTGTATTTATATTTGACCTTACAATGCATATATATATATTTATATATGTGTGTGTGTGTGTGTGCGTATATCCTACTTATTGCTGTCAAGATATAAATTGGTCGGGAGACCCACTTGCTGTCACTAGTTGCGTGACAGCTCCCCTCATGCATAGGACTTCGCTGCTCTAAAACCAGTGTCACCAGCTCTGTGTAACATGGTTTGCATTCCAGTTGTGGCACAGTGAACCTTCTGGAGACAGTGCCTCGAGGGAGCATGACAAGGTATCTTCTCAAATGTTGAGAAGCTCCTAAACACAGAGTGGCCCACAAGGATCCATGACTGCATCTTTCCTGTGTTGAGGGCAGGGAAGCGATCCTGCATGGGGAACACCGACATGGGAAGCAAGAACAACACCACGAGGTACATCATCTTTAACTCTGTAGTATTTTACAGTTCACTGCCCCTAGATTGGATACTGTCATTAGTTTTGATCTAAAGAATGAACAGAGTGAAAGAATGTACCTAGATTACTTATGGCTTTTTAGCACTGGGGTTTTTTTTCATAATTTGGAGTCGCGGTTTTTTTTCACACAGTTAATTCGCATCAAATATTTATTAGTTTTAACTGAAAAGAATAATTTTGAGATGGTTGTATGGATACTTGGTTTTACTTTATTCCCTGCGGTCAAAAACAATGAAGTTGTGAGTACACCGTCTTCCACTGAAAAGGAGTGGATAAGGTTAGTTTTCTCCCCTTTTTACCTACCCACTGATGGGAATAACACCATTTATTAATTGACTAGATTCTATTTTGGTTATATTGAAATAATTGTATGTGACAAAGACACCAAGTGTAAACACTGATGGTATTTTATTGGATACTCATAACAATTTAATTATAAATAATTGCCAGGATTTGGGATACAATTTCCACATGTGTTCAAGCGACAGATGGACTGCAGTCTACACAGACACTTTGGTATTCAACTCCTATTTAAGTACCATCATTTATCAGCAGTCCTGGTCAACGGGGGAGGTTCCGGAAGACTGGAAGCTAGCCAATGTGATGCCCATCTACAAGAAGGGCCGGAAAGAGGATCTGGGGAACTACAGACCAGTCAGCCTGACCTCGGTGCCGGGGAAGATCATGGAGCGGCTCATCTTGAGTGAGCTCACCGGGCAGGTGCGGGACAACCAGGGGATCAGGCCCAGCCAGCATGGGTTCATGAAAGGCAGGTCCTGCCTGACCAACCTGATCTCCTTCTATGACCGGGTGACCCACCTAGTAGATGAGGGCAAGGCTGTGGATGTTGTCTACCTGGACTTTAGTAAGGCCTTTGACACGGTCTCCCACAGCATTCTCCTGGACAAGCTGGCAGCTCACGGCTTGGATGGACATACACTTTGCTGGGTAAAAAACTGGCTGGATGGCCGAGCCCAGAGAGTGGTGGTGAATGGAGTTAAATC
>WAAD01039679.1:90946-106310 GCA_013389945.1 Fregata magnificens
TCAGGGGAGGTTTAGACTGGACATCAGGAAGAATTTCTTTACTGAAAGAGTGGTTAGGCATTGGAACAGGCTGCCGAGAGAGGTGGTGGAGTCGTCAACCCTGGAGGTGTTCAAAAAACGTATAAAGTGGCACTTCAGGACATGGTTTAGGAGACATGGTGGTGTTGGGTTGATGGTTGGACTTGGTGATCTTAGAGGTCTTTTCCAACCTTATTGATTCTATGATTCTATGATTCTATGATTCTATGATTCTATACCAACTCCCATTCAAGCTGATAAGGAAATGACACACAGAGGAACTAACTACACGAAGTTAGCGGCTCCAGCCCTTTCTACTAAGCGCTGCATCAGAGATGAGGTGCACCTGTGTGGCTTAGAGCATTCATTGCAGTGTAATATTGCACCTGCTACTAAAGACTATAGAGATTTACCCAACAAAATTGCCTTGTTCGGGTTGGACAACTGATTATCTATTCTTCTTTTAGAATAAAAAAGCAGGCAATGGCAGCATAAACCCAGCTTTTATAGTGCAGCCCAGAGATTGAAGCCTTTTCCAAAGAAGCAGACTTACATTTTCCTGAGCATGAGTTTATCAGTATAAGCAGCCTGTCTTCCCAAGACTGCACTCTACTAAGAAGGCTAGAAAAGTCAGGCACTCTGTGCTTGCCATTACTGGGAAATTTCTGGACCCTAATGATAAACAAGCTTGAAGGATGATGTGGTTTACCCCCAGTAGACAGCTAAGCCCCACACAGTTGCTCAGTGGGGAAGAGAATCAGAAGGGCAAAAGTGAGAAACGAGTGGGTTGAGATAAAGACAGTTTAATAGGTAAAGCAAAGCTGCACACACAAGCAAAGCAAAATAAGGAATTCATTCACTACTTTCCATTGGCAGGCAGAAAAATTGGCAGGAAAGCAGGACTCCATCATGCATAACGGTGACTTGGGAGGACAAATGACGTAAGATCAGATGTCCCCTCTTCCTCCTTTTTCCTGACAGCTTTTATTGCTGAGCACGAGGTCATATAGTATGGGATATCCCTTTGGTTAGTTGGGGTCAGCTGTCCCAGCTGTGTCTGCTGCCAACTTCTTGTGCACCCCCAGCCTACTTGCTGGTGGGGCAGTGTGAGAAGCAGAAAAGGCCTAGATGCTATATAAGCACTGTTCAGCAGTAACTAAAACATCCCTGTGTTATCAACACTGTTTTGGTCACAAATCAAAAATATAGCATACATACTACATACAAGCTACTATAAAGAAAATTAACTCTATCCCAGTCAAAACTGGTACAAAGGAACAGGAGTCCCTAGTCTAGAGATGAGAATAGTGACTTCAGATGGGTCAAGCTTCATCTGCCTCTTTCCAGGACTGCTTGTGAATTAATGAGTTGCTGGATGAAGCACATGAGAATTTTGGGACGAGGTACTAGCACTTGCCCACCCAATCTTCTTTCTTCCTCCTGGCATCATGACTTTTGAGTTGCCTTCTTCACAATGGTCCAAATTCAGAGGTGTCTGCTCTGGAGTCATTAAAATGAAGGTATGCCTTAAAACTCTGTCATTTTTTTATTTATTAGGGGTGAAATTATGATAGGTCTCAGGATTGTGGAATACTAACTGAGCTGCCTTGAGTTTTGCTCTGCAATTGCAGTGGACAGTTCATAGAATCATAGAATCATTAAGGTTGGAAAAGACCTCTAAGGTCATCAAGTCCAACCATCAACTAACACCACCATGACTCCTAAACTAGGCCCTGGAGTGCCACGTCTACACCTTTTTTGAACGCCTCCAGGGTAGACGACTCCACCACCTCTCTGGGCAGCCTGTTCCAATGCCTAACCACTCTTTCAGTAAAGAAATTCTTCCTGATGTCCAATCTAAACCTCCCCTGATGCAACTTGAAGCCATTTCCTCTCGTCCTATCGCTAGTTTCTTGGGAGAAGAGTCCAGCACCCGCTTCACTACAACCTCCCTTCAGGTAGTTGTAGAGAGCGATAAGGTCTCCCCTCAGCCTCCTCTTCTCCAGACTAAACAGCCCCAGTTCTCTCAGCCGCTCCTCATAAGACTTGTTTTCTAGGCCCTTCACCAGCTTCGTTNTCATACAATTGGCCTCGGCCCATCGATCCAGCCTATCCAGATCCCTCTGCAGGGCCTTCCTTCCCTCAAGCAGATCGACACTCCCACCCAGCTTGGTGTCATCTGCAAACTTGCTGAGGGTGCACTCAATCCCCTCATCCAGATCATTGATGAAGACATTGAACAAAACCGGCCCCAGAACCGAGCCCTGGGGAACACCGCTCGTGACTGGCCGCCAACTGGATTTCACTCCATTCACCACCAATTCATACAAATCTGTTGGATAATTACTCACTTAAATCAATGATCTTCCCCTTTTTGTTTGCAATCTTCAAGTTTGTGGTTCACAGCTGGTTTAGCTGAGTCACATTTTACCTTTCTGCTTTTTGTGAACAGTTATGAAACTAGGAATGAGTATTCGCATTGCAGCTCATTGTGCAATGCAAATTTCCTTGTATGCGCTGACATTAAAAATGGACACGCCGTTTTTCCAAAGCAGCATTAGTTATATCAAGTAAAATGAGTCATTATGCTTAAAACAGAAGTTTTACCTTCTGAAGACATTCTCCCTTATGAGAATTTGTCAGAATGTGTCCATGAAACCTCCTGGTGCTAAACTGAATTTTGGATGCAGCAATGTTTTCTACCCAAAATGACAACACTTTGTGGAAAACTTTTTTCCTTCCCTTTGGTTCTCAGCCAGAATGCTTTAGCTTCTAAAATTATTTGTGATGAACAGTAAGAGTCTGGGTGGTGTGTTCTCAGTTGCATGTTATGTTCCTTCAATAAAAGCCACTTGGATGGAAGCCTTCTGCAGGAGGACAGGGCCTGGTTGGGGAAAGAAGACTTTTGGGGCTACCATGAACCGGGGAGTGAAAGGAACTTGGAGACTGCCACTCTGTCTGGGACACTTAATCAAGTAGACAGCTAGGTCTCTGAAGCGATGGAGAGAGAAATTTTCAAAGGCTAAGAGGGGAGAGTGTAGAGTTTGCTGCAACCCAGAAAGCCACTGAATTGGGTGAAAGCAAGCCTGAAAGCAAAGACCTACCCTGCAGGGACACCGCCTGCAAGGCAGAAAACTGTTTACAAGCTTTTTTGTATTTTGGTTCTCCCTAGACAGACCCATCTGAATGTTCTGGCTGAGAGAGGTCTCATTACACAGCGCTTGGTCTGTTCTAAATATGATTTTTAAAAAACTACTAACAGTGGGAAAGTACTTTGCATTAGATGCCAGTGATAATGGTTCTGTCTAACAACTTCTGCTTGTTCAGCAAAAGTGTTTTGTTCTTCCCTATTTGCTGGCAATTCATGACCCTGTAGCTACAGCAACTATGTAGTACACCGAGGTAAATTGCACCAGTGCAACCACCACTTGGCAGTACACACGTGTTACTGAGCCCCGACGTATCACTATGGAGAGTCTGGCACAAAAGTCTGAACTGTAAACAGTTGTTGTTCTGTTGTTCTACAGATACTGTGGACAATCTTTTGTAATCTATGAATAACATGATTGGGTACTTCCTCTTCTTTAATAATGCTTGTTTCCTATCAGTCCGTAATTCATTTTTACACCAGACTTAAAATGGATTTGGTTTCTGTTATCTCTAAGCATGCAGTGAATATACTATTCAAATGTACAGGCAGCATGAGCTCAGACATTCAAGATTCTTCTTGGTCTTTTTTAGACTAACTGTCAGGCACCAAATTCAAGTGTAAATCAACACAGAAATGCCATCAGCATTCTGAACCAGGATTTTAATCAAGCCTTTCCTCCATAAACTGCAAAGGTAGTTCTTGTCCTGCAACTTTAAAAGTTTCTTGTTTGCTTGCTTAGTTTTCATACCACATTTTAAAAGAGTGGGCTTTAGTAAGACATGAAGAGCTTGAACCTCCTGGCTACCTGGATAGCTGGTGATGATGGTGTCAGCACAGCCACACTGTGAGCAATGTGATGAGTGTGTAAGTTCCCGTGCTTCTGCAAAGGTAAATGGTCTATACTTCACAATACAGCCAGACAAAAGGGACTGCTATTACTATGTGGGATAATTCTCCTCACATGTTTATTTTGCATGTAACCACAGAGGAAACTGTATTTTTCTAATGGAGTTTGGTTTTTTCGGCTTAATTGTGTTTGACCGCTCCATGTTCCAGATGAGAAATTGGGTAGTGGTCACGTGTTGTTCCTTATGCATTGGTTGCAATTAGTAATGCTGTTCCTAAGTGATGTATAGTTTATTTGCTTTTTGTGTTGTAGCTATGTGAAATGCAGGTTGCCTGTGAGGGGTGTTGCTGTTAATGTAAGTGGACAAGCACAACGTTTTAATTCATGGCGGTACAGCTGTGTCTCATCTAAATTGGGCTTACAGACTGGTGGAAGAAATGTTAAAAATACGTTGCTCGCTAGTTTCAGGAGAAGTTTTACATTGGAGTGTGCCTTAGGGAAACTTCCTTGTAATTTCTTGAAATTGTCAGTACTTGAAATTTCTCCAACCCATCTCCACCTAGTCAGTTCTCTGGAGTGTGTGTTTGTTTTTCTTTGCTTTAAGAAACCCCCAAACACCTTACCCCAGGCTGCAGAAGCAAAATTGCCTCAAAGCAGCCACTTAAATGGTGCTGGGAAAGAGGAATCTGAGTCGGATCTCCTTCCTGAATTGAAAGAGGACTCTGCATCATTATACTTCCTTTACAGATTACGAACAGCCTTAATAAAATGCTCCATTTTCCAGTGGGGGCACGGAGCCTTTTGTGTTCTGCTGCTCTTCTCCCCTCTCCAGAGATTTGCCTTGATAGCAGAAGAGTGGCCGATCTTTGCACTGCAAGGCTGCTGGCCGCCTGAAGGAAAAGCAAGCTCACCTCCCTGAGACCCAGTGTCCCCCATACTGTCTTTTCCTTTCTCCACACTGGCCCTGAGAGTACCACTCTGGTCAAACAAACAGTCCTGGTATTTGAAAGTGATAGCTGTTATTTCATCTTTATTCCATTCCTCCTTTTTCTTAATAAACCAGTAGGGCTATGATATTGACTCGCTGCGCTGTAGACACTCCACATCTGATCACAAGAGTGATCCAGGCATATACATGCCACACCACCATTCATGCTGTTGAGTGTCACACATTAAAACCAGCACACTGCTGTGTCGCTTCCTTTTTAGCATTCAGATGGTTTAAATGTTTACTTCACTACAGTGGCAGCATCATAACTCCACATTTTAGCACCCACAGCTTCCAAATTTTTTATCATCAATGAATAAGTTGGATAAATGAATCCCTGCTGAGATAGACGATGACACATTGGTGCCTTCACTGCCGGTGTGTAGGTTTGTGGCAGCCTGAATGCTCCTTTCACTTCATTTTCTTCTTACACAGACAGCAGAGGTGCAAGAGGGGAAGGGATTTCTTTTCTTGCAAAACAGTCTTTGTTCAGATATGTGGCTTTAGGCGGAGTTAAAATCCCTGACTGCTTGCTAGTGCATTTATTTTCCTGAACTCAGCTGAAGATCTCCGCCCTATTGTTTTTCTGAGGGCCTAGATTGCATCTGCCTGGTAAAGGCTAGACATGTTTTTATGTATAAATTGTAAGAGTTAGAATTTGAATCCACTCATTTTGTAGTCATATAGGTTCAGTAATAACTTTCTCTTCCTGCGGGAAGGCCCCCTGCCTTGTTTTGCATGTATATGGCTAAAGGACAGGCATATGCTGGTCACTTCTTCCCCTTTATAGTTATCTTGAAGAATGTCAAATGGTTAAGTGTTGCTTCCTGTATGGTCCCATGTATGGACATCACTCCCTGGTGTGCAAAGGGAGAGAAAAGAGGGGTTGTACCTTTCTCTTCTATGGATGCTTTTTGTGCAGTGGGTACCGAACACAGACACTGCCAACTGATAGCCCCCAAATGATTTCCCTCCCCAGGAGTTCCTACAGAATCAGAACGAAGATCAAATCTTGGTTCCTGCCTCACTGGATAGCACAGCAGCATTCCCTCAGACCGGTGGGTCTAGTGCTGCAGCATGACAAACGATGCAAAGCTCCTCCAGCAGCTCCGACGTCCATAGAGTCCCTCACAGCCAAGGTTGTAGCTTTGTAACAAACACTTGAGTTTTGCTTTCAATCCATTTTCACCATTGCAGTTCTCATCCTTGACCTACCTTTCCTTGCTGTACCTTTCTTGCAGAAATGCCATGTGATGACTCATATGCTTTTTTATTTTTAATACACACATATGCAAATATGTGTGACTGGGCAGTGTGAGAAAAGTAAATCTGGAGAGTAGAAAAGACTTTTTTTTTTTTAAGCTTTCAGTGGCTTTGTGTTTTACATACGAGACATGATTTTCTGCAGATTTCTGCAAAAAATTGAGTTGTGAGTCCCTGACAGTGGGGATGCTGTGGTGAGAGGAAGGCTCATGAGAATGTAGCCTCCACAAGCATCATGAAGAATATTGACAATACAAATGATGAGAGTAATGTTCAAGGTATCTAGAGTTAAATCTGTGTTCCACTATTCCTCTTTTGTGTGACTGGAAGAATTCAGTCACATGAACTGAGCTCCTCTACCTCATATGTAAGAAGGATACAGTAATCTTTATTTAATGTATTTTTCAACTGTAATCCCTTTAGCACAGGGACTGTCCCTAGCTCTGTATTTGTGCTGTGGCTAGTATAATCAGGAGTCCTGATGTTTAGATTGGCCCTGCGTATTTCATAAAAGAAGTACCCACTAATCCTTTTTCCACTGTGGAGGAGGAAGCCATCAAGTGAGGCTCCAAAACCAGTGAGCTGTTGTCTAAGAGCAGAGCATGCACAGGGTGCCCAGGTGCCTTCATCTGGCATTTGTGACCAAAAACCACTGCCTTCTCCACACCTGTATCTCCCTTCAGAGCATGACTGCATCTACTAGTAATATACTCTCTGTTTTTTCTTTTTCTTTTTTTTTTTACTTTGTGGCTCACACACTGACACACTATCATTTCCCAAAATAATATAAAAATTATCTATCAGATTAACATCAAACTACATGGTTACTAACTTGAGGCCACATTTCATTTTCTTTCACTGTAATATCCATCTAACTGTACTTAGGGATCAGTGTTCCTGATGCAGCCTAAACACCTGTAAAACTCTCATTGACTTCAGTCTTTTGCCAGCCTGGAGAATTCCAGATATATCCCGAAACTTGCACATCTGTCGGCTGAGGTACTTTGTTGCATCCACCTGCTCTTGCAGGGATGTGGCAGTATTGGTATTGGATGATACATAAAAAGTGGTGCACTTCTTTAAGTTGTATAAAACTAACATGCACTTAAATGTTGCTTAAAAGACCATCAAACATGCTATAAGCCCCAAAATGTGACACTGATAACTTTCTTTACAGTGCATCTGTTCTGAATTGCATGTACACAAAGCAATCCATAATAAAACAATTCCAGGAAGTTTATTATGAAGAGAGCTTGCCAAATCATTTCCTTCCACAAATAACTTGTCAATTATAGCAAGACAAAATATGGTGTTGTGAATACTTGCCTTAGAAGCTATGCAGATTCTTTATCTCAATTTGCCCCTGCACACATTCAGCTAGGAAGAGGTGTGACAATACCTGTTTTAGTCACTCTTTCTTCCACTGTCTTGCCTATCTAGAAGGCGGCTACATTTTTCTCACCCATATAAACATTGCATCTGCCTGTGAAAAGAATGGGACTTTCCAAGTACTTGGATGTCTTCTCAAGTATCCAGGATGTTTAAGAACCAATGGCAGCATGGAAGCTAAATGGATTTGGTTAGCAAAACACTTTAATCACAAATGCATGCAATTTTATGAGTTACACAACTTCCCCATTCCACAGGAGAGATGGTGCAGACCTGGAGGAAGGCTGGGCAGGCCAGCATGGTGGCTCCTGCCTTGCTATGCACAGTAGGGCACCCACGGCGCAGGGTTGTGGGATCTTTTCTGCTCCCTGGGTTCCCTGAGGTTGGAGAGATGTTCTCAGGTCCTGGCAAAGGGTTGTGGGGTGTCCCTCCCTGAAGCCTTTTTCAGAAACTCTCAGTTACTCCAGTATTCTTAGGTGTCTGGCTAGAGAATACCTTGATGATGCTTAGACTGTGTGACTTGAATGGGTGTTTTCTCATCTGCTGCTGCCACCATCTGCATACCTGTGGACACTTTTGCACTTCTTAATGATCAAGGGGTTGTTTGTCCATCTACTGCCTTGAGCACATCAAAACTATTCTGTTTTTTAGGATAGGTCATATTTGTGTCTACTTCTACTACATACAGAAAAAAATCAGTTAAACTTCATCAGCTCATACTAATAGCTATGCTAACTAGGCCTAGTTTATGCTTGCTGCTACACTAGATTATAACTAGATACTCTAATGAGATGGTAGATCAGGCTTGCAACCAAATAAAACATGCTCTGCTCATAAGGTAAGTGTAGATGGATAAAAATAAGTTGTGATTATTTATTTCTATTTCTTTGTGAAAATATTTGCTTCTCTGGGTGGTCACTCCTTCATCTACAATTACAGATTTGGCATATATGCAACCATATATTTTGCATATGCATCTACTCTGGGCACTTGCTAGAGCATCTTACTAGCTGCAAGTTCAGTTCTCACAGTTAACGTGCAGTAAAGTAATCAGAGCGGTGCTGATCATTGTTTATAGCAAGTTTCTAGACCTTCAAGCCACACAAAACCAATTTATTTTCAGCAAAATAGATGTGAAGAGACTCCTCATAAACTCACATGAACAAAAGAGTGTTATCTGAGAGGACGTTTGTTTCTTTAATTGGGTATATAAGTGTTTCATGGTGTTACCAATTTTCTCATCTTCTTCTCTATCATGACATCTAATCAGGTCCCTTTCTTTAATGTTTATACTTTTTCCTATAAATGGAAAGTCCTCATTAATGGGAACCCATTTTGTTCTTCTGAGTTGTAGAGCTACATGACAGCCAAGTCTTAGTTTAAAGTCTTCATTGCTAGGTTCGCACAGGAATCTTACTGACAATAAGGTTAAATCAGAGCTTATCTATACCATTAGCATGAAAAGAACAGACCCTATTGACCTAAGGCAGAATGTTTGGAAAAAAAGCCTTTAAGGATGCCTCAGAATATAGTCAGCCATCTTTATTAATATGTAATAGGGTCAGCCAGGCTTGTTGTATGATGGAGATGGTTTATCCAAGCAGTCATGTAGTTTTATCACCTTCACTCACGTGCTTCCATACTTCTAAATCCTTGGTCTGCTCGTTCTTTCACACCATGGCTGCTGTAGAAGCTCTGGTTCTGTGAAGGTAATTCCCCTGTCAGTGCCTAGCCCACTTGGAGACCTTGTGCCTCGGAAGGTCTTTCTCACAATCAAGATTTCACATCCACTACAGTTTAACACCAGCCCTTCCAGCTGGAAAGACTGCTCTGATGATTGTACTGTGTTGTTAGTCTGGAGCAAGGGAGCTGATGCTAAGCACCATGTACATTTCTGGACTTCTATAAGAGGTGGGTAATGGTAATGTCAGGACATAACCAAGTAATAAATTTATTTTCCTAGTTTATTTTGGGTGCAGTTTTTATTTGTTTTCCTAATCTGTACTAAAAATTATTTGGCGACAAGAAGAGGGTAACAGTAAACATGTATCAGAAAGGAATTCAGTGAGATGTTGTAGCAAATTAATTCATTACACATGATTGCATTATTAAAATGATAAAATACCAGGCCTGGCCTTAGAATATAGAAGTTAGTTTGAATATATATGCAAGCCTGAGGGGTTGAGTTCATTATCTTTTAGGTTTAAGTGTTGTTTATGTGAATTGTAGAAATAGCATAGTGACATCTTTGCACATATTTTGAGTGGTTGTGAATTTTTTATTATTTTGGAGGGGGAAATTACAATATAATGAGCTCTCTCACATGTATGTGGCCTTGAATAATGATTTTTTTCCCTATTTTTTTGCTACTGAGTTAATGTCTTTTAAGCTTGTGTTATTTTTGTATGATGTCATATATTACAATTTGTGTCATGCAGAGATGGACTACTCAATAAGTAAGCACATGCTTCATCAGACTGGCACAGTCAATGTTATAAGTCAAAATATTTTCATCTGTCTGTTTTGTAACGTTTGCAAAAAAAATATATGATGACACAAATTGTTCAAGCTTCCCATTAAGTACTATTCTTTTTACTCCAAATGAAGTGATACTTCTGATCTGATGAATCTATGAGAGACATTTATTCTCAGTGAAGAGTGAAGTTAATGCAAGGAGTGTTTGTTGAGACTGTTTGATGAAAATGTACTGCATTAAGAGTTCATGTTGGCAGCTACTCAGATTCTTCCTTTCTTCTTGCATGAGAATCCTGGCAGTTGAAATATTTTGCAGATCAAAAGTAAATTCTATTATATTAAACAATGTGGGCCAAATGTTGTTGTCCATTAGGTCAGAGAAAGGAAGTGCAATTTTATTTCCACAGAATTCCTTTGGATTTATGCTAGCTTTAATTAGATAGGATTTAGTCACTCAGGATACAGCACAAATTTTGTCATGCATTAGCATTTTTTCCAAGCTGCCAGTTTTGCTGTTATTTGACTAGTTAAAAAAACCGAATCAACACTTAATTTATTAAAATATAACCAAAGATTCTTGTCCCAGTACGTTTGGGGATTCTGCTTGTTTACTTAAAGCAAATGCAATTTCTGTCAATACACCTACAGAGAACTAAAAGTTCATTTTTGCTGGGTAATTCTAAGCAAGCAGGAGAGACAAAGTGGCAGCGCTTTTTCATACCCACCTTCACTGAACAGTATTTCTGATGACACAGTGTTGTGCTGTAGGAGTCTAAGAAAATACCTCTTCAGCACTCAAGATAACTTGTAGACTTAATAAACTGTGTCAGTACCATCACAAACATAAATGGTAAAAGATGTATTTATTTGTATTACTGGAAGAATTCATTGAATGGGTTACGTATTTATGGATAAATTTCTCTTCATTTTTGGAGTACCTGGTAGTAAGTTAATACATCTAAGCATTCACATAAGAGTTCTTAATCAAAAATATTTGAGCTTCCAGCCTATGTTAGTGACATACTTGGTTAAAATCTAAATTCTCTCTCCTTGCAGGAGGCTAGAAGTCTGTGTGAGAACAAAAATCACTACTCTTAGACCTACAACGGACTTCACTGGGGAAGAAGACGAAATTATTTTCCTGTACCACAAGACTAGAGGTTGTATGTGCTAACTAAACACCATCCTAGGTCAAAAAGCTGCCAATCCAACTTTTTTGAGAGGCAGAGATGATCATGCTTAGCATTAGTGGTGCTTTGGAGTGGCGGCTGTTACATCCATGTTTTAATGACCACCAGAAACCAGTCAAACCTGTTGCAGCATACACATGCTTATATGTATTTATTAAGAAGACTTATTTGAAAGCCATTATAATATTGTAAAGACAGTACAGGAATACAAACAGAGAGCAAAAAGAAGAGCACTGTGGAGTCTTGTTAGTGTAAATGCTAGCCTTCCCAAGGTCACTCCAAAACTGAATGGGACACTTAACAGGCTTGTGAAAGGCGTCCTGCCAAACTTTGGCCCAGTCTTTATATACTGCATGCTAGAATGAGGGGTTCCACTACAATTCCTTCTGCGTCTCCTTTGAACATCATACAAAAGCTTTTGTAACATGTTGGAGAAAGGTGCGTTGTTCTGAACATTGAGTCTTTTATGGTGGGTTTTTTATAATAGAACTCCTGTTGCTGATTATCATATGACTGAATGGTCTCTGTGTGACAAAGGAAAATAAAAATTGAATGTATCTTAATCCAGAACAAGATAAATGCACAAATGAAAATTTCTAATGAAAAAATTACACTTCAACAATTTGCAATTTCTGAAATTAAATATTTCTGCTTAATTCTCAACCACCTACAGTTACTCTTACAAAATAAAGCATATCAATGGTTAAGGATTAACCAGTAAATCACACCCCACACCTTTTTTTTCTTTTTTTTTTTGAGGAAACAGAGGTGGCCAGAACATTTACTGCAAAGAACTCAAAAAATCCCTCTTCTCCCCACCTTTTCTTTTATCTTGCAGCTTGAACAATAACAGTCTGTTTTGTCTTTCCTTTTCCTTTCTATACCTTTTTTAGTCTTTACCCTTCAATTCCATTATAATTTGTTGTCTCATCTCATATTCAGCTCTCCTTGTTCAATTACTTGTCCCTCATCCCTTTATGTTTTATCTTGTTCTGATCTGTCCTGCTGTTTTGCTCCTTTGTCATGGCTAATGGAACTTACAGTAGAACATCCTTTCTTAGGTTTTTTTATTTGATTCTTATCTAATTATGGATATTATTTTTAAATTTTACAAAGAAACATGTTTGGTTAGTTATATTTTATGAACTGAAAGAAAAAAATTCACTTTGCAGCATGCTGTGTGAACAGAACAAAGGAACAGTTGCAAAGATAAATGTACCAAAGGCCCTTCATAAGCACCGCTTTAAAAGTCAGTTTCTCAGACAGCCCAACAGGATGTCTGAACTCAATCAAAACATGTATCAGGCTGCACGGTTGACATTTCAACACTAAAAAGAGCTTACCCTAGTTTTAACACACAGAAAATGGATTTTGTCATGTTACCAATGAAACATGGAGCTGAGTGAGAGTTTGATTACATGCTATTATAAATCTGGTAGTGAACTGATTTTCAAAGTCAATACTGATGGGCAAATTAGTAATTCTTAGCCAAAGGCATGGGAGGTGTTAATATAGAAAGAGTGTGTTTCTTAACTAGTTCTACTTCCTTACACGTAAGACTGTTAGATATAAGATGTTTCCATTACCACATCACCCCACTTTCTGTGAGAGGCAATAAATACTGCCTCATGAGTAAATCATGGGTTTATAAGAACCCATCACATTGCAGGTGGGAGAAGAGAAACCAATTATGTCTTCTTTTCTTATAGTTCTTGCTTTATAAAAATAATATGCATGCCTGTGTAGTGATGAAGGAATGCCTGAACTTTGACAGCGTTAAATATTAGAGTTGAATTTCTTTCTGTATAAAACATTTAGCAACATAAGGGGGGCTCCTTTTGTACTCTAGGCAACTCCCAGACCTTCTGCTCCCCTGTTCTTCAGAGCGTGGAGGACTGGAGAGGACACCTGCCTGCTCCTCAAAGGCTTCAGAGGAACTGAGCAGTGGAGATGTTGGTAGGCTTGATCATCATTCTGCTCATCATTCTGTCTGTAAGTAGCCTCACATCCATGGCTAGCCACTGATCAGTCCGATAATGATAAATGTCAGCCAAGAGGATAAACAGTAGGAGTATGCTGTATCTCTCACAGACAAATCTCACTGCTGAAATGCTTTGCTGATGCCCTTTCAAAAGCATGGCATTCCACAAGGAAGATTTAAATGCTAAATCCAACTGAAATACTTATGGAAAACTTAAACCAAACAAGCACCATACAGGTGTCTGCAGTTAGCAACTTTACCAGATCTGCTTGTGTCCGTGATCTGAAAAACTGGAAGGCTTGAGACCAGAAGCTGCTGAAGGCATAGACTCAAAGCAGAGCTACTATTAAAAGAGATTGGAAAAAGAAGGAAGAATGGAAATAAGCTCTTAGTGGAAGCAGTTGTTTCAAACTGGAATTCTTTAGAGTCTTTAGCTATAAATGTTTTATAATGCTATATCGTGGTTTTATCTCCTCACCATTTTTCTCCTCTATCTTCCCCTATCTGCACACACACACACCATCAGTGCTTGCAGTGACATAAACACGCGGCTGTTGCTGGGCAAGAGCTGTTTAAATCAGTTGTTAACAAGGGACCAAGTTGCAAATCAGAAAAAGAAGTATGGGGAAGAGATATATGCTTGTTCTGAAAAACAAGAAACCCTAGCAAACAAAAATCTCCAGGTGTGGAGTCCACCTACACAGATTTGAAGGGTTTGTTTGGAAGGTCAGCTTATAAATGTGAAGTGCCTCTAGAATTTGGTGTTTCGGCTGTTGTGACTCAGGAAAAGCATGGTCTTTGTCTGAACAAAATATTTGTAAAATATGAGCCACTTTAAAACCTGAATGATCAGGATAACCTTTAGATTCAACTCAGTTCTGAACAAAAGATAAAGCCACCAGCACTTCTCCCAGTGCATGCTTTGAAAAAACCAACACTGCATTAGAGGCTTCACTTAGAAAAAAGCACTTTTTTGTAACAATGGTTGTTTATGATTAGTCAAGCTGTGATTTATATTTACTTCAGTGACAGCTATTCGAATCATCCTATTATCCTACAAAGAGGTTTAAAATGGTCTAATACAATATTTTGGAATTGCTTAAATAGCGTGTTGTACACAATAACTTCTTATGGAATGTTTTCAGTGCACCTTAATTAACATTTAGATTTGAAATGTGCAGGATGCCAGCTAAAAGATTTTATGCCATTTAAAGGAATATAAAATAAGACTACTGGTGAACTTATACAATTATTTTTCCTTATACAACCAGGCTTCAATTTGATCTTTCTGAAAAGCATAAAGCGCAAAAACTTTAATTTTTGAGCAGTACAATGCTAAACATAGAGTTCATTCAGAGTTCCTTCATGATGAGAAAGGACACCCCTTGTCCTTCACAAGGTAGCAAAAACTTAGTTCCTGTAAGTAATTTTGGAGAATGTATTTATGGATAGTAGATGTGGGAAGTTTGGAGCCAGTTGTAATTCTCATGTCTGCAAATCTGTCCCCCCTTTCAGGCATTTGTGTTTGGCCACTGCTTGCATGACAGTAGGAAAGAAAAAAGTATTAATGGATTCTATGTATCTTAGATCTTTTTAAAATTTGACTTGAATGTTATGTGATTTCCTCTAGTCACTGACCTCTTCACTTTTGAACCTAACCCAGCAAAGAAATGGGGTATATACATAACTCCAGCTGATGGCAATCAAAGACGTGATATATATTTAATTATTAGTGTCTGTTTTTTCATAGAGCTGCTTGAAAGTCAAGTTTTCAATTAGATTTATTTGCAATTTAAATGCATTGAAATGGCTCCCAAATATTTTTCAGCCATTTTAACTATCTCAGCTTAAGCATTGTATCTGATGGAGAAGGGGAGGAAGGGAGTCATTTGTATGTGAGGGCGGTTCCATGGCCCTGTGATATTCTAGGGCAACCCTTGACACGTTACTGGTGTTTGCATAACTCTTCACTGTGAGGACTCTGTTATGTCTGTTATAATGAAATCAGCACTTTTGAACAGCTACCGTCTTTCCACAGGGACCAGCTAAATACGTACTGTAG
>WAAD01039679.1:106719-126851 GCA_013389945.1 Fregata magnificens
GCAAATATCTGGGATCTTGGAGAACATTATTAACTATTATCATGCAGCATATGACACACCAAGGAATTAATACTGAAAGAGTGTCAACCACATCAAACGTGGAGCATGTTAATGGGTTCCTGTCTGAATACACTAAACCAATGCACAGGAATTAGGGAGACTAGAAGATATGTGAAGGGCCATGGCAACAACAGGTTGAGCCTCTGCATGCAGCTGTGCGTAAGTGTAAACAAATGTAAATGAAATTTCTTTCAGTTACTTGCTAGATAAGCTCATCTAAAACAAAACACCTGTCTCAGGAGAAACCTGAGAAGATTTTTATGTTGCTTGGAATACATTTATCCATATTAATTTAGGGAAAGAAATCACAAGATCTCTGTAAATTTCATACCAGTAACTGCCATTATACATCTTCCTTTCTAATCTATTGAAAATGAATAAATTAATTGCTGAATGCATGTGCAAAATATTCTGGGAATTTAATGATCCGCTGCAAATGAAACAATGGATAACTGCAAATTCCAGTTTTAATTGAAAACCTTTTGATTTATTTTGAAGTAAAAGCACTGTCTTCTTTATTTCTGTTTACAGTTTATGTTTACAACTTGAGTAGCATGCTCTTTTCTGACAACATACTATTTTAAAGTCAGATGAAAGTAATTCAGATACTTGTATGTAAACCTCAGGTCAGATGTGTGTTCAGCACAAATGTTTTTTTCCAACAGAGAACTTAACAATGGCACTTCCCAACATCTTCCTCCTTCACTCCCACTCTAGAACTGCAAACAAGTGTCCTCTTCATTGTATTCACAGGAAGAAGTTTGTCAGGTGAGGGTTTCTGTGATGTCTGCTTCCCTTCCTCAGTATGTTCAATTTTTTACGCAAAATGCTTTGAGTGTTCCATGGTCCCCTACTTGGTTCCTTTTTTTTTACTACATATCTCCAGAATCATTTTGATTTCAGTCTCTGTGGGGATTTTGCTGTTGTTTGGGGCTTTTTTTTTTTGCCCCTTCACAATCTGGGAAGGGCTTTTAATGTAAAGAGTTTAAATCCTTTCTCCTCCAAAGAGAAACAGTATCCTGTGGAGACATTGTCCACAATTTAATTTTGTCTTGAGCATAATATGATTTGGCAACTAGAGCCTTATAATTAAGCGAAGTTAAGAATGAAGTGGAGTAGAGTCACTGTAGGCACCCTAAATATTCAGTGGACAGAAAGAGGGGAAATAGATGAGCATGATTCTCTCCTGTGGGGGGAGGATTAGGAATGGGGTTAATCTTCTATTATTTTCAGTGTTTCACAGAAATTGCTAGAATCAGGTGCATTTAATCCGGTCCAATACTGCCAGAATTGTTCTCAGTATTATTACTGGGGATAACTAGTTTCGCAACTAGAAAATTATAAACTCTCTCTGCACTAAGCAGTACATTTCTATGAGAACTTCTGATTTGCTGTGCTAGGCAGAATGGGTGCCATTTTCTTTTAAGCTGAATATATTATGGGTAATTAAACTAATGAAAGTTAATTTGGTATAACATGAAACCAACTTGATAACAAAAGAACTCATTTATTTCAAAGTCTGTGATTCCAAAGAAGAGATGAAATATGCTTTTAATATAAAACAATATTTCAATTCAAGTGCAAATATTGTAGCTATGCACCTCTTAAAAATTCGAAGCATTTTAGTATGGGTGATGTCTGTACTCAATTTTTTCCCCCTGTGTTGTCACTTCTCCACTCTTCCAGCCTCACTGGTGCCTTTTCCTGGTTTCTGATACCCATCATGTCCATGCCATGAATTCTGAATTAGGTTGGCTGTCCAATGTCTCCCCGAACAGCCTCTGTCCTTGAGTTCACATGGGAAAGACAGGCCTATGGCACCAAGGAGGGAAGGACAAGATGAACTAGTATTCATCTGTTCCAATTTTTGTCTGTTGGAGGTTTTATCTTAGGGCAAGGATGGGCGAAGAGGAATTTTGGATCTCAGAATACAGAACTGATTGTCTTTGAAGAAATAGGAACTTGAAGGTGAACATTCCCAGGCAGGAGAGGACCAAGGGAAAACTGTTATGCCAAAGAGTATGGGCATGGGATTGTGGTATCAACATGGAGGGAGAAGAGAACTTAGCACAACGCTAGAGCCGGGGAAACATGGGGCAGCTGGCTCATGGCTGAACCTGCCCTCTGACAAACACAGGATTTTAAGAAGGGATTTTAACTCCTCTAAAGGTTCACTCACTGTTTGTCTGGCAGCTGAGTGACAGAATTGAGCACGTAAATGAGGAAAGACAGGGCAGGACCTTCCGTCGGATTGACCCACGGCAACAGCAGTAACACAGGGTGGCAAAAGGCTGTTAGAAGTGGATCTGTTTGAATATGTTGCCCTGATCTCATTTCTGTTTCCTTCAGGTAGGAGGCCTGAGTGCTGAAGAAAGCCGGCTTTCACTAGAACAGAAACCACTGCAGCAGGGGAGGAGTGGGTGTCCTGGTATAGCCAGCACAGTGGGATTGGCATGACCAGCCCAACTAAATGAACTAGGTAATGGAGGAGCAGAAATGGAGGTCGGGACAATACAAAAGGTTTGTGTTGGGTTTGAATGTTAGCATCTTATGACCAGAGATGAACTTAAGCAGTAGGTGTTAAATTAGCTCACAACCCCTCTGCATTTAAGAAAAGGTTAGGAAACATTTAAGTAGAGGGAATATATGTACAGGGTCACACTGCTGAAATATTTCCTTTTTTGTCTGGCAAAACTCTCAATTAAGTTAGCAAGATTTGTTTCAGGATTATTAAATAATTGCTTCTAACACGAATTCGTTTTACATGGTAATTATTTTTGAGCCGTTGTAGGTGTAACTGGTAATGAAATTCAGTCTTTTGTCTCTGCAGCAGAGAAGGCAAAGGCTCTGTGGCCACCTTCTCCCTGCTTCCCCAAGAGTTTGCTATTTAAGAGCTTGCCAAGTCAAACAAATCTAATTGCAGTGCCTTTTTCTTTCTTATTTCATGCTAAGCATGGACTCACAAAACAGTACAGAGCTCTAAGACAAGAATTCCTGGGCATATGTCTCTGTTTCCCTCTAAGGTTCCAGGGAAATGTAATAAAACCCCAGTTCACCTTTGCACCCAGGCAATGAAGATAATAGTCTTTATCCACCTGTCTTTCAGAGCTGTAACGTGAAGTAATTTGGTGTTGACAGTTTTCTCAGTTTGGGAAATTTGGGATTAATTCTATCCCTCTTACACCTCTTGAGGCTCTCCTTCCTCTGCAGGAACTCCCACTAAAAGAAAAGGAACTACATGTAAGGAAAGCAGATTACAGAGCTCTCCAAATGTTATGTGTTTTATTAATAACTACAACTACACTTTTTGGTCTTGCTAAAAGAAAGGAAATTGCAGCTGCTTGGGCTTAAATTTCTCTTTATAGTCTCCTTGTAATTTTGCACAAGGCTCCAGACAGAATGAGAAGGTTTATATGGCAGACTAACTTTTGAAATATGAAGAACATGAACAAGTACCCAAAATGTCCAGTGTGAGCTTTCCAAACCAAGAAGCTGAAATACGTAATTTTCATAGCTCCCTCTTCACTGGCATTGGAGTGCTCTGACAAATCTGCATCCTCAAACGTACTGTACTCTAGAGCAGCGACTGTGGGAGCATCACCACCTGCATCCTCAGACTGTCTACGTACTCAGATTGCATCGGTACTCCAGTGCAAATTTGCCATTGCAATGCTGCTTTGTCAGCCTTTAAACTTGCTCAGTCTACAGTGAAAAAATGTGCCTGTGTTGCGATATGAGAGCAACACTTCCCAAAATGTGTGCATTGTAACATTTTTTTTTTCTATTCTCAGACTGTTCTTTGATACACAGTGCTGTGTCAGCAGCCAGCATATGATGTATGTATCCTGTGATTCAGTCAGTCAGATAGAAGAAACTGCTTTGATCTCATTCCCAGCTGTTGTATAAATTGGCTACTCCTGGAATATAATGGGACTGGTTTATGTTTCGTATCATTTAATGTACTGGAATTACTACCAGAAATAACTGTCATAATAACTTGAAAGTAATGATAGTGTCTCTTCCTTCTGTGGAAAAAGGGCCACCACAAATTCACACAAGAGTTTCATTCCCTGGGCTTATGCCCATTGAATGTATCAGGTACACAAAAACTTCAGTTCCTAGCTAACCTCAGAGTAGGCCTGAAGGCTTTGAACGTGGACATGTTCTGAGTCTTGGGATGCCTAAGTGCAGTGTTTGGGGCGTGATGAGACAAAAAACTCTCTTTATATATCATATAATGTTGTATCCTTGCAAGCCCTGAAGAAAACTAAAATCTAATAATCCCAAAACAACAAAACTGCTTTCTAGTCATCAAGTTATACACAATATTGATAGCCATGGTTACAAAATGCTAAGAGACTTGCAGGTTTCCTGATCAGCAATATAGAGTTATAACTGAGCTAACAGAATAATCTGTTCAATTAAAATAATAAGGAAAATAAGAGAAAATTCTGCCCCCTCACTTTTTAAAACTGCCCTTGAGTCCTTCACAGACTTCTGTGCTGTTCCCATTAAGTGTCCTGAAGTTCCCAACGGCTTTCAAACTATATTTCACCTATTGCGGAATAGCTAAAGGTGTCCTCGCAGGCTCATTCTCATGACACGGGCTATCTGTTGAAATGACTGAATCACAGATCTGCTTCAGCACAGCACAGCATGCTACCTGTGTGCACACACAGCGATTCAATCAATGTCCTTCCAGAATTTTCCCTTCTGCAGCTTGCGCTCTCCTCCATTCCCCTCAAATCCCATGCACACTGACTAGTGCAAATCATGGGACTGGTCATCGAAAATGCTGTTGTTTGTTCTGCCTGACTGAATGAGAATTTCAGTAAAAGCAAACAACCTCTCCCCCAAAATACCGAACAACCATTTTTATCTAAAAGCATCACTGTGTCACTCTCAAAATCGACCCGTTCCTCTAATGGTTTCTAAAGTCATGGCTACACTTTCGAGATTTTACAGTGTTTGAATGTATTCATCATCCATTTTGAAGAAGAGAAAAGAACTGGCAATACTTTATTTAGGGCATCCAAGAACCTTTCACTAGGTTCTTTGAAATGAAGTTACAACAGGAAATCAACCACTAGCAACAGAGAAATAAAACAAAATTTAGGTTAAAAATTACCCAAGAGATAGAATTAATTCTATGTTAATTTCTGTGCTTAAAGTATGTGCTAATCTGGAAGAAGGGAATCAGGTAGTACAGTACGCATCTGATAAAGTTATTTAAGAAGGGAAATAATTATGTTTAAGACATTTT
Organism: Fregata magnificens; assembly: GCA_013389945.1. Lineage (NCBI taxonomy): Eukaryota > Metazoa > Chordata > Aves > Suliformes > Fregatidae > Fregata > Fregata magnificens. The sequence continues at coordinate 112,043 of WAAD01039679.1, forward strand.
ATTCATCTGCCCTTAATAGCCACTAGGTGGGCATTTATTTTCCTTTCTTGCCTGCATGGAAGAGACATGAATATTAAACTCTGACCTTCTGAACTGTCCTTTAGGCATCTGAATTAACCTTAAGCAGATGGGACAAATACCTTCCTTTGCCCTCCAGTCTCTGAGAGCACAAGAGGAACTTCAGTGTTCTGTGGGTAAAATTTACAGTTGATGAACACAAGGTAATACATACATAGCTGAGTGAAATGAGAATTAATACAGTCAACATAGGAAAGTAAGTTGTACTGAGACTTAGTAAAGGCACTTGTGCACCGGTGAACGCAGGTTAATATTCTGCTGAGTTGTAAGACACACAAGTAATGAAATTAAGCATAATATGGGAATATAAGAATGCTCTTATGGATGTGAGTAATGCCTCTTGCTCTGGATTCAGACTAATGTAGATGCAGAGACAGATGAGGAAAATAACTGCGCCTATGGAAAACTCTTCCTAAAAAGAGATTCAAAGTGTGGGGGTTTTTACTATGGAAAGGAGGCAACAAATAAGAGACATGTGAAAACCCCTCTGTGAACTAATGAGGAAAATCAAAGAAAGCGGGATTCCTGAGAACTTGGATTTCCCTGTCCCACAGCATAAAGAAGGGTAGACTTTCCACACAGCTAGAAGTTGGAAAACTTTGAAATAAAGAAACCAATATTTTTCCACATGACAAAAAACTAGATGGTGGGCAATTGATTAGGCCAGGGACTTAGATACCCAGGCCTTTATTTGTATATCTGCTGAGCATAAATAGGAGAAAATAGAGACAAAAGGGGCACATTGTGCCCATGCTACCTCCTGGTATTCTTAGAGCCTTTTCTGAAACATATGGGATTACAGGGGCCTTGGTTCTGATCCCCAAAGGCAGTTTTTGGCTCCTGATTATTGTGGCAGAAAGCCAGGTTGCAAATACATAAGATGATAGAATCATAGAACCATTAAGGTTGGAAAAGACCTCTAAGATCATCAAGTCCAACCATCAACTAACACCACCATGACTCCTAAACTAGGCCCTGGAGTGCCACGTCTACACCTTTTTTGAACACCTCCAGGGTTGACGACTCCACCACCTCTCTGGGGAGCCTGTTCCAATGCCTAACCACTCTTTCAGTAAAGAAATTCTTCCTGATGTCCAATCTAAACCTCCCCTGACACAACTTGAAGCCATTCCCTCTCGTCCTATCACTAGTTTCTTGGGAGAAGAGTCCAAGACCCGCTTCACTACAACCTCCTTTCAGGTAGTTGTAGAGAGCGATAAGGTCTCCCCTCAGCCTCCTCTTCTCCAACCTAAACAGCCCCAGTTCTCTCAGCCGCTCCTCATAAGACTTGTTTTCTAGGCCCTTCACCAGCTTCGTTGCCCTTCTCTGGACACGCTCCAGCACCTCAATGTCCTTCTTGTACTGAGGGGCCCAAAACTGAACACAGTATTTGAGGTGCGGCCTCACCAGTGCCGAGTACAGGGGCACGATCACTTCCCTACTCCTGCTGGTCACACTATTCCTGATACAAGCCAGGATGCTGTTGGCCTTCTTGGCCACCTGGGCACCCTGTTCTCCTCAGTGTCTGCAGGAGTCACTGTCCTCAGGGGACACCATGTTAGCAGGCAGTGCTGTGACCTTCTGGGAGATGTCCCACTGCAGAAGGGCAGCTAGGATGTTGCTGCAGGAGGGCTAAAGGAGAGGACCCCTCCTCCATTAGCAATAAGCTTATTTTCCATTGGCTTGGTATTGTATGCTTTTGGGGGCTGCGTCTGATCTGGCCCTTTCCAAGAAGAGCAAGACGCAAAGCAACTCTGTGTCATGGCATTCTCTTGGCAAAGTTGCTGCCTCCAGCCTTCAAAATAGCTTCAACAAATCCAGTGGGTTAATCAGACCTCCTTAGTAGCTGTTTTAAATGCATGTATACGTTCCACTGTACGATCTTAACTAGATCAATTACAGAAACAACCACAATAACCATAACAATTTGCCTACAATTTTGAAAGGGAAATCACAAGAGGGTGATTCATTTGTATTTATTTTGAAGTGCTTGACGATAATAGCTGGTTGCTTATAACAATATTATTTGCTTAAATTCTTGACTATTTCTTTCCAAGCCTGTTATTTTATGTGAATACTGTTGTGTCAACTGATGATCTTTAACAACACTTGCTTAGCACTTCAGGATACTCTCCTATCAAGCATAGGTGTGCCTGTGAGGAATTTCACAATTAGCGATCTCTGCAGAGAGGGAAATCCTCAAAATCATGAGGCCTGGTCTGGACTCGTTCACTTAAACTGTCCCAATTTTGTTCTTAACTCTGAATCAACAAGTTAAATCAAACTCTCCTTGCATAATTTCAAGAACAGCAATCATTACACTGGCTTCTTAGCGAGTCACAGTTTCTCCTGTAAAAAACCCTCATTTTAACTGGCTTGATTTTTTTAATATTAAAACAAGTATGCTCACTCAGGAGAAGTAGCACTACTATCCTAGTTTGCAGTTGTATTTTGTTCATGTGTATCATTGGCCTGATCTTTAAACTTCTGTAAATTGGCATTAGCCCACGGGATCAGACAGCTGAGATCTGTCTTGATAATATGATTTTTGTCAGGTATTTTTGCTATATTAAAAGTGTCTTTGAACTTCTGTTGCCATGCCAAAAAGTAAGAGGCTTCCTGCTTCCCTAGATACATTTTAGGTGTTATTTAGATCATGTCACTCTCAGAAATAAAAAATTATCCATGATATTTCTTCTGCATTGGCACAGATTTTTTTTTTTCTAGCTGGAAGCAGCCGAAACAATATTGAAAATGCAGTGGCAGTCACAGGAAACAGATGCTACAGAATGACTAGCCACATACATATTTCATAAACTCTCTCATCTAGTCCTGCAAACCTTACAAAGTCAGGGTTCAGCTGAATATCAGTTTGTCTTCTTCTTTTAAGCTCAGATGTATGTTTTCATTTGGAAGTAATGAAATCATAGTGCTGTTTTTGATAAATCTCAGACATTTCAGATGATAGAAATGCAAACAGATGGACTAGCCCGATGCCCTAGCAGTGGTGTATCCTGCTACGCAAGTAGTTCTCTCAGGGTGAAATTCAGGCCTGTGCAGAGGGACCACACTAGCCAGGTAGCGCTGAGCTCTCAGTTAAACCAAGGACATAAACCTTTTTCTGACTCACTGAGCAGCAGGCTACATTTCACTCTGTTACCTGGGTTCACCTCCTTCTCCAAAACTTGCATTTAAAAGTATGTTATCCTGAGCAGTCCCATCAAGGGCAGAGTGTCAGACAGATGGCAGTCTGGCCCTGGGAGATTAGGATATAGCTGGAGAGAGAAAAAACAAACCAATGAAGATGAAAATGCTACAGGGAGGAACCAGCTATTAAATGTTTGTGTGGTACCTTGCACAATGGGCCCTTGATCTTTTCTCCAGTATAGATATTATAGGCATGTGACAATTTTCTACCATTCTGCACGAATTCTGTCTGATGCAGGTATTGTTGTTGTTGATAGCATTGTTGCTTTCTTTAACATTAATCCTTCCTTGTACTTCATTTCTTCTTTTTTTGTGTCCCTTTTTATGTGGAAGTTTTGAAGAACACCTTGAGCTATAACTAAGGCTCATTCCAGATCTCTAGGGCCTGTCCACACTCTTAATGAAATAAAATTGCTGTTTGTGGGACATGTGAAATGAATTGGAATAATTTAGCCTCCCCAGTGCATGTGTGTATGTTTCAGTAGACATTTAAATTGTCCCCAAAAGGCAGACTAGATGTTTATCCATATGGGTTGCACTGGGAACTATGTACCCTGTGCTCTGCTAGCAACTGCCTTTTGATGAACACATAATTCACATAAACTATATTCCTATTCTTTGAGCAAATCTGATGTAATAGATAATAAAACCCTGTTGTTTAGACAGCCTGTTTAACCTTGGCACTTGGTTTCATGGGCCGTTAGGTTCCTAGGTAATGATTGCAATTCTTCATCTACTAGTGCTCATGATGCTGTAAATACAGTTGAGTTAATAAGTCACAATTTCCCCCTTTTTCCATTCCCTTCTTAATGCCTGGTGCAGACAACAGTTATGGCTCTTTGTTGGGTCTGTATGTAGCATTGTGTCTTATCTCTTTTGCATGTACTTTAGCACAGCAATGAGTAGAAGGGCACTGGAAGGGCCATTAGGAAGTGTTTAATTGACTAGTGACATACTCAGACTGTTTAATTCTTAAAAAAAAAAATCCGATTAAGCAAACAAAAAACCTGCAACAATGGGGTTAAAAAATTGATCTTGCTGTATGGTAAATTTACTTTCAGTACAAGTATGTGAAGGCTGCTTCACCTTTCAGATATAGAATCCTAAGATAAAACCAAAATGAAGCATGAGTATTTTGGAAGAAGGCAGCAATTTTGTTTAAGGTACTGGCCTGGGATTTGGAAAGTCCACATTCAATTATCAGTATTGCCAGAGACTTTCTGATTGAACCATTTATCTGCCTTTAGTTCATCGTCTGCCAGGCACGATGGACATTTCTTTTCTTCTACCCAATATTTTCTTATTCACTTAGATTCTGACCATCCTGCAGTCTTACTGCCTGTGTGGTTAGCAAAATGGGAATTAGTTCTTTAATGGAGGCTTTATGAACTGTAGCTGTAATAGCCCAGAAAGGTGAATATATTATTATTTAAAAATTCATTAATGGTTAAGAAGATGTGACTGTTTCTGCAATGAGATATGCTGGCCTTTTAAAACAAGGAAGAGAGGTTCTCAGGGTTATGTTATCCTATACCAGTCATGTTCTGGCAAGAGACAGAAAAACTGCTAAGCCCAGGGAAGCCGTGTTTCAGAAGAAGTGCAGTTAAATAAAACAATATTGGTCAAGACTGGCACCAAAAAATTATAGAGGACCAAGATGATGCCTGACAGAAAAGAATGATGGTACAGATAAGACTTGTAGCTTATCCCAGGTGAAGCATGCTGGTGGAAGAACAGACGCACCATATACTTTATATTTCCCTAGAGTAGAGGAATTCAAGCATGATTATATGCATATCTAAAAAAATCTGGAATCTCCGTTTGGTAATCTGAAATTCTAGGAGATGGTCTTTTTATTTTGGCTCTTAGTATAACATTTTCAGGCTTTTGATTTAAACTGTGACTATGCTCTGTGGGGACCACAGTCTTCCAACAGGAGAAGCCTGGGCTTGCACTGCTCTCTTTGCTTCAGCTTTGGAGAATATTCAGATTCCTGCTTTTCCATCAATGGTCTAAATGCGCATACCATTGCCATACATAGCATCATCTTATCTGCCACCACTCATCGTTACGCATTCTAGATATAATGTAATCTATTGCTTGCTTATGTGTGTTTTAAAAGTAATAATAACTTCTATCAGCCTAATGTGTCCCAGTTACTGTCAGCCCTGATACAGCTTTATTTAATTAAGACAGGTGAAAAGAAATTATAATACACAAAAATTATTATTATCCCCTCTTTTGTCATGGGTATTTTCCAAGAATAACTACTTTATTTAGATATCTAAATGTCAGTCCTGAAATAAGCTGTTCAAACAACATGCTTTGTAATTCCTGCGTCTAAATAAACAGAGCCGCATGAGAGCACAGAGTTGACAGTGGACACTTGTGCCTCTAGAAAAAAGATACAAATTGTACCTGAGACAGGCAGCAACCTTTTTGTGTGCTCATGTGGTCCCTTCTCTGTTTTTATCCAGACTTTTGCATAATCTGAAACTTCAGCACAGCATGTCTTCCAAAAAGGTAAAACTTGCTTATGTGCTAAGAAATTTGGGCAATAATGTGAAACAGAGACACTGAGTGGCTATTTCTGTAGTAGATGACAATGCACTGGTGGGTCTAAATTCCTGGGCCTAAATTCTCATCAGTCTGAGAAATATGATCTACGTTATGTGAAGTTGTACTTCACACAACCTTTTGAAAAGAAAATGCTGCTGCACACCAGAGTTTCTTGCAGTGAGACACTGCTTAAGCAATATAGTCTTTTAAAAGCACATATTATCAGATAATTGTTCATGTTAAGTATCTTGAAGTGAGGCCAAAGGCACTCGATGTCTAAACAAGGTCAATTTCAAATAATATTCCCTATTAACGATCTGAGAGAGCTGCATAATGGCTCTGCCTATTAGCTGCCAACACAGTAAAGACTCACCTGCCCCCTTTGCCTGCAACCCAAGGAGAGAGCAGACTGACAAAGATGGGAAATGGTGAACTGGTTATATCACTACATATATAAACTAGCCCACTTGTGGAACTGTTATAATAAATATAAATTCCCACTTACAGAACAATTTTTTCCTAATTGAACTAAGGGCTATAGTTTACAACAGGATGTATTACAAGAAAATTGCTATCAGTTATCTACAGGAAATTCAGATTCTGAGGAATGCTTCTGTACAGAGTATCATAACTTAATAGCTGGGAGAATAAACAGCTGGACAAATTGTCTCCTATTATTCATAGTGCTAACATTTAGAGCAAAACAGAAAGTTGAAGGGACATTTCTATCTTACAATCTACTTCTAACAGTAGTAGGAGTTACATAGTTAATCCTACCTGGTGGCTTCCAACACTACACCTGTGCCTAAACTTTTCCTGTCAACTTTGTGATTTTGCAGTCANTCTTTTTTGGGTTTTGAGAAATGTGCCCTTTTTTTTCGGGGGGGGGGGAAGGAGGCAAGGGGTGCAAAATTTCTTTGTTGTTTCAGCTGGGACATCATGGTAAACTTCTGAACACATCCACAGTTCATCATTATGGGATAAATTATTCTCAAAGAACGAGCCGCCCTCGGACTGATCGCGTAACATACACTTGTTCTTTTACTTCAAGACAGACCTGAAATACAGTTATAGTGATATAGAGTGCCCGTGTATGTGAATACTTAATTATTATTTGTAAAAATGAATAAGTGTTGACTGGGATTTTTTGGAGTGTTTTCTCATAAAAGGAGTTGGTGATCTAACATACTGAGGATTTTAGTTTTGCTAAAAACAGCTACAGCCTATTACCCTGGGTCTACAGCCACAGCCAACAAGTGTCATCGTACTTGCAACATATGTACCACTGAGGAAAGATTGCATGACTGACTTAGGTAATAAAAAGAACTCACTGAGTCAAAAAAAAAACCCCAAAACCAAAACACGCTTCTCTGGGAAATCATCTGACTTTTTTTCCCTGGGATTTAGGAATTACAAGTCATGAACTAGATCTGTAAAAGGTCATATTTAATTTACTTTCACCGTTATGCAAAGGTATGACCTTGTTGTGTTTTCAGAGCAGTTCATCAGTCTCCAGAGAGAGGTTAAATAAAGAGGAAACTTACCTCTGGCAGCTAAATCAAGCAGTTTAGATTTTAGACCATCAGCTCCAGCACACTTAACAAGATTAATATGCAGGGACTCCTCCCATGTCTATTCAAAGAGGAGGAAGAAAAGGGCAAAGGAGGGAATGAACTAAAATCATTAGGGCCTTCAAGAATGAAAGGCAAGCATTCCAAGTAAGCAAGTATTTCTTAGCACGTCAGGCCAGTTTTAAAACTAGTGAAATGATGCATTCATTAGCAATGATGTCAGAAAATTTTTTTGAAAGACTGGCTTCTGTGTGCTTGTGTGCCACCCACCAAACCAATCTTCAACTCCTGGCCAGCATTTTCATGTGAAGTGTTTAGGGACTCTCCCTCTCCCAGCAGTTGGAAGTTATTTTGTAATTTAGTACATCTTACAGCACACTTACTTTGATCTCAGGGCAATCAATAATAAGACACTATGGTTGACAAAAACCCTATCTTTCAATGCCTGATCCCAGATGATGTTTCACAAACAACTTAGCCAGTTTCTGCAATTACCATTATATATTGATTTCTAAAGTACTCTCTGAGTATATCAGTGCTGTTGAGCAGAGTGAACATCAGACAGGACAAACAGTATGAAATTAAAAAAAATAGGAAAAAGAAATCTTTTAAAACTGACTACAGATGAGAACAGAACACACAGTATAAAGGTCAAACTGGGGGGAAATCCACTACCTTTGAGCCAGAGGTACGAACATTAGCCTGGATATCATACACATAGGATAAAAAGCAAAGAATCCAGCTCATAGTGGAATGCTTGGGCTGAAGTTTAACAAAATGAGGAAGGTGAGACAAAGTTAAGACCCTCTGTACTCAAGGCTAATATAAACGTATGTTCTGAAATCTCCTAGGGGGAACAGTCAAAAGTCCAAAATTCATGGTATGTGTGTTCATATTGGGAATGAGACTGGTGAAAGTACCCACGTACCGTAGAAACATACAAAATGTCCTGCTGAGTCAGACCAATAGTCCACCTAACCCAGGAGTCTGTCTCCAGCCAACAGCAAGAGGAGGGTTTTTTTCCCCTCATTCTCTCCTAACATCCACAATTGTTACATTAAGGATGTTTGAGAACGCAGTCCTTCCTAATCCTTTTCATGTCTTCATATAGACCTGCTGTCCATGAATTTATCTAATCCTTTTCTGAACCTACTGATAAAAAAATCTGTCTCTGCAACTGCCTGTGGCAGTATGTTCCAGGAAATCCCTCTTTTCTCTGCAAAAAGAAAGTACTTAATTTGGTGGTTTAAACCAATCTTTTACTAGTTTCATCAAGTGTCCCCTTAGTTCTGGTATTGCAGTCTTCCGTGGGCAAGAGTCCCATGTTCACTTCCAAACATAAAGCTGGGAATTCACTCTTTATGGCAGAAAGAAAAGAACCCCCTTCACTTCATCACTTAGCTTAAGATGGGCAGCTGAGAAAGTGACTGTGGGCACTCACAAGGAGTTAATAAGAGAAGCACTTTCAGGGTTCTTCAGAATTTATAACTAAAAGGCACCTAATGCGCTGAAAAGTGATTGTCAAGATGATAGGAAAGTAAAACTTGTCACTTCTTGTCAGTTTGGGAGGCAAGCTAGACTGAACAAGGGCCATGAGCCTTGGGTAAAGAACAGCCACAGCACAAGTGATATGCTGAGATTTAGACTTGGGCTTTAAGTTTGAAAAAACAGCAAATAGTGAAACCACACAGACATCTGAGACCTTTCATTACTGCAATGCAAAAAAAGATTGTAATATGTGAAGACACTGTGGCCATATAGGGCACAAATAACCACCATTCTTATGTTTGAATGTTGTAGTGTCCTGAGATACCCAAGTATGGGAGGGCAGGCCGCCACTCTGAGGAACAAAGCTGGGCATTTTGATACATGCTGTGCCAAATTATCTATGATGCAGTCATTGTAGTTGTGCTAGCTTAATCCAGTGTGCTCGTTTTGGCTGGAATAGAGTAAATTTTCTTCATAGTAGCTAGTACGGGGCTATGTTTTGGATTTGTGCTAAAAATAGTGTTGATAATGCGGAGATGTTTTAGTTGTTGCTAAGCAGTGCTTACACTAGTCAAGGACTTTTTCAGCTTCCCATGCTCTGCCAGGTGCACAAGAAGCTGGGAGGGGACACGGCTGGGACAGCTGACCCCAACTGACCAAAGAGATATTCCACACCGTATGATGTCATGCTCAATATATAAACCTGGGGGAAGAAGAAGGAAGGGGGGGACGTTTGGAGTGATGGCATTTGTCTTCCCAAGTAACCGTTACAAGTGATGGAGCCCTGCTTTCCTGGAGATGGCTGAACACCTGCCTGCTAATGGGAAGTAGCGAATGAATTCCTTGTTTTGCTTTGCTTGCGGGCACAGCTTTTGCTTTACCTGTTAAACTGTCTTTATCTCAATCCACGAGTTTTCTCACTTTTACTCTTCCGATTCTCTCCCTCATCCCACGGCGGGGGAGTGAGTGAGTGGCTGTGTGGTGCTTAGCTGCCTGCCAGATTAAACCACAACATCCAGGAATACATTTTACCCTCTTTTTAATCTCATTTTGAATATATAACAATACCTTTGAGCTGATTACCAGTACTTTTATACGAGTGTACTAGATTGGACTCCTGCTCTGCAATATCAACTGATGTGACAAACGTCCTCCCATGTGTGTGGATAAGGCAGCAAACAGTCTGTTATATGACAGGAGAACTAAATCCTGCCCCAGTTTCTACTGGTGAGACCTGAGAGCGGCGTAGATCTAATTCAGCTGGCAATCAGTGCCCAGTGCGGAGGGAGAGCCAGAAAGACAGAGTAGGTGAGACGAAGCAGGACATCAGCTTTCAGTTCAGTCATACAAAGTAGGTCCCATCCCAGAGGCACAACATGGGTGTTTATTTCATTACAACTAGCTCAACTCACCACTAGGCCACCTCCTGATGCGTTTCGTATCCTAAATTATTAAGGAAAATGTTGATCTTACCTGTTAAATTTGCTGCAAGGTCAGAGCATTACCTTTCAGTGTGAGAGGCACTCACGTCTGGCAAAAGCAGATGTTTTGTCAATATAAACCAGGCAAAGTAATACTTCTTAATATCTTTTGGTTTTGTTCAGCTTTATAGCTAAACTGGTTCTCTTTCAAAACCAGTTGATGTGTGATTAGGTAATTAGGTACATTTATGGTATTGTTAGCAGGAAAGTCTGTACATAGCTATATCTGGTTTATTTTTTTAGTGATTAATTCCTTCAAAATATTCCTGATCCAGTTATGTAATTTCCTACAGACACTGTTTTATAACCATGGGTCTGATTCACCACTGCATCACACCAGTTTTATTCCAGCACCAGTCTAGCTGATTGATTTTCAGAAGGGTATATCAGCATAAAACTATAGCAATGGAGTTGTGAATCAGGCCAAAACAGGGGCAGGTGCTCCAGGCAGAAAAACTATTTGAAGAAACCTAATTGTTAGAAACCTTGACAAGGCCATAGTACATCTAGGTGATTTTCTATCACCTCTGGCAGAGTGAAAGCGCTTCCCGGCTCCTGCAGCTTCGCAGGCCCACTGAAGCTACAGCTGCAATTCCTAGCACATGAGTTTCTCCCACCCACATCCCCTCCAACTTGGCTCATTTTTAGCCTATTGCCAGGAAGGGCTGAAAGAATGACTCTTCATAAGTATTTTTTTAAAAAGATTGTGTAAATTCAGAACAACCATGCTGAATTACTTCAGCTGAGGGTCTGGCCTTTCCGAAAAATTTTTATAACTGCAGCTTCCAAAGCGGAATCATTTTGCTAGATATTACATGGGGCTGGCAGGTTTCCATCCCTATCTTGTATTTGCAGAGTGTATAGAGCTGGTCTGGGATATCAGAGTTCACTTATTTCTGTGTATGGTGGTTGGGGGTCAGGAACACCCCGCCTGCTGTACCTACGGGCTGAGAGAAGACCCCCACCCTGCGGGACGCTGAGCTCTCTTCCCTTACATTGGTAAGGACCAACAACTGGCTACACTGTGGGATGTGCTTGGGGAATGTGAGATCGTGTATTAGGTTACAAATCACTTTCCTTCTCTTGGCAATCTCTGCTGCAGAGAGATGGATTTAAAATGTGCCAATATGATCAATCAGATACTTTTTAAAGAGTCTAAGACTGCAAGAACAGTCAGAGGCAAGGAATCACTCATGTCTCAAGCAGCAGACAATGATTATAATTACATGTGGGGTTTTTTTTCCTGTTTACCAGATTTGCTGATAAGTTTGCTTCACCTTTTTCTGTTTCTAACACAAAGAATTAGTAAATACTTTGCCACTCCAAGTCAAAATGCTCTACAGAAAGCAGCATTTCCACTCAAGAAAAAAAAACAAAACCCACCAACAGCAAAAAAATCCTGCTACTCTGTGATTTAAGAAACATGTAATACAAACAAAAACGTTGGCTTCTCTGTCCATTTTCTGCAATGTTCTTCCCTATATCTTCACAAGAAAAAAATCCTGTGTTTCTAAACTTTCTGATAGCTTTCAGCTGGTGGACATGCCAAGAGGAAATGTTCTTGCTACCTTCATTCCAACCATGGGAATCAAGAGTTTGTCCAGCTAATTACATGTTTCCTGTGCACAGTAATCAGTACTACTCAGTAAAGGGCAAGATACCTACTAAATAGTTTTCACTGTAAAAATATTTATCTGTTTTTGATTTGTTCACAGTACATAGTTCATGCTTCCTGCTCAGTCATGATTTGTTGCTTTGTAAATTCTTCTGTTGTTTAAAAAGTTCAGTGAAAGGTTTCCTTTCATATTTAGGCTCCTCCAGCTACTCTGCTTGTCTTCTTCATCCACACAATGAATGTATGCTTCAGTGGACCTCTGACTTTCTAAGCTGGATTACACTCTAGTTGATGATGTTTTAGGAAAAGGCTTCATTTCATTGTCACCATTTCTCAACTAGCCTATAAGGGCCCACTTAGTAAGAACTGCTGGTATGCAAAGACAACCACCTATCTTGTAGTCCCCCATATGTCCGTCTCCATCTGCTATAGCTTGTCTTATACATAGTTTGCAAGATCTTTGCGGGGCTCCCATATTTCTGGTTTATGTTTCTGACTGAGAAAGATATGACCCGGCACGCTGCAGTGCATATAAAATGAGTCTGGCGCTCAAGATCCCTTGAGCCAGTGCTGCACAGTTAATCTGTGCACAAGCAGTAAACCCAATATCAGGCAGCATGCTGGCCTTACTGAACGTGACAAAGGTCAACTTTACGATCTCACTGTATATACCCCTTGGGATTTATCTTTGTGGGTCCAGTGGTTATACGTCTGGGAATTCCAGTACCTGAGAATCCAGTAAATGGCTAATATTCTCTTGTAGCACTCCAAGTTGGAAAAAGAGGGCTTTCTGGGAAGACTCAGATGCGTCAAAACCCATTTTCCTTGCTCTGTGATGTATGGCACCTCCAGTGAAGAGCCCAGCGTCAGGCCTGTGGCAAATACTAAAAAATTTGGGATCTAACATTGTGAGCTCGCAAAGACAGTGGCTTACCTGTTCTGTCCTCGTATGCAATGGGGCTGTACCTCACCTGGCTAGGTGCCAGCCTCAGAGCCTTGGAAGTGAACATACCTAGTGATGTGAGTGCCAATGGCATTTTTCAGCTTCTTTAATGAAATACCATGTCCTGCTTTTATGCAAAGCGGGTTGCATGGCATCTCAAGATCACCTTCAGGAAAAGGCAAAAAAATGGCTTCATTTTCGTCACTTCCTACATTTGCAAAATCACTGTTGCTTTAAGTAATCTGTTGTTGTGGTTTAACCCAGCAGGCAGCTAAACACCACACAGCCATTCGCTCACACCCCCCCGCAGTGGGGTGGGGGAGAGCATCGAAAAAAAAAAAGGTAAAACTCGTGGGTTGAGATAAAGACAATTTAATAGGGCAGAAAAGAAAGGACAAATAATAATAATGATAAAAGAATATACAAAACAGGTGATGCACAATGCAATTGCTCACCACCCACTGACCGATGCCCAGCCGGTTCCCAAGCAGTGGACCCCTGAGCAGGAGACCCCCAGCCAGCTTTTCCCTTAGTTTATATACTGAGCATGACGTCATATGGTGTGGAATATCCCCGTGGTCAGTTGGGGTCAGCTGTCCCGGCTGTGTCCCCTCCCAGTTTCTTGTGCAACCCCAGCCTACTCACTGGTGGGGTGGTGTGAGAAGCAGGAAAAGGCCTTGACTCTGTGCAAGCACTGCTCAGCAGCAACTAAAACATCCCTGTGTTATCAACATTATTCCCATCCTAAATCCAAAACACAGCACTATACCAGCTACTAGAAAGAAAATTAACTCTATCCCAGATGAAAGCAGGACATCTGTATTTTTCTTCCCATTTTGGAAATAACTTCACAGTTGTGACTGATGTCAAAACATGCCTGATTGTATGTAGGGTATGTTTACATGAGCTTTTGCAGGCTGACATACCATGCCCTGTCCTTCCCCCTGTTCTGAACGGAACAGCTGCACAACACCTTGCTGAAAGCCTTGATGGAGACAGGATTTATACTAACCTGAACTTCTTGCTGTTCTACCCCGTACAATTCCTGTTCATCTCAAAGGATGGGCAGAGCAAGCTTGTGTCTTTCTGCAATTGTGTGTGAGGAACTCCCAGCAGTCTGTCAGTCTGATTTCCCAGCAAAAGCTCTAATTTCATCCAGGGAGGCTCAATCTAACCTGGGGAAATGGATAGAAAACTTATATAACAGAATAAAATAAAATAAAATAAAATAAAATAAAAATAAAATAAAATAAAATACATTATTACACATTTGTTTCAACAGGGTGCTCAGAGAAAGCCAAATCTACTGGAGAGCTCTGTTTCCTCTGTGAGGTCTGAAATAGAAGATGAAGAAAATTAAAACTAACAGGTTGTCTCTGTTCACATTTTTAGAGTAACAGTACAGAATTGTGGCATGTTTCTGAAGAAAGATTCCCCTGACATCATGTTTGAGAAAGTTTTCCATTAGGAAGGCTCATGTATTTATTTTGTGTGATAAAGAAGGAGAAAATGATATGACAAAACTGTAAGAAACTCTGCCCTCAGTGATCATATATAATTTTTTTTTTAGAGGATTGTCATTGTACAAACCTCACTTTTTATGTTGATTCATAAAATCAATTTATTTTGACAAGAAAATAGAAGAATTCTGCTGCTTTACTTTTATGCTCTCCTATATTCTCTGTAATCTCCTTGCAAGTGTGCTCTAAAATCTTTTGAGTGTTATTATCTCAAGTACCTTGAAACTTCACAAGTTCACACCATTGCTCTTTGAACCATTGCAGTGGGATGAGAAGGAAAGAATGAGGTGCACAGAGGAAGTCACTAACTTAGAAGATGAGTGTGGTGGTTTGACCCTGGCTGGACA
>WAAD01039681.1:0-11206 GCA_013389945.1 Fregata magnificens
GAGGTGGTGGAGTCACCATCCCCAGAGGCATTCAAGAAAGGTGTAGACGTGGCACCCCAGGACCTATTTTAGGAGGCACGGTGGTGTTGGGTTGATGGTTGGACTTGATGATCTTAGAGGTCTTTTCGCACCTTAATGATTCTATGGTTCTATGATTATGTTCCCAGTCCTCAGGTAACTAACATCAGATATCTGCAAACAGGACTGTGAATCTTTTTATTTTTTAAAGATAATAATCTACTTTTGAAATAAGAGGTCTCAATTTTCCTCTCTTGACATAGTTTCATTCCCATCTAAATCAATAAGCTGAACATTTTTTATTCGAGATGTAGGAGGTCTGAACTCAGCTTCCTTCCTTGGCTGATGACAATTCAACCTTTTATCCTACACCTCCAATGGAGGCTTTTGATACTGTGTTGGGGACCCTTGCCTCTCCTCTCACTGCACCTATCACTTTTATAAAAACATTCGAGTTGTTAAAGAAAGGATACAAGTGAAAGTAAGGCTCTCGCATGGTAACCTGGAAGCTACAGCAATGCCCTGACTAAGGAAATTCTGGACGTCCAGAACCTGAAGTCCTCCACATATTTAAGCAGTTGTCTGCATACCAACTTTGAGTATTTCAAACTAAATTTCTAACTATTGTTTTAGCTGTTATCTTCATTGCAGAATTTCATTACACAGCTAGTAAAAACTGCGTGTCACCTGTACTCTAGCACTGAATTTAGCTTTCTCAGAGACTGCTGTAACCCTGCTTTGCTTTTCACATCAATTCCTATTTTAGATTTGAACAGGAATCCAGTCATTTTAAAGTCTGCAAGAATGTTAATGTATTATTAAGTTGTTCTAATAGGTTATTCTCACAGCCTTAAAAATCAGCATTTGCAGTGAAAATATGAATCTGGGAGAGGCAGATCCTACTTATCTGCTAACTGTTTCAGTCTGCGAATTTGGTGATTCAGAAGTTCAATTTTAATTGCTTTGAAGACTTTCACAGGCCTGCTCTGGAAAAGAAAGTTTGCTTTTGCTGACAAATGAGAAAAAACAACAACGGATAAATGTATTAAATAAAACAATGTCTGGACACTAAATTTTTCTTCGGTCTGGATCCCTATTAGCCAATGTCAGTCCCTGGGAGACCTGCTGCTGGTAGCTAGTTATATTTGTTTATTTAGATATCAGTAATGTTTTTACTTCTTGAATCACTGAAACCCATGTGCAGTTTAGAGCTTCTTCTGGGCTCTCTATCTTGGGTTGTAATGAGAATGGTTACATTAAGAATAAGAGCTAAATGGTTGCACAAAAGGGTAAAAACGGGACAACCCACAACTGATTTGTATTCCTTCATGAGTTTCCCAGGCTGGCAGGGCAGCCTGGAGCACTGAGCTGGCTCCGCTGCCTGCCCAGACCAGGTAACAAGGTGCAGGCAGGGAATTAACACTGTCTTTGGCTCAGTTCCTCCACTTGCTGGCCAATGTAGCTGAGCTGGCATAGAGGTGGGACAGTAATTTATTTCTGGAAAAGACCATAAGCAAATGGAAAGGCTGTGGGAGCAAGGAGGAAGCCAGGGAGGAATTATGACTCAGAGGGATGTCTGTGAGTCACAGTGTTTCCCTGGGCTACCCAGGAGTTACACACAGCCTCCTACTTGGAGTGAAGTAAAAGGCATAATCTAGTTCAACAGCAAAGTGAGCACTAAGAACTTGAGCTTAGAAGTATGGGTTTGCAAAGAGTGACTTCTTAATCATGTTTGTGTTTTTGTGTGCTTTCAACTTGAGCTGAGGGCATCTGAAGTAACTCTGATGAAGTCATTAGCAAATCTGAGATCATGATTTTGCTTCATTCCTTACATTGTGTTCATTATGAATCTCACAGTGAGAAGTACAACTACAACTGTGCGCATCACAATAGAAAGATGTGGTTTCTCCCTCTAGAAGGTTTACAGCCTCACTGATGGGCATCTGCCAGGTGAAACTGAGTTTTAAACACCCATTTACTGACCGTGCAGCTGGGTCTTTCCTAGGAGCAGGAATACTTTTTCTACAGCTTCACTCTACTCTGGTAGAGACTTTCAAGTGTCCTTGTATTTCAGGGTATGTTGAAATGCATTCATGTTCAAATGTTCTAACAGAGCTAAAATGTTAACATTTCTGTGAATATATCTAGATACGAAATATGCTTTGTTTCCACAGTTATCCTTGATAAAACCCTTCAGCTTGGTATGAATCCATTCCTCCTTAGGATGGCAACTAAGCTTAATTAGAGTTCTGAATAAGGATGTTGTGCTGGTTTTGGCTGGGATAGAGTTAATTTTTTTCATAGTAGCTAGTATGGGGCTATGGTTTGGATTTGTGCTGGAAACAACATTGATAATACAGGGGTAGTTTATTTACTGCTGAGCAGTGCTTACACAGAGTCAAGGCCTCTTCTGCTTCTCACACCACCCCACCAGCGAGTGGGCTGGGGGTGCAAAAGAAGCTGGGAGGGGACACAGCCAGGACAGCTGACCCCAGCTGACCAAAGGGATATTCCACATCATATGGCACACGCTCAGCATATAAAGGTGGGGGAAGAAGAAAGAAGGGGGGGACGATCGGAGTGATGGCATTTTTCTTCCCAAGTAACCGTTAGGCGTGATGGAGCCCTGCTTTCCTGGAGATGGCTGAACACCTGCCTGCCGGTGGGAAGTCGTGAATGAATTCCTTGTTCTGCTTTTCTTGCGTGCATAGCTTTTGCTTTCCCTATTAAACTGTCTTTATCTCAACCCACGAGTTTTCTCACATTTACCCTTCTGATTCTCTCCCCCATCCCACCAGGTGGGAGTAAGCAAGTGGCTGTGTGGGGCTTAGCTGCTGGCTGCGGTTAAACCATGAGAGATGTTCATGTGAATCAGAGCACACACCTACAGAAGACCAGTGGCAACATTTTTCTTTGCCTTACACAATAGCTGCCTTGGTAAAAGAAGCAAAATATGGAACAGCTTGTGCCTCCCAATTCCCGTGCCTTATTCTCACAATCTGAAAAACAGCTTATTCTTTTTTTACATCTGATTTGCTGCTTTTACATCAAGATAGGGGAAAGGCACTTTAGCCGTTGCTCTCTCTCACTGTAATCACAGTCTGAGCAGCACAACTAAGAACTGGGCCTAGAAGACTTTCAAGCATTAAAACTTCAGTGATTTGCTCAAAGAATCTCTACAAAAGCCCCTAAAGCTTCAGTAGTGTTTCTCGTAAAATAGGAGGAAACTGTATGCTTGAATTGATAGAATCCAGTGTTAGGTAATAATTTGGTGCTCTTGAAGTTCAGTGAGAACTTTGCGAGCACCAAGTGAGCCACTAGGCTCCAGCTGCACATTTTAAAAAAAACCTTGGCATTAGATAAGGGTGAAATAATTGGCAGCTTAATTTTCCCATGATCTTATATTCTTCTGATAAAGTAAGATGAAGATAACAGTGTTAAGATGAAGATAACAGTGTGCACATTTGTGTTTATGTGTTTATATGTACATTGATGTAGTGTATATATACGCACATTTCTTTAATGTGTGTCTTTATACCTATATACATAGATACACATGTATATACACATACACACATATCTCCACACTTTTGGTTTATAAAGTTTCATTCTTGTTTAAATATGCACTTTTCATAAAAGCCCTTGCAGTAATTGTTCCTGTGCTGTGGGTTAGCACTGTACCATGTTTGCTCACAGTTATAATCCTGTGCACAAGTTGTACGGAGTTTTTCATTCACTAATTAGTGCACAATAGGTATTCAGTATTTAGTTACCTTTTCTATCTGCTTTTTATAAATGTATATTTTTATCATTCACATGTTGGTACTTAACTAAAAAAAAGAAACAACTAATGTGGCAAAATTCTTATTCACACATAGAACAGAAATCCAGCATAAGTTATTTCTTTATGTACATTGTTTAAAGTGTATATGTTTCCCATATCTTTAAGTATCAGAACTTCATAGCAAGAAATTTGCACTTCTACAAGGAAGTTTTCCATTAACACATGGTTCTGTTCTCCAGCACTGAGGTTTCAGCCAGCTTCACTGTATGAGTTGCCATACTCTTCCAAGGGAGAAAATTCCTCTTTAGGGGAAACAGGAAAGATAATACATGCATTCATAGTCCAAAGTCTGTGTAGTATGCTTCAAGTTTAACATTCAGCTTCCTTAAGAAAGTAGAAAGACGCTTCTGTTTGTGGTATAAATACACATGAAAATGTTTCCAAAAGAGAAGGCTTTCCACCCTGCCTGAAAGTAGAACAGATGTAATCCCATTTATTTAGGAACAGTTTCTGAAACTCTTTTGTATTATGATTTACTAGGACAAAATTGCCAAGTTTACATTTTTCATTTACATTAATGCAAAGATAAATTTTCATCGATCTTCAAGGTGTAAAAGGAAAGAAAACTGTAATTACACTTTATTTTTTCTTTGTTTTGGTGTAAGAAAGAAGCTGACCCACACTGACACTAATGGGAGAAAAGCATCAAGAGTTATTCCGCAGCAAAACTTGACATAATCTTTTCATCTCATCCCCACGTTTTGCTGTAGTTAGATATCAGCTGTAGTCAGTTTGCATAAGTCAGTGTCCCAGTAGCATGGGCTACACATGCCAGTGCTGCAAACTATTAAAATTTTTGAAAAACCTTTGTTTCAAGGAATTTTAATTATGGCTCACAAGGTCATTATAACACGGGCCAAACTTCAGATCTTGGTGAATGAGGCAAGAGGTTAATATGTGTAACTTTATCCCCACTACAGAGTTCATATGCTGCTGATTATAAGCTTGTAAACAAATCCTTCATATCTCTCCTGTCTGAAACAGCTTTGTAAGGAGTTTATTTTTTAGAAAAATAAGAACAGGTGACAAGGACAAATTGTCCTGAAGTATGTGTAAAAAAGCTAACCCCCCACTTTCTGATAAAAAAGAGACTATGATTAGAAATGTCAGATCCCTTCAGACTATGCTGAGTGTACTTATGTCATGTCAGAGTTCTGCAGTCAAGGAACACTATTGCTTGGTTTCAGCAAGACATAGGATGACTTCCCTTTTCAGTTTTTCTCAGCATCTGGTTTCCCCTCTTTTCCCTCTTTCTCCATGCAGATATAATTTTTATAGACTAGACTTGAGTTGAAAGCACTGAATGAAACTCCTTGCTCACCAATTTATAAACTCCTTAACGTATTTGGCAATTTGAATGAGCAAAATATTTATGAATGCTACTATCTCTCAAGGGATTTAGACAAGCTATATAAAATTTTAATCCAGGTTCTCCTTTGGATATTATTAATTTGCATGCAGTAGAAATCATAGTGATGTTTCTGCTATTTGTTCTACCCTTTATATTTTATAGACATCCATGTGTAAAGTCTGTTTGGTCAGTACAGCAATACTGGATTTATGTTGTATGGTGTTTTTTTTCTCTAAAAGGCATAGTTCTTTTTTTCTTTCTTTTCTTGAAAATAACCATTCTGGCTCATCTGCCTCTCTGACTTGTCTTATGCCTTAAGAATTAATTTGGCTCACTTGTGTAATTTGCTCTTTTAGCCTGCTTTTATCATCTTTGCTTCAGAGAGCATTTATGTTTTCAACTGAGAGTAAATTGTGTTAATTAGGAAAATATCTAATGGCATCTTGCCATCACCATGCCTGAATGGCCATGTAAAGTTAAAAAAAATAAAGTGGTGCTTCTCTTGAATTCGTATGAAGTCCTTCCAAAAATGTCAGCATTGAGTAATTTATCTTTTTTAGACACCAGCAATATAGTAGACAAAGACATAATAAGACAGATTTGAATGGGAAATTGTGTAGACACTTTTTTTAAATAACGAGAAGAATTAATTGTTGGGAGAATTTTCTAGCCAAAGTGACAGAGCAGCTATAGCTGAGTGTCTTTCTAAATTATGTACTTGAGGTCATCAGGAAGTTATTAGGCTTGATGCAGAAATTACTTAATTAAATTTTATGCCCTGTGTAATGAAAGAGGTCAAGCTAAATAGTCATAATAATCCTTTTTGGTCCTCACTTGCAGGTGAAATTGTGGCCAAGTGAATTGAGGGCCTAACTCTTATTGATTTCAATAAGAAAATGATTTCATCTAATAAACTTATGAACAGAACTTTCACTTATGTTAGGTGAAGACAGAAACAGAAAGTATTTTAGGTAATTTATTTCTAATCTGTTGTGTTACCTAATCAAGTGTTATGAAGGAGAATGAAATATGGATACAACGGTATACAGCTATTTATGTTTTTGCTGTGGCAATAAGAAATTATGTAGGATCATGTTATACAAATAATTGGAAAACAGACTGTTGCCTGATAGATTAAAAGGAAAAATTCTGCTTATAAGAATTCTACTCATAGACTTTTTTATTTTAAGCATAGGAACTTGATATGAAATGAAAGCCCTTCAGTGTAAAATGTGGAGCATGGCAACAGTAGTTGTGAAACAGCTCAGAAAAGCCAAAAATTTATTTACATATCTTCTACTGATCTGTTACTTTCAGGAACAGTCCTGCATCTGGGGCAGTTCTGCACCTACACAGAAAGAGCTTGAAAGCAAAACAAAGAGGTGTCCCAATGGGAACTATAGAAACTTTAATATTGAGGCAACCACTCAGATTTATGTGATTGCGGTGAGGTGTCTCCAGAAGCTTCAGATGAACTGCATGCTCCTGCTGACAGTAACAGCCTCTATTTCGGCTTATTTAAGTTTGGCTCTAGTTTTCCCACCTGTTTTCCCACCTGAACTGTTTTTCTTGGTATCAATATTCTGTTTTCAACTATGATTAATGATTTGGGATGATTTAGTTTAGACCCAGAGCATTTTTGCACAACTGGAAAGGTATCTGTTTCTCAGGCTGCATGCTAAGAGCTCACGGAGTTATAAATCAGTAGTAATTAAAAAAAAAAAAATTGGCCTGTTTGAAATAGAATAGAATAGAATAGAATAGAATAGAATAGAATAGAATAGAATAGAATAGAATATTCAGTTGGAAGGGACATACAATGGTCATCTAGTCCAACTGCCTGACCACTTCAGGGCTGACCAAAAGTAACTAAGTGTTAATATCTTTATAACCAAATATTTTGTAATTTGTTTGCCCATTAGTTTCATTCTCACTGAATTCATTACAGAAGACCTTAGGTATAGTGTTAAAGTGTTAAGCTATGTACTGAGTTAATACACAGTCGTCCTCTGAGGAGATGGACTTGATGTAAAAGGTTTTCTCATTATTATTCTTTACCGTGGGACAAAAACAATAAAAGTACCCCCTTTATCATGTTGAGAAAACAGCTGAATGTCCCTATGGAAATTTAGCATCTTTCCATCTACCTTTTGTTAGCTCATTAGGACTAACACAACTTCCAATGAACCTGCTAAGATTTTACTTAATATTGGGCTATAATATTTACTATATTGAATATTATGATAGTATGTGTATATATATATATATACACACACATCATTTATATTATGTGCTGAAGAGCAGGTCTTAATCCTCTTCTAGTCAATTGCAGAACTTTTTGACTTCCCTGAGACACAGTTTTAGGTCCCTGCTGCTTTTTTTCTTTTGCAAGTTAATGCCTATATTTTTAGCTCCTTCATATAATGTAGTAGAGAGGATCATGCAAATTAGAATCTGAAGGGGGTCAGTCTGCTGTTGTGACCCCTAATTGCTTCTGTCTTAAAACATTTCAGTATTTCTAAGACGTGTAATTTTTTTTTCTTTTCAGTGCACATGAAAAGGGATAATGTTAACATTTTGCAGTTAATTCAATTACTTTCCACTTGTGAAAATGTTGACAGGATTTCCGACCACTGGAAGAAGTGCCCTGGCTGTTAGATGTGATTGGCAGCCCAGACATAACTTATAAATTGCAGCTGAAATTAAAGCATTTTATCTTCACTCATATATATCCTTCATGACAAACAGTTCAGCAATATTTTTAAGCCATTATTTCAGTGCATTGATTTTCAACTGCAATTAATGACCAATTTGTTAGATAATGTTCTCAGTCAAATCACAAATGAGTCAGGATCTGCTTCAGTAATGGACAAGACATCAATGCACTTGTGATCATAAGTCATAGCTGTTGTTTTTTAAATACAATAGGTAAATTTTTTTTCAGATTTACACCATCTGCAATACCACTGTTATCAGAAGACTGTGCCCTGTGCGTTTCATATAAAATAAAAATATAAAAAAAAGAAAGCTTGTTCAAAAAGAAATGTCTGCATGCTGGAGAAAATAACTTCCCATATTAAAACCATTATTTTTTAAAATGTTATATAAAGAAAATAGTAAAAATTTGCCAATAGCATAATAAGAAAGTCATTTGGAAAATAAAGCATGCCAAAAGCAATTATGAAACACACAGAAGAAAAAAGACCTGCTTTAAAATATGGTTAACTAAGGCTTATAGTGGTCACACTTAACTTTACTTAAAGAGTCCAGTTAGCTCAGATTTTCTCTATAGTCTATGGAAAGAAAGAGACACTTCTAAATGTAATTCATGTGATAGGTGGGCTGAATTTCCATCTCCAAGTGGCTACCTTTTGTGGTCAAGTATACAGAGATGTAGGATCCCTCTGTACTTGTTTAGACTGGACATCTAATTTTTAAACAGCTAACATTAAGGGACATGAGCCTCTATTAACTCACCATGTGATGATATTAGCATGAGTTTATTACTAAAAGATGTACAAGAACAGAGAAGAAACTAGGAAAGGTGAAAATGCCACTATGGCAAATCAATGCTTTAAGCCCATTATGGATTTTGCAGACATGTATGGACACTACATTAAAACCTAGTAGAATAGGTAATAGCCACATATTGCAGTAATAAAAATTCTTAAAAAGACATAAACGGAGGAAACTTAAAGGGTAGGAGAAAAATTTGAAGAGTATGAAGACAAGTAATGGCCTAAAGAAGCAAAAGACAAATCTTAGTACTATGAGCAAGAACATTTACTTTTCCTTTTTCATTTTTTAAATTTGGCGTATCTATCCCAAGCAGCTAGAATAACAATATTTAGTCTTCTGTATATCAACCAATGGTGAGGGCTTTCTTAATTGAAGATATGTCTGGGCCAGCTGGTGCAGCCAGCTGCAGGCACAGAAGGTCTGACTGGGACCATCCTGAACTGTCCAGAGCAATAGTGTTTCATGGTTTGCAGAAGCAGATTTCTCTATCTATTCATTCTCCAGCTTTCTGTGGGGGAGAAATAAACAGCTTCTTCTCAAGGCAACTGAGGTATCCTTGTTGACTTCTTCTCCCTCCTCAGGCAATAATGGGAGACTGATGCATCTCCCAAAATTTGGAAAGCAGGGATGACGTTGAGTTGCCATACCCCTTGCCTTGACATAGTATGGATTATTGGTTGAAATACCTTAGATATGCAGAAGATGCGTTTATGTTTTCAGCAGTGAACATCCAAAATATCATTACAGTTGATTTTGAACTGATAAATAGTGGCCTAAGGATGTGAAAAGAATGACTAAATCACATTAAATCTATATACAGTCAAACATAGTCAATACACATGCTGTTGAAATTTGTTTGGGTTTTTTAATAACAGAATTATCTTCAAATACAAGCTAATAAGAGATATGAGGATTAAAAGTTATTAAGGAAAATTAAGGAAAAAGACTATGCTCATATGTAATTTAAACCTTCCTTGGTTGAAAAAGGGATTTAAAATTTAAAAAAAAAAATATTTTTTTTCAGTTTCTCGGCTTCTAGAATGGTAATTAAGCGTACACAGTAGTTCATCTCTTTAGAAAGGAATCAAAAGGTTCATTCCTTTGAGAAAAATCTCAGTTATTAAAGATCCATTTGCAGTCCAATAAGTAGCTTGTCCTTAAGACATAAAGTCGACCATTTGTTACATATCTTACAGGGTAATTTTGCAATATCCACTTTAACTACCAAACAGTTGCAAGGTATATAGTGTAATTGCTTTTGTCATTTTAGTGCCTACAAGCCAAAAAAAGTAAATATTTTTATAAACGCTTCTTTGTTGTGTCTGTATTCAATTAAATTTAGGGATATGACTTTCCCCATCATCATGTGCTTCTGATTACAGTGATACCTGCATTAACCTGTACTTTGGAGGATTTAAGCATTAAATATTCACCATCTGTTAATAAAAGAGATTATCTCACTGCATTTTGGAACAGGTATAGACTAATTAGAACCAATTGGTTTTTTGTTTTGTTTTGTTTTTTTTTTTTTTCTCATAAAGGAACTCTTCAATATAGGAGTTACATAGTCAGAAATGTATCTTCTGGCTCAGTGCAGTTTTATTGGATCCTTACTTAATCCATCAAAGATGTTGATTATATCTTTTAATAACTGGAATAGTCGAGACCAAAAAAGGAGATTGATTTAATGATATGGCAGTTTTAGCACAAAGCAGGCATTTTAAATCTAAGACGTTGCCTGAAAGGGGAGAAATTGCCTGAAGGCTATGGAGAAAGCATTATGGTATTTCGGTGACATATTTACTTACTGCTACTTCAGCACAGTTTATAGCTGGTTGCTTCTGTTTGTGCTTGCAGAGTCTTCTAAGGATTATGAGATTATTTGTGTTGACTGAAATAAAATGAAATGAAACTTGAGATTTCTGTACAAACTTTGTATTGCTAAAATTATATAGATGTATTCTTATGAGTATCTCTATACCAGTAATTAGTGGACTCCACTGCCTCAATTATACTAGTTTTGAGATGAATATAATGATATAAAAAGACTGTGTGAAGCAGCCCCAAAACAAACTTTCTCTCTGAAGTAAATGCATTCTGACAGGAAGAAAAAGAATATATCAATTTAAATCGTGATGAGGAATTTATGGAGACAATTTGTAATGACTAATCTCCTGGTCAGCCCTACAAAATTTATAAGTTCACTGAAAAAATCCTTCTCAAATGTTACTAGATGGTTACATATAATTTATGAATTTATCAGAAGAACCTCTCTGGTGACTTTAAACTAATGAGTTGTTTGGTGCCAAATGGCTGGTACATAGAAGTGAGCTTTTGTAGAGTAAAATGACATTGGCCATAAACCCACCAAGAAGTACTATGATACAATACATACAGATTTACTTTGGTTTAAAAGGAAATAAAATCAATTTATTTCAGGGAGAACCAGTTCAATAAAAGGAACGGTTGGAACT
>WAAD01039681.1:18695-62663 GCA_013389945.1 Fregata magnificens
TAGGGGCTTTTTTCTTTAATATGCCTAGTCTGTCTCCATCAAAGCGAAATAAAATCCATTTTTTCTTTTTTATTTCCTGGTGCCACATTCAATATGCTTATATAATACACATTTTCTAAAACATCTGGGGAGCTTAGCCTTCACAGTGGCTAGAGCTGTAAGATCTTTAGGTGTCTGAAAGAAAGAACATAAAGGAGACGGCAATTAGATCACTGTTCAGTAAGGATTGGGCAGAACTTAGAGATGATCTAAGTATAACCCAAAGCTAAATGAAGTTTGCCTTCAATAAGGGTAGTAATATTGAATATGGGAATAAAAGATCATTAATAACAATAGATGTATACAAGGGAAGTGTCTCTATTTGATTTAGAGAAAAAAAAAACATAAAGAGTTTGATAACCTCAAGTCAGAAGGACACAAACTTCTTCAACCCCTAACTATAGGTTTATCCAGTTATCTAAAAGTATGGCTCCCAGTTCATTCAAGAGAAAAAATAGGTATCTCATTTAATCCCAAGTATGTCTGTATATATATATAAGTATGCATGTGTGAAGTGGTTTACTCTTCACATATGGTTATGTCTTCCTACTGATTATTTGGAGCCTAGAAGGCTACTTTACACTAGATGTCTACATTCTGTTTTGCTAAATTTAGGTGGAGTATCGCTTCAACTAAAAGGAAGAAAAAAGTCCTTAAAACATGGAATTAAATCAACAGCAAGATGACACTGAAGACAGCTTCATCAAAGATAAATGCACTTACTTGTACTAATTTATTGTTATTTGATATATGATTCATTTCTTCAGACAGATGAAATGTAGTAGAGCAAATGTGTCTAGACTTCAGTAAAATATTTAATATGGTGCTATGAGATGCTATTAGTCAGCTAAAGGGTTAGGGTTGGACAGGTATTAACACACAACTTATAAAATAAATAAAGAAAAGAGAGTAACTTGGCTTGAAGGATGGCTTTTTTTTTTTTTTTTAATTCCAGAAGGGTTATTCATGGAATGCATCTTATTTAATAAACTCATTTATGGGCTTGGCATAAAAACAAGCAGCGTGCTAATGAAATTAGCATATAATGCACAAAACAAATGACCTTAAGAAAAAAGTGTTAGACTGAAATAAATTGAATGAAATTTTAATAGTACTAAATGCTCGGTGGTGAACATAAAGGTCCATAAAAAATGACTCT
This sequence comes from Fregata magnificens, assembly GCA_013389945.1. Taxonomy (NCBI): domain Eukaryota; kingdom Metazoa; phylum Chordata; class Aves; order Suliformes; family Fregatidae; genus Fregata; species Fregata magnificens. The sequence goes on from WAAD01039681.1 coordinate 19,894, forward strand.
GTTAAAAGCTGCAGCCAAGATTTCTGGGACCCACAGGGAAGGAGAAAACACAGATCTAAGGACTGATCCCAGAGGCATTAGCTAGAGAGTGGGATTGGCCATGAAAAGAAAAAGTGGCTCCTAAAATCTATTAAGCAAAGTATTTCCAATGGAATTGGGAAATGATATTACACGAGGCATGGGTAAGACTGCTAACAGATGCCAGCCCAACGCCAGTGAGGATGCTGAGCACTACTTCCCATATCAAGCCTTAAGACATGCTTATTACCTACAAGGGCTGAGCCCATGGACTGGGACTCCAAGTAAGAAGGTAGAACTTTTGGGCAGCTCTGTAAAACTTCTCCAGCTTCCTACTTCACAGAATCACAGAATTGTATAGGTTGGAAAAGACCTTTAAGATCATCAAGTCCAACTGTAAAGCTAACACTGCTGGTTCACCACTAAACCATGTCCCTAAGCACCACATCTACATGTCTTTTAAATACCTCCAGGGATGGTGACTCAACCACTTCCCTGGGCAGCCTCTTCCAATGCTTGACAACCCTTTCGGTGCAGTAATATTTCCTAATATCCAACCTAAACCTCCCCTGATGCAACTTGAGGCCATTTCCTCTCCTCCTATCACTCGTTACTTGGGAGAAGAGACCAACACCCAACTCACTACAACCTTCTTTCAGGTAGCTGTAGAGAGTGATAAGGTCTCCCCTCAGCCTCCTCTTCTCCAAACTAAACAACCCCAGTTCCTTCAGCCGCTCCTCATAAGACTTGTTTTCTAGACCCTTCACCAGCTTCGTTGCCCTTCTCTGGACACGCTCCAGCACCTCAATGTCTTTCTTGTAGTGAGGGGCCCAAAATCGGACACAATATTCGAGGTGTGGCCTCACCAGTGTCGAGTGCAGGGGGATGATCACTTCCCTAGTCCTGCTGGCCACACTATTCCTGATACATGCCAGGATGCTATTGGCCTTCTTGGCCACCTGGGCACACTGCCGGCTCATGTTCAGCCGGCTGTCGACCAGCACCCCCAGGTCCTTTTCCACCACGCAGCTTTCCAGCCATTTGTCCCCAAGCCTGTAGCGTTGCATCGGTTGTTGTGGCCCAAGTGCAGAACCTGAAACGTAGCTTTGTTGAACCCCATACAACTGGCCTTGGCCCATCGATCCAGCCTATCCAGATCCCTCTGCAGGGCCTTCCTACCCTCGAGCAGATCAACACTCCCACCCAACTTGGTGTCATCTGCAAACTTACTGAAGGTGCACTTGACTCCCTTGTCCAGATCATTGATAAAGATATCAAACAGAATTGGCCCCACTACTGAGCCCCAGGGAACACCACTCATGACTGGCCACCAACTGGATTTAACTCCATTCACCACAACTCTCTGGGCCCAGCCATCCAGCCAGTTTTTTACCTAGCAAAGAGTGCATCCATCCAAGCCATGAGCAGCAAGTTTCTCCAGGAGAATGCTGTGTGAAATGGTGTCAAAGGCTTTACTAAAGTCCAGGTAGACAACACCCTCATCCACTAGGCAGGTCACCTTGTCATAGAAGGAGATCAGGTTGGTCAGGCAGGACCTGCCTTTCGTGAACCCAGGCTGATGGGCCTGATCACTTGGTTATCCTGTATACTGGCAGCCTTCTGATGCCAGAACCTGTGGCAAAGCTCTGTGAACACATCGTGTCCCTGCTGCAGCTCAGGAGCCAGAGTTACAGACTTGTTCTCAGGAAAAAAGCTAAAGAAGCATGGTCTGAAAAAAGTCTCAGGTTGGTGGTGCACATGGCTCATGGAGCACAGTACCAGTGCGTGGTGTAGTGTCCTCTCCTTTCCTTCTACACAGAAGATCTCCCACTCATCACAGCTCATGCCAGAGAAAAATCCTGTTTGAGTTGAGTAGTAACAAGACAGTAGTAAGCAGCTGCAAAACTGCAAATTTAGAAATATGACCTCAGCTAAAAATCATAAGCAGTAAAAGAAAATGAACTTTGGGGGACAAAGAAACTATTTCTGTACAAATGTATCCAGGAATAAGGCAAGGAGAAAAGTGAGACAGCAAATATATTCTATTACAACAGTGTTTTCCATAAATAGACTTTGTTTCAGAGTTTTCCATGTGACATCAGCAGGTCTTATAAATGAAACAGAATGAACATGCCACTAAAATGTGACCAGAATGGAATGTAGCCACATTTATGCTGATAGAACATACTTCCATGCAAACAATGGTTAGGTATAAACAACAGGGAGTCTATTTATATGGTTATCTAATCTGTGAGTTACTGTGCACTAATGAGCAGCAGATGAGATAGATTCTTTGTATTTCTTTTTCTTTTCTTTTTTTTTTTTTTTTTTTTTTTTGTTCTCTATGGCTTTGTATTTAGTATCTTTGGCCTCTAGAGAGACTTCTCTTGTATAATTTACCTGGTTTTAAGTACAATAAGTTTTAAGTGTCATAACATACGCTTTCCTAAATATCTACAATTTCTCTTCTGCTTTATAGAATTGCATGAATGCATTCTCAAGGGGAAATGTTAGTGTAAAGTAAAGGATTATGTATAGCAACCTTAGATCAGTATTTCTTTTTTTTTTTCCCTTGTGCTTCAAGTGAGGTTACAAAGTTTAATACAATGAAGGGTAGGTGAAGACGATAAAAGGTAAACAGACCTCTACAGAATACTATATTGTTTGCATTCTTAATATTGTATTTTTGTAATGAATTTCATTTATATTTTTCTCCTGGGAAAATAGTCTTCAAATATATTAAAGTAAATGAGAGAAACACCAATTTAAGGTTTATAGAATATTTGCACCTTTCCCTGAGAAGTATATCAATTTTTCAGCCTTTTAACAAGCTTCAGTGATGGGGAGATGGGACTGTTACAACACATGCAGACATTTTTATTTGTCAGATTATACTATTTTTATAAAGTTATAATCCAAGATTGTTGAACAATGAAAAATATATGAATTTTTAAATTCTGCATTTAGAAAGAAAGTTAAAACTATGTTAAAATGTCTGTACCATGCAAATATCTATATTTATCTTGTACAAAGAAAAAAAGAAAAAAAAATTGAAAAAAGAAACTTGGATATGTGCTTATGCCTTTAGATCAGAGCTTCTTGTAAAAACAAGAGAACATGCCCAGAGGTCAGTGGCAGAGAGTTTTACCTCACAAATAGTCATATTTTCAAAGGAATTTAGGCGCCTGAAAATGGATCAAAGTGATTTTCCAACCTAGCCAGACTGGAAGCAATGGGACTTGGTTGCCTAATGTGTAGGGGTACTTTTGAAAACTTTAATAGGCTCTCAATTTCTAAACAATTCTGAAAAATCTTACCATGCTTTGTGTTTTTCAACTAAAACTGTGTTATCTAGCATTGACTATAAACATGATGTTTTATTAATTTAAATGGCTTCATAAATTCATTGTTTAAGGTTTTATATTGTTGGTGTTTGAATCATTTTATGTTTTAGGCTTTGATACTACTAATGAAAATTTTGTTCTAGTGACACATTTTTCACAACATCAGTAAACTGAGAAAAAGGCAAATATTGTCTTGAGGAGTATTTGAACTTTAACTGCTGGAAGTGTGCAGTGGGAATATTTGCACTTTTTTAATAGTTAAAAATATTGAAGACAATAATATCTTGGAGCTGATATTTAGCCCAGATAATTAATGTCATCTTCTTACTTAAGATAAATTACTGTGGTTTTTTATTTGTCCTAATCTTATCTGAATGTATTTAAATGTGATCTAGTTATCAAGGACCTAATTAAATGTAACATTTAACAGAGCTGGGAAAGATTTTACATTCTCAAATACTATGGGTAAGGGAATATGAAGACAAATATACAATATTGTTTAAAATTATGTCCACGTCATAAGGTGGAAGCCCATTAAAAGGTTTATGTGCTTTCAGCAACCTACAGGACTGAATGTTTTACATATACAACTGAATGTACTAATAGAGTTAGCTATGAGTTATTAATGTTATTGACATTAGTACTTATTCATGAATGATAATAGCGATTGATTTTCATGCCTCTAGATGTGTATTATATACCAGAAGACTCTGAGGCAACACATATACTATCTCACCTGGTCAGTATTAGAATTATTCGTAGTTCCTGAAGCATCAGATTTTTGCCAGGGTCAGCAGAAAAATGCCAGTCAAGATAAGGAAATGATTTAACTTAAAACTAATCTTGCATTCTCTTTTTAGTATCAGAAAAATATTTCAGAACAATTAGCTAAATGGACTTAAGGCAGTGGAAAACATATCTGTAATCCTCTTGTGGAGCTAATTAACTCCTTTGTGTTACTTTGATGTGGTTTTGTAGTTTAGATGATTGTTTAATTTTGGATTATGCAATTCAGCATGCCTACATTATAAAGTAGAAAATGTATCATTACGCCTACAGCAAAAAGTGAGTGAGGATATATTGGCACAGCAAGGGTGATCCCACAGCACACTTAAGCTTATTATTCATTTCTTAAATGAGAAAAGCTGGCTTTTGGAAATAAGAAGGTGATTTATCACATAGTTGAAGTGAGAAGGCAAAGGTTAGCAGAGACATATGAAAATGAAACTTTCATGCTTTAGTTGGGTAAGAGGTTGGCAGTTACACTATTATGGTTTACAATATAGATTATATTAATACACACAAAAAAGGGAAAAGCTTGAAATTCTAAATATTGTATTCATAATAACAGCAATCATTTGTAGATTACTCCTTAAGGAGACATAGTATACGGCTCCCTCCCCTGCCCCAAAACCACATCCTTTCAATGTGCTGAGTAGTGTATATGAAGCTCTGCATTAAGGAGGAATCCCCACATCAGTACCTAACCCTAACAGTTCCGAATGTGGTGGGCACTGATGACAGAAGGAAAAAACATTGAAGCAAAATTCTGACTATAACCTTTAGATTCTGTTCTTGGCTCTAGAACAAGTCACAGTTGCTAAGTTACTTATAAAAAAATAACATATTTTTCATGCAACTGTACTGTTTTCCCTAGGGATCAGAGTTTGTGTCTATGCACAATATCATATGCTTTATGAATATATACCTACTGTAGAACACATGTTTATCTGATAAGGAGACCATGCTGTGTAAAAATGGCCTATATTATTTCACTGCCTTCAATGTAATTACAATTTCCATGATTTGAAGCAATTATTTCATATATTGCCAGTGCAAACTAGCCTGTTTTGTTAGATCCTGGAACCTTTCCCATGATACAGATTTCTTAGGGGCTGGACATGACCTCAGAAGGAGATTTGGATTAATTAAAATAAAAGAAATTTCTTAATTTTGCATTCCATACTCAAGTTCTTCCTGGATTAAATAAGATTATTGTTATTGAGCTAAGCGGTCAGCCTAAGTATGTCAAAGCAGCTTCTAACTAGATTTTAATTAACAGATTACAGATATGCTTTTCTTCAACTGTTGTTGATAGTAGCTGAAGTTACCACTGCTCAGTAACATTACTGTGGTAACATTACTTGTGCTCATTATTGCCCCTAGGCTATGATGCAGCAAGTGAATATTTCCCTACTATTTCTTCAAACTCAAAGGCAAAGAACTGGGTCCTTTATTGTACACGTGAGATGCTTGGGACAATAGAAACTCTTCTCATTTAGGTCTCTCACCTCTGCTGTAACATATCAGTTGAATAATAATTATTCTATTCTGGAATAGAATAGACATGCAATAAAATAAGAAATTATACAAATTAAAACAAACCTAGCAGGAGTAGGCTTAGTAGAGATTACACATAATTTTTAAAAGTAAATACAGAGCACAAGCACCCACTGAAGCACTGACCTGTGATTATCCCTTGTATGTAAATTTTTTATGTTCTTGGCAACTGTGAAAACTAGCACTCTTCCAAATAATATTTTGGCATGGTTCAGGAGACAGTACAACAAGTACAACAACGGTTTAGCTTTATGGATGTATGCCATGTGGCTTCTTAGCCATAAAATGGTTTTATTTAGTAATACTTATGCAGCCAAGAAGACCATGGTCTCTCAAACAGAAGAGGTGGCCATAATGTCACAGTTGTACAAGTTGTGTTGTATCAGCTACAGTTCTTTGTTATTGATGTTATTTGTTTTCTTATTTCAGACTAAGAGTGGCTAAATGTAATTTAGATAATGATGACAGGTGCCAAATATAATTCATTAGTTTTCTCCTATAATAAGATTGCTAACACAGAGTTGTTCACTATGTTCACTTTTTAGTACAAATGAATTTTAATTCAGTCTCTGAAAACTCTCTCTTGCTTTGTTCATTTACGTTTCATAATTGAATGGAATGCAGAATAGAGAAAAAATTATTCAGAGTGACTTTCCTCCATAAATTTTTGTTAAATATCTTAATTTTTTTTGCCAAGATGATCAAAGTCATCCTTGATTCCAAACGTTGCAATTTATTATGCCATAGTTTCCTGCATTCATCAGCATGCAATAGAAATAACACCGTTTTGAGCTTTTTGATCATGTGAAAACGTATGTCAAGCTGACATTTTGGCTACTTCACAAAAATGCAGGAAGCCCCTCAACAGTGCATAAAAAAGCTATAAAGTAAAGCTCTTTTTATACCATTTTGAGATATAAGATTAATGGGATATAGCCTAGTTTGATTAATCTGTGCATTCATAGTATCTCATACGTGACATCTGTAGCTAGTTGCTTCTTTTATGAGAATTTTTCTTATAGCATTTATATACAAAAGGGAATTAATCATCCTCTGAGTTAGTCACCTTTTTTGTCACTTACCCACAAAAAAGCCTTGCCTTTCCAGGGACTGTTTCCACTAAACACTCTTGCTGCCATAATATTTGGTTTCTCCACCACACACTCAGTTTTCATGTCTCTTGGCAAAACTATTTTTTGTTCTACAGCTTCTATGGAGTGTAATGATAACAAAGCCATTGCTAGTCTATTTTCCATTTCACATGTAATGAAAACAATTTGAATTTGAGTTGACACGCATACACTAATGGTGTCTGTGCAAGGGCAAAAAATAAATAAAAACAAGTGTCAGCAGTGCTGGAATCCTATACTTGTGTTTGACAAACAAATTCAGTGTTCAGTGACAGATTATATGGCTTGAGTATATGCCTGGAAGCAATAAAGGGTGAAAAGATGTGGGTTAAACTATGATAAGTGAGAGTATCCACTTACACAGAAGCCAAATGGTCACCTTTAAATCATTATTTTACTTCTGCATTCCGATTGTGGATAATCTCACAGAATAAAGGGCAGAAGAGGCAAAAGAACCAGTAAAAGCCTGTCACCTCCTCTGAAGCTCTCACTGAAGCTTCCTGAACCTTTGACTCTGCTCCTATTCCAGGTGCATCAGCACCAGCATTGCAAGTTATGCTCTTTGCACACTAACAACTATCTCTGGTGTTAGCACACACGGAAGAACAAAGAGAAGCTGCTGCATGGTGTGCAGTGGGCTACATCCACATAATAAAAGAAAAAGAGTTAAGAATTTTTCAAAATCTATTTCTAAAACTGAGCTGAGAAAATTAATATGTGGCTCACTAACTAGTTCAGAGGGAAAGAAGATATCTTTTTAGAAACAGTAAGCAAATTGTGAGTTTTAAGTTTCATGAGAAAAGTCATTAAACACTTCTGTGTTGTGGGGGAGCAACAGAGTATTTGTAACTATGAAGTGAGCTCATTAAAAATCTGCCACTGAATCTGTCTCTCAAAACATGTGCCATCATATCTATAAGGGAGGATGCTTGTTAGTAATAGTAATTATTGCTCACAGCACTAATAACTGATGTTTTCCCAGTAGTCACTACATGTTCTTTGCAAGACATAAAAAGTTTTAGTTTCAGTCATCTTCTTCTTGCCTTATTCCCCTTGCTTTTTCAAAGGCAACTTCACTCTCCCTACCTTGAAACTCAGAGGCTCGTTTCTTTTGAACTTATAGGTGAATAAAATACCTGGCAAGCAACTTGCCAACCATAGCCTGGCTTCCAATTTCAAAGTAGACTTTTAAATAAACTGGAATACTTTTCAGAGTTTGTTAGCTCACCAAGTCTAAATGGCAGATTCCTATGTGCTGAGCACTGTGTAAACTTGTGTAATTATCTAGCACAGCAACCCTGTTGTTGCCATATAGTTCATTGATTTTATGGGCAGTGCTGCTGGTGCTCGTTTAACATATTTCTGCTACTTAATATATCTTAAATTAAACATTGCCAAATATCTCTCTTTTTTTCCGTGCTTTTTCCTCAAGTAAGTCAGCACAATGAGATTCTCAGCAGCTCTGAAAGTAAAACCTGCTACCCCTCCCCCTGCCATGTATAGAGTGAAATGCCAGAATGTGAACACCAGTTTTAAAATGCTGGGCTTTTTCCTACTCTGAAATGCAGTTCAGGTGCCACTGTCCACACCATTAGCAACTATATCATTCCCTGTGCATGCATAATTAAGCAAACCCTAATAAGCTCCTATTGACAGTAACAGACAAGAGACCTTACTGAAGCTATGGCAGTGCATATTTTAATGCCATTATTGCATTTTTAATTACAATTGGTCTCCCTTTAACATGCCACACTTAACCTCTAGGTACAATACAGTGTACAAGAGTTTTGAGATAGTCACACATTAAAGGTGTGTAGTTAGGCATAAAGCCAAAGCTAAGTGTTCCTAGCTCCTGCGGAGAAGAATATCCTCCAGGGAATGCAAATATTTGCATTCAGAAGGTATCCTTAGTAGCAAGTGATTCAGCCTTCAACAATCTCCAATTCCTCAGAAGGAAGTAGATTATTTTATAATGTTAATTTCTATTGATTTGTATGCACGAGTAAATAAACACTCTAGTACCGCCATCTTTCCTTGTTTATAATATATCAAACAGCGTTAAAGTGACACTTACAAATCCCTGAGTTTGACATTGATTTCCTATTAGCTACTTTGTGCTAAAAACCATGTGATGTGTATAGGTTTGTTGTCCACTATTCACCATTTTAAAAAGTGATAATTCAAACAAAAAAGCAAATCCCAGTTTTCACACTTGTTACCAATGGTGGAAAGAACCAAAAAATGTACTTTCTTTCCACAGTTCAAAAATTTTGTTAGATTGAGGTTTGCTGGTCATCAGCAACCTTCCAGATGTCTCTAGCCTCTTCTGTGTGAGTTTTGTTTCTGTCAGAAACAAACTTTGCACATAACTAGCCATAACTTTAGGTCAGTTGCTTATGTAAAAATTAATTTATGAAAGGCACAAAAGCTAATACACTGTGTAACTAAGCACTGTCCAACATAAATCGTCAAATGTATGTGCCAGGTCATGTAGTCAGCTTAAAAATCAGAAGCATTGACTTATAAGTATTTTGAAAATGAAATGAAATGAAATGAAATTGGATTGTTTATCTTTTTTTTTTTTTTCTGACTTCAAGGTCTTCATGGTTCTGTCACATGTTCAGCATCTCCTCCACAATCACAAGAGAAACTTGCAGTTTAAAAACATTAGCTTCTCACATACACTCAGCACTCCAGTTGTACAGACTTTCAGAAAAGTCAGTGCTGCAGCAGTCACATTAAAATGATGGAAGCTGACAACGTTGTAAAACAGGTTATAAATTGAGTATAAGCAATATATTGCACCTGTGTTGGCAATTTTATTCTATGTGAGTACAACAACCCATAAGACTCTCCTAACATAAAGTTCATAAAATTAGGAAGGTTTAGAATTATGGAAAAAATAAGACAGCCTTAATGTCACTTCACAGATTGCCACTAGGTTGTGGTTACAGAAAAATGGGAGATATAACCATTTAAAAAAAAAAGGTTAAATACATTTTTTGTTTAATTGAGGAATTTTTGCATTATAAATATTCCATTAGTCCCTTCTAAAAATGAAAATATAGATATCTTATATCTGGCTGGTTGTCTGAAGAACAGCTGCAAAACAGTAATATTCTGATTTGAAAAGAAATCAAAGTATTCACACATCAAAATATATTATTTTCCTAATCCATATGTATTAGAAATGTATTGAAATAACATGGAGTAAAACATTAAAATTCTATTACATGAGTCACAACATAGTGCTATCCATTAATATAAATATTTAAGTTAATTCTCTGGCTAGAAATACTTCAAAGTGAAAAGTATTTTGGAATATTATTGCACTTCTTTGCATTTTTCTTGTACTGAATGCTAAGTGCCTGGTTCCTCAAGGAATTAGAAGTATTTAACAGGAGTGAGGATAAAGATAGGTAAAAAACAATTATATCATTGCAGAAAAAGAATTTCACAGTACTGCTGATGGTGCTATTCAACCAAAGCTTCTATTGAACTATTATTTAAATTCACAAGATATAGTTCACAATTAACAACACAAAGAAAAATCTCATACATCTACAACAGAAAAGCTTTCCAATTAATAAGAAAAGACATGAAGCAGGTATTGTCTTTCTTTTAGTTCTATATGTGATTTCTAATAAAGATTGAATAATAGAAATTCATGCTAAAATTAATCTTTTCTTTACAATAAGAAGGCTCTATAGTGCAGGAAAAACTATAAACTTTTTTGGTCTGGCTGTTTCTCAATCAAAGAGCATATCAGTTACTGTATATTACTGCAACATTCCACGCATTAAATTAAATTACGGACAATAGAATCAAGTACAGTTTACATCTGTGGGGCATTAAAAAATGAGGCACGTTCAGCCGTTTATTTATTCCCACTAGAAATATCCCTGCTGAAATAGTGCTCTTAAAACATTCTTTCCTACCAGACTTTGCTGTTTCAAATGCATTCCTCAGGCAATGTACATATTTAGTTTTTAAATGTGACATGTAGAAATCAACCTTGATTTTCTTCGATGGCTTGACTTTCTTTAGTTGTGCTACAGTTTAGGTAACCTTATCACACCCAAGTTCTAACCCCGCTACTGGACCTATACAAACAGCCTGAAACATGCTTATTCAACAGGGCTACAAATAAGTACCAAAGGTCCACCTGTGTTAATACATTTTGAAGGCTTCTGCCACTTATTACACATGATTAATGTGTAAGGAGAGACCAAATACTGTGGAGACTGTTAGACTAAAGCAATCTTTAGTCTAAACACATGAATCTGTACCATCTGAACTGAAAGTTATACTGATAGTTCAATATCATTAGAGATCATTGCAGTCATAAAAGAAAGAGCTACAAACATTACTGGTAGGTTTGGATGTGCATTTTTAAATTTATCTTAAAATTGTTTGGTAAATCAGAATTATTTTGGATTTTAATAGTAGGCATCATATCTTCTTGTTCCTAACACAGGATAATTCTTTCTGTAATTTAGATCAGCAGAATGTATAAATAAATCAGAAACTGAAATGTAGTGCATCAAGGGCCAGATTCTACAGAGGTATATAAGTGGAACTTCATTTATGCCAGTGGAAATAGGCTAACTGAAATGAGATTTGCCCCTACATGACTGGCCCTCAGGATATGTTTCAGCAGTGCAAAACTACTTGCAATTTATAATACTATCTTTTGCACAATGTTCATGCCATCTTCTTTTGCTGCTGTGGTGTTTCTCCTGGAGACACTAAGGCTGAGTGGCACACTTGAAGTTGAATCCCTACCTATGTCAAATCCATCCATTTCAGGATTTGTTACACTATGCTAACCGCATACATCTCTATTCCTTTTTTCCCCAAAAAGACTCATTAGAACTCCAGAAAAAATACCAGTACCTGCACAGAGTTTGTACCTTGATGTGAAATTTAGTGTTTATAACGATGTGTTGAGTTCTGTGACTGAAAGCCCAAATCGGGTGGCATTGGAAGACAGATGAAGGTGATTAAGCATAAATGAATCCAAATTTCCTAGAACTCCTGTGTAATGAAGCTTCTGAATGTTAACCATAATATTCTGGAGACTTCACTTGTTTTTTCATTTAAAGCTCTCTGACATAAGAATGTAAAAAGGAGGTAGAGTAAATAGTTAACACGAAGGGATTCCTTAGATGTCTTTAGTACAACTTACTTGAAGCAGAGGATGGTATTTCAAGATGCATAATTTGTGTTAAAGGGCTGATGCTTATATTCTTGGTATAAATGCAAAAACAGGGGTAGCTGGACTTAGTGTAAGCCACAGCTGCCTTGACAATGTCAAGGCACCTATGCAAACACCATGGCTTCTAGATTTCAGTACAGACAGCATCTATATTGCTGCCTTACTGTAACAACACATGTAAACCCTTATCACAGTAACCCACCAACAGGTACACAGTGAAAACAAATCCTTCTGAAGGACCTGCCTTCTGATCTTTAAAACCCTTCTAAAAAGAACAAGAAAGCAAGCAGTGCAAATTCCAAAAATTAGGCTCTCTGAAATAATTTAGTAATTTATACAGAGACACTGACCAACTGAGCTATGAATTAGCAAAATGCTAAATTCTATAGGGAAGAAAAAGTAATTGTTTTCAATAGCTATTTAACGTTTTTTAAAGCTATTCAGATAATGGTGATGTCCGTGGACAAAAGAACTGATAACCACAGAAAAAATAGTTATTGCCAAATGGCATTAATAGTAGCACTGGACTAGACTTGCACAGAAAATGTGTAAATATAAATTAGCTCTGTGACCATTTTCAGAGATGATCTTTATTTTCTGTATGGTGTCACTGAGACTAGTTTCAAAATGAAAAAAAAAAAAGAAATATGTTGCAACACGAAAAAAAACCCCACAGATGAACTGCTGCTTCCTTTTATCAAATTTACATTTGATCTATAATCTTTTGAACATATAGATCCTCCTTATAGTTATCATATTTGTACATTTATTATTAATTTGCTGACACCACTTTCATTAGCATAGTTTGAGATGGCAAGCAGCCTTGCTTATAAAATGAGACCTTTGTGTGAAATAACATTTTATATATACATATAAATGTACATATGTACATGCCAATAAACACACATTCTATGGGTGACAGAATATTTTCCTCAGATCTTGTACTCCTAAGGAGATGGATATAAATATTCTGTTTTATCTTACTGTTATGCAGAAATATTTCACTTGGAAAGGTGACACATCCAACTAATGACCTGGTATCAATATCCTGTGAGTATAGAAAACTCTGTTCTTTAGTGTAAATTGTACCATGGAAAATGAAGATGGGGAAATAACCTGGAAGATAGCTAATCCTTTTCCAACTAGTGCATGGCTATTAACTAGAGTAGATTGTCAAATGCTTCCTCCTATCTTTTTTTAATTGGCTCATCTACTAGCAGTTCTGGTGCTTGCCTTTGCAGATGATTCTGAAGCTAATACATCTGACTGTCACATTATTTGTATCCTTACTGTTAAATGACCCAACACAATTCCTTGTCTTGTCTTTGCAGTATTTGCTGTTTTCTTTCTTTCCTGTTGTTTTTTTTTTTTCCCTTTTTTTTTTTCAAAAGCAAGCATACACAATTGTGCCATGTTTTAACAACTTTATTTTCCATTGCTTCCAACAGTGGAAAATGGGGAGAGAATGTTTTATACTTATCTTACCCTCAACTTGAACAAGTGTATGAGATTACAAAAAATGCAAGGAAGACCATTTTCTTTTGGTTTTCTTGTGATACAAATATAACACACATCATGGCCCATGTGGTCTCTTAGTGCTAGCCATCCACTGGTACATAAGAGTTGTTTATGCAACTCTTAGATTGAGAAATATATCCCTCTGCAAGAGAGCCTGTTGAAATCTGAAACTGTTTATATAGATGATACTTATTTCTGTGAATAAAGCTGGCATAAATAAGCCAGATATATTGCATTTACATCTATACAAATAAGCATTTTCTTATGCTTTTCCTGCTTTTTATTTTTCTCTGTAAAGAAAGCTGTCTCACTGCCTTCACACCAGACACTATTTTGTAATATCCTACAAGGGTCAGAGTAGAACAAAATATTCCCAATTCTTTAATTCTTAAAGAGAGAAAATTCCCTTGAACTTCAGTTAAGTTATATAGTAAGTGGCAGAACTACTTAAGTGTAACATTTTCCTCTAATGTATTAATGAAATATAATATAAACAATTAAAGAGCTTTCAGTTAAATAATATATGTTTAGGACCTATTCATTCCTAAGAGTACTTACTTGTGACAGCTTGATAAATACATTATTCTGTGACAAGCTATTTCATACAGTTCATTATGTTCTTTTTACATATTTTCCATAGTATCAAGAATGGAGAATTGTAACCTGATGGATAAATAGTGGAGAAATATGCTGCATGTATTACAAAACTAACATGTCCTCAGACAGTCCCATGCTCATAAATAATGTCCCAAATATAAATTTGTTTCTATTATATTCTAAACAAAAACATTGCTGTCAGATTCAGTAATATGGTACTTGGGATGTATAGCTCTAATATAATATCTTCAAAGTTTTCATATTTATATTGAAGTTAATTCTGGAAGTAATCTTCATATCTCAAAAGTCAATATTTAGAAATTGTCTTGTAATCCTGTAAAAGGTTTCTGAATGTTGTCTTCTATGTGTCTTTTCTTCTCTACATCTTTGCATCTCTACATACTACTATGAAAAGTCTGTAACAGTTAAACTAATGAAACACTTCTTTCAAAAGCTCTTTTAGTTTTAGAGGTAGCTAAATTTTATTAAAGATTAAAATTTTTTATAGGAGGAGTAACCGTAGGTGCTTTAAAAGTATGCAAAAGTCCTTTGATGGCTATATGGATCCTGGTTTCAGTTTTGCTTGGATTCTTTTTTTTTTTTCCCCCTAAGAAACATTATGAAATAATGGAAATTGAATGCTTTCATTGATTAGTATTTTGGCAGAAAAAAGGATATCTACACATTTTAAATTAAGACTTCTATTTCGTTCATAGAACATTTCATTTTGAAAAGTTAGTTCACTTATAATTAAAAGGTGACACTGCTTTAATCAAAATAAAATATGCAAAATTATCAAAATAGTTCCATCACACCAATGTGAAAATAACAACCCTTTTCAATGTTTGAAAATGTTCTATATTTGAAGATTTTATTCCAGTTTGGGATGGAAACTTTTTTCAAAGCGTTTAAAAATTCTTTCAGTGGCAGTAAAAATGTTCCCTCCCAGTTCTAATACTTCGTGTGTGTTCTGCTCCCTTTTTCCTGAGAGCAAATTCTTATCACAGGACAGTAGCCTTGTGAGTCATCCATTGTACCTACATTCAAAATAGGAAGTGTCCAACAATTACATACAGAGTTCCTGAATGATCTTTGCAAATCATGTGGGGCCAAATCCAAACCCTGGAGAATTTGGTGAAAACTGAAAATATTATTTTCTCATTTTCCCCAACTTCATAATGGAAATTCTTTCTTTTTTGGCTGTGTCTTCCAGTTAGATTGCAAATTCCTAGAGAAAATGATGTCCAGGGCTGTATACTTTTGCAGTGCTGAGCAGTACATGGTCTAGTAATGAGTGGTGTACCTCAAGGGTCCCTATTGGGAACAATACTGTTTAATAACTTCATCAACAACATGGATAGTGGGTTCGAGTGCACCCTCAGTACGTTTGGTGGATGCCACCAAGCTGAGTGGCGCAGCTGATACACTTGAGGGAAGGGATGCCGTGCAAAGGCACCTTGACAGGCTGGAGGAGCGGGCCCATGCGAACCTCACGAAGTCCAACAAGGCCAAGTGCAAGGTCCTGCACCTGGGTCAGAGCAATCCCCAGTATCAAGACAGGCGGGGGGATGATGGGATTGAGAGCAGCCCTGCAGAGAAGGACTTGGGAATATTGGTGGATGAAAAATTAGACATGAGCCAGCAATGTGCGCCTGGAGCCCAGAAAGATAATCATATCCTGGGTGCATCACAGGAAGCGTGGCCAGCAGGTCAAGGGAAGTGGTTCTGCCCCTCTACTACACTCTCATGAGCCCCCACCTGGAGTACTGCATCCAGCTCTGGAGTCCCCAGCACAAGGAAGACATGGGCCTGTTGGAGCGGGTCCAGAGGAGGGTCATACAAATGGCCAGAGGGCTGGAAGACCTCTCCTATGAAGAAAGGCTGAGAGAGTTGGGGTTGTTCAGCCTGTCGAAGAGAAGGCTCTGGGGAGACCTTATTGAGGCCTTTCCATATATAAAGGGGGCTTATAAGACAGATGGAGAAAGACTTTTTACCAGGGCCTGTAGCGATATGACAAGGAGTAATTAATTTAAACTGAAAGAGGGTATATTTAGATTAGCTATAAAGAAGACATTTTTTACAATGAGGCTGGCGGGACACTGGAACAGGTTGCCCAGAGAAGTTGTGGCTGCCCCATCATTGGAAGTGTTCACGGTCAGGCTGGACAGGCCTTCGAGCAACGTGATCTAGTGAAAGCTGTCCCTGCCCATGGCAGGGGGGGGTTGGTTTAGATGATCTTTAAAGGTCTCTTCCAACCCAAACCATTCTATGATTCTATGATTCTGTGATTCTATGATCTAATCCTTAGATCACTATGGGCTTCTGCACAACATTCTAGTATACAAAAATGAATCCGCTGCATCAACCCCTCATTTCCATATTATATCTATAATTCTAAAGATCAATAGCCCTTCTGAGAAATGAAGGCAATTAATGTTAATGAAATTATCTCATGTTCTACCTACTGTAAAGTCAGCTATAAGAAGAAAAGACAAGTTGACTCCAAACCATCCGAAGTTAAGCACCAATGCTAAACCAAGCATCAAGATGAAGGAGAATTTCTAACAGCACAGTGAAGACAGAACTAACGGAGGAACACCCCATAAGTGTACGGTGTTTATACATACTATGCAAAATGAATCAGGATAGAGGCATACTGAGACAATGTTCCATTTTGAAGGAGGACGGGTTGTTGGTTTTTTTATGGTTACCATCAGGTCAAATGAGGATATAGAGATGTTACTTGTAATTTGGGGAGATTGTTTCTCCCGTCTACCTGTAGATTTCTCTACAGTCTGATGGGGTTTTTATTACCAGTGGGTATTTTTCTAAAAGCATCTGAAGGGTTTAGGAGCAAAAATTACATCTGAAAATCAGTCTGTTGTCTGACTCTGTTAGATGCTCAAATTTGACATGAGAAAAGACAATGTTTATGTCAAATGTACAATGAAGTTCTAACCAAGCACTAGGATTTCCCCCCTGCCTTGCAAAATCTGCCAGAAGCAAATGAATAGTGGGGGGAAAAAAAAGGAGGGGGAGGATGGTTGCACATATCTGTGAAGATTTAAGGATAATATGCAATGGGTCATAGTACAGTTAATAACATTATGTGACCATTAATAGCTGCCTAATATTGACTTTTATTCTCCAGTTACACTAATTAAGATCAACTCTGTTGAATTCTACTGGCTCAAAGTCAAATGGCAGAAGCATGCCTCTGGTTTTGACTGCTAATATTTGCAAAGAATTATTGATTCTGAAAGGTTTCAAATATGTCCCAAGTTATTCAAACAAAGCTTTTCTCTGTCTCTTTCTTCCAAGGCATTTAACCTAACCAGCATTTTACAGATAATTAGGCATACTGGGGGAGAAACAATAGAGACAACAAAGATTCTTAAAGACAGTTATTTCTATGTATCGCCCTTCACTGCCACAACAACAAACAACCTTAGCTTATGAATAGCATGCATTTTGGGGTGGGATTCATCAAATTTAACTATGTATCTAAAACTAAGTAGACCTCCCTAAAATTTGGAGTATAGAAATGACTACTTTTAGATTATATGTATTTAGATTCTTCTATAAAGGAATTTTAAAATGCCGTTTGGGAAAGCCTCTTTCTTTTGTTCTGATAAAAAAGACAGCTGGATGAATATCTTAAACTAGACATCTGACTTTGAACAAAACACAAGCTGAATATGACATATCCCACCTACAAAATAAGAGCTTGAATTCTTTCATAAAAATCTGTCTCATAATAAAAAAGATAACATAATTAAAATAAAGCCAACAAATAGACCTTTGATGTGTTCAGTTTTCATTCATATTTAAAAGTATTTGGGACATATTAGGAAAAGCAGGATCAAATCATGGATATGTTAGTGTTAGATAACTCAAATTAGGTAGGTCTTCTGAAGAAACAGGTGTTTAGCAGCTGAATACTTGTCTCCTTTCTGTGAATTAAATCTTTCCAGAGAAGCCATTCTGTTCAATTAAAGAGAACAGACTTTGGGGTAACAGTGTACTCATTTCTACACAAATCCATTCACTGTTCTTTAGAGTTGCTGGGCTCAGTAAAACAAGTTTATTTCAGTGTGTGAGGTGTAGCAAATCTTTCTAAACTCACCTATGGAACATTATCTCAAACTCTGCATCTGCTGTGAGTAATTGATTTGGCAGAAAAAAATACCTTGAAAGTTTCCTTTCATCTTTTTAGTTATTTCCATCTCAATTTTCCTGCTGCCTTTTGCTTTTCTTACAATGCCTCCTTTCTCCTTCGTTCTGTTTTTTATCATGTTGATGATTCCAGATAGCCTTACGTCTACTGTCAATCACATGCCATCCTGCCCAAGAGCATATGCCCCTGAAAATCACATGGGATAGCTCATTTTTTTCCATCTTTTTCAAAGGAAATTCAATTTAATAGTCATTTTGAATAGCATAAACCCCTGACTTTTGGCATCTTGGTTTTAAATGAAAGCACCAGATTCTCTTTCTGTCAAAACACTAGATCTCTCCATAGGAAGAATTCTACCCTTCCAAGGTTGGTGTGGTAATAAGCATGTAGTAAGTGGTACACCTTAATAAATCAAGTCCTCAAGAGGCTGGACTGTCTGTGTTTCATCAGAAGTGGGCTGTGATTATTCGAACCATATGTATCTTCTAAAACTCAAGAGTTTTATAAATTGAGTCTTTCACTTGTTAACACTATTAAGATATTAAACATAATGCAAAACGTCTTCTGTGAGTATAATTTAAAAAGGACAATTCTTTGTATGCTTACTTCATTAGGAATACATTGGATGAAGTGCATAATGTGCTCAAAGACTATTCATGGATGTTTGTGTCATCCTTAGACTGGAATAATTTCATATTAAAAATTTCCAATTTATATTTCTGCTGGAATGTTTTTGTAGAAAAACACATTTTTGAAGCTTTCTATTATGCATTCTACATTTATTAAAAAAGTTTCTAACATTAATAAATGTTTTTATTATCCACAATACTATGACTTATTATCACCTACTCAAAGCGCTTTATTAAAGAGATAAGGATCATTAAGGTTTGAAGTCACTAGAGAATTTTAGGCAGCCACATTATACTAGTTTAATATTGCTCACATGAATGAACGTGTACCCCACCTTGGACTGAGACCTGGGGACTTGTAACAGAAATGGTATTATGTCACTTTGCATAAGCAATGAATACGGTTTAATATTTTCTATCAAAACCACATTTTTGAACTGCATTGTCAGAAAACACTCCGGGGATGTGTGTACCTTTTCTGAGAAAAATCACACTGGAAAGCTAAACAAATCTTTTTGATAATACACTTCCTGGTATAAAGATTATGTCAACTTGACCATAGAAAATTTATTTGAATGCATGCCAAAACTTGCTATCTAACACTGAAATGAATCAAAAAAATAAATGTACCATCACTTGGCAAGCAATATCCAGCTAAATGGAAATAGATATGGAACCAATATGGTAAGCTTAATTCAATATCTTTGAAAATAAATGTTGACTGAATTAATATTAAATATTAAATATTATCATTAAAAGCATGTTGTGAATGCATGGAAGGAATTATCCATTAGATAAAATTTTAACATTGGAATTATGAAGGTCTCCTCTCATTCTGAGTTGTTTCCTTGTCTGTTGTCTCCAGGTTCAGATAAAATACAGGAGGAAAACTGTTATTCATATACTGTTTCACACCTATTTCATCTATATTGGTGTGATTACCTAGCCCAAAGTTAATGAATTTAACTGGATAAAATGGCAGATGAGCTCTGGATTAGGCCTTATATCAGAAGCCATAGTGGCTTACTACTGCTGTAATGAAAATCAACAAGAAGATCCAGAAATTGGTAGGGTCACATATATTACTGTCAGAAAACAAATAGCACTTGGACGTATACTACTGTTATGCAGGTACTGTAAATGTTTTCAGCTGATTTACAAAGAAGTGTTCTTCTAACACAGCCTGTAAATTGGCTATCGTTACTAGGTAAGTTTGATTAAATATGAAAAATACCAAGATTTTTTTACACTGCGTTGAATTTCTTTTTAAGAATTAGTAACATTGAATTGAATATCAGATAATTTTTATTGGACTGGCGTGTGCTTCTAGAAATGCATGTTGAAATTGCAGCAAACACAGCTTGTATGAAGTTTTCTATGTGTGATGTTTTTTAATTTAGTGTACACCGTAGAATTTTCCAGCAAGAACCAGAAACATTATGAAATACTGTGTAATCATACACTTTGGTTTTTTAGCAGCATGTAGCATATCGATACTATAAGCCCTGGTAGATTTGTAATGGTTATATTTCTGTTGTTTAGTAACTAAAACCAGATCAATTATAGTGGAACTAACAGAGCATGTTATTTTGCCAGCAGGGAAGAAAAACTAAATATTTGCTAGATGTGACAAAATGTATATATGTCACAGTATATATGTGACATATAGTAATTTGAAATGGAAATATCAAGGCTAGGACAGGAGTTAACATGATTAGCTGTGTTAAAGACTTTCAAGTTCCACTGAAATTTTTCTGCCATAAGCTCAGTAGAATTAGAAGAAACAAAAATATACCCTATGATTTATTACATGTTCCAGTTACAGATTTTTCCAATATTCTTCAAAAAAAGAGAGAAGAGTGTTTTGTATTGTATACAGATTGAAAATATTCTTGTCTCCCCAAATGATACCTTTTAATTTCAGAAACTTTTGCCTCTGTAATTTAAACAAATTCACAGCGAAAGCTCTTTGTTTGAAGTTTTCACTATAATTTAAACTCCATCACTAGATCCACACATTCAGAAGAAGAGAACCAACCACCCAAAATTATTCATGGACTTTGCTGCACCAGCTTGCTTCATGAAGCCAATTACATTCTCCAAATATAGCTAGATAGCCAAGCTCACCTGCTGTTAAGAGCAGAGGTTGAATCATGTGAGTGTAGTTATGGACTAATGGGTTTTTGCTTGTCATTACTAGCCTTTGCTTTCTGTCTCCTACCCTGCCAAGTTTCTGAGGCATCTGCCTGGCAGCCACACAGACAAAACCTCAAGCAGTGAAAGTTCATACTTCAGTCTCCCTCACAGCCTTTTAAGTTTATCTCCTACTGATTCGTGTTCCCCAAATAAGATACAAAAATATCTTACAAACTCTGTTTTAAAAGTATAGTGGCAAGTTTCAGCATTACTACTAGTAGTTAGTTTGCTATTTGCAATTAGTTCTGCCTTTAAAGTTCTTGGCTCAGATTTTGCTAGCAAACCTCATGCAGCAGCATTGAATTCAGCCATCTCTGGCCAATTTACACCATCCCCTTTCCTGTTGCTCAACTGGTTCAGTTGCTTGCTGGTTCACCTGAGTTAGTGTATCCCTCTAATACCTGGCAGTCTCTATCATGACTCTATAATTATTTTTGCAGCAATATAGTTGACTGATGACTGTGAGCACAGCAAAGTAAAAATCACTAATGCATTATCTCATATTTAGCAGCATAGTTTTTTTGGGTGAGCTTTGGTCTCTATCTTTTTTCCCAGGGAATAAAACTTCTGCCTCCTGTTACCACTTTTATATGGAATATTGCCAGTTAGAGGTCTTAACCTTGTCAGAAAGATCCAACCACTTGTAAGATCATATTTTTGTCCTTGTGATGGACGACTCTTTAGAGTACCCTGATCTGCCTTAAAGTACTGGTGGTTTAAAAGTGAAGGATACTTGCATTGTCTGATCTTACTTTTAACCTGTAGTTCGTAAACTGTATCGTAGATATTTCAGGCTCTCCCCTATGTCTCCTTTTTGTTTTTCCTCCTTTTTGTTTCTGTCCCTTTCTGTCACATGTAAGCAGATTTCATTTGTCACTTGACAGCTATATAACAAAAAAACAAATTAACTAAATTACATAAGGCTCACCAAATTCTTATAAAACCTGTTCCAATGTAATATTTATATTCCATGACTATGCTGATAATTGGAAACACAAAATGTCATTCAAGTGTTCACATTACCTAGACTTTATACCTGTGGCCTTTTACATTATTGATGGGGACAGAAGGCAACCCCAGTCATTACCTCTTCCTGTAAAGCAGCACTGAGACGTCCACCTTACGTACTCAACATGTTCAAAGTGCCAGACTCATTTGTCAGTGCCCTGCATCTGGAAAACATCTTTGCCAGAAGAATGTTCTGCAGAATGAAGTAGTGTGGGAGGTGAGACCATATTTCTGTAGAATTTAAAAGGGGAACCAAAGATTTTTATGAGGGCGAAAAAGGGCAAAAGCAATAGACTTGTGCAATTGTGATGATGTAATGCTATGAAAAACAGAGCAGAGCAACTGCAGCTTTTTCACACCCTGAGAAAAAAAAAAATCTATAGTGATATTTGTCTATACTCAAGGTTCAAAGTTATATCTTACTACAGGCTTAATTTCTGAGAACATGTTATACAGGAGAACTCACTATACTCTGGCTGCTGTGGAGCAGCAATGAGGTTTTTGCATTTAACGTCCTCAGCATATTTTAGTTATCAAGCATTTATGTTTTAAAAATATTGAAATAACATAATAAAAGAGTGACTTCATTCTTTTTTTTTTTTTTTTTTTAACAGAAGAAATGGCTGTTTTAACACAATCTTAGAAGTTAGAAAGAATGATCATCAAAATATTCAAGAAATCAGCTATTATGAATATAATTAACATTGCTTGACAAATGGTTAACAGAATTCATCTTGTCCAAGAGGATATAATATCAATATATTCACCAAAGTAGATTTGCTGTAAGAGAAAGTGTGGTAAGCTGAATATTTCCCAGCAAGCTCTGGCAGACAGATAACAAACCTTCAGGTTTGTTCTCGTCATTTAAAACAGCAAGAAATAAGATTTGTTGTCTTAGGAAATGTCATCTATACATCCAGACTTGCTTTAAGGCTTTCACAGGTAAGTGAAGTGCCATATAGGAATATGTAAATATTGAAGCGGTCCTTCCTTTGTTCAGTAAAATATTGTTTGTACCGTAACAGTGTAGTTATGGTGTTGAGCTTTTAGATTAAAATGGCAAAACACTGTAGTACAAAAGCTGAACAACATTTTCTCAAATTTGGGTATCAGTGCACTGAGGCCACCTGAAGCTCTGTTTTTACTGAAAGATAGGACTAGGAATGGTCTTTTCTCTTTTGTCCTGTGTGTTGAGCACTAACAATATATTCTCCCTGAACAATTCATCTTCTTTTTCTCTTGCTTTTTATTTCTTTACACAAGACTTTTATAGAGGAAGGGCTTTTTGTCACAAAAATCTATAGAAATTCTGTAAAAGGAAGGGGTTTACTCAGCTGAAATCTTTAGCCATTCCCATGTGAGAGAGGAGCTGACGGTTTCTAGTCCATGTGCTAGAACAGTTTATACACTTTATCTACTAACTGTTTCATATAAAATGCACAGACTATTTTGAGCACCAGAACCAGAACTTCTTTCCCAGAAAAGCAATTTAACTGCTAAATTAGAGTCATGCTACTGCTTGTTCAGTCTTCCTGAAGCTTGAATATTTTGTCGCACAGCTTCAACAGGAAATGTAGAAAGCATCCATCCTTCCCTACCAATCTAGTAGCTAATAGCTCGTGATTAGACCTCTTTATGGAAAGAGAAAGATCTGGGTTTCAATCCATTCAGAAAAGGAAATTGAACTAATGTCTGCTATTTCTCAGGTGACCGATTTAGCCACTAGAATATTTTAAAAACATTAGGCAGCACTATATTTTCTCTGGCCAGTTTCTTGAAGAAAATTGCAGTTGTACCTGATCTTGTAAGTATGCTAGATGTGCTCAGCATAAACGTAGCTATTAAATCCTAGTATTACGTAGAAGAACAGCCTCTTTTTGGGTTATGCTCTAGTTTAGGCATGGTCTAGAAGCTGAATTTTTCAAATTAAGGGTGTGGGCATGACCAGGAGCACAACTCTTCACACCTTGAGGAGTCTATAGTTACAAGGTGACCCTTGCAAGCATAAGTTCTTCAAGGTAACTGAGGGTAGATTAGGGACAAAGTCGCTTTGAGCTTTGAATTTAAGTGTTTCACTCCTAATTGTGCCTTGATTTAAATGACTCAGGGTATCTCAGCACTGCAAAGTGCAATGATCCACGAACTAACAATTCACTAAATGAGTGTGCAGGCTGTGCAACCTGTGGCTGCAGCAGCTCAAGTCTGGAAGCAGTGCAGCTGCATTCCTGCAGTGCTACATCGAAGCCAACCAGCTTTGCTGAAGGAGCATAGCACTACATGAATGACATTCTACTACTTGAAAACCTGGGTCATTTACATGAAGCCAGATCACGGTGAGATTCAGTTGCCTAGAAAAGACAGACATCTGGTGACATTTTAGACTCCCTGATATCCCACCCATTCTCCTGGCATTCAGAAGGTGCTGTATCCTATTTGCCTACACTATCCTAATATCTCAGATATGCTACAATGTCCAGAAATCCTAATACCTTTCAAAGCAACTACATAATGCTAGTACATTTGTGTTTCAGTAACAAAATCATTCGCCAGGTCCCACTGCTTGGTGTTTTCCAGCCCTTCCAGATGTCAGGTTCGCTTTTGTGCCTGTCTCTACGCCCACAGCATAAACATGCCTGTATAGCTTTGCTGAAGGTAGTCCTAGAAATATCTCTTTTTACAAGTTTGATCTTGAAAGGTGTTTAATATTCTCGACTTTCATTTAAGACAATGAGAGTTGCAGGTGTACTTGGCAGGACTGAGTCTTACATGAGCCGTTACCAGTTTATGTGATCAGGTAGAGGACTGTTCATTGTGCCTTGTGTTCTTATTGAGAACACGTGAGTGATACCTCTGATCTATGTAAAGAAATATTGTCTCATTTATGAAAAATTTGCCTTCAGGACTATATGGAAATAAATCAGAGGAAGTTACCACAGTATCCTTTTGTGGCTTGTGTATAACTAGAATTTAAAATGCAATTCTTTTATCTCCAAGACTGACTCAAAAATAAAATATATTGGATGTTTTATATTCTTGCAAATAAAAAGTGGCTTTGTTTAGGACCAAAAGAACTTCTAGTTCTGCTTTCATTCTATTTCTAATCTGATCACAAACAAGCAATGTTCTTCTGAAACAGCAATCTGCTGGATTTGCTTGGCAAGAGAAGTCTTGCTTTGAAAGCACCATTTCCACACTGCTATGCAGTTTTGTGCTGAGGGTATCACTGTCAAAAAATGTATATATGTCTATTGGTCAGTACACAAAGCTTAGACAAAAAAGCCTCTTGTTCTGCTCATCATGGTGCTCCTCTCTGTGACTTAGTTTTTCCATTTGTTAGATGAGGCTAATCACACCCAGGTACAAAGTGTTTTCACCTCTACTGTTAAAAAAAATTATGGAAAGCCTAGATATTAACATTGTTCTCCACAGCTATTTAATCAATAGATTCTTTTTAAAGATAGCTCAGGAAATAAATCAGTTGTGAGGCTGAACTTCTAGTACAACTCCTTTGATAGAAATTTTATCATCTAGGGAAATGGCTTTCAGAAACCAGTTGATTTCATCTTCTGTTGACCTGAATCAAACCTAGTCAACAAATGGAACAAAACATATTTATCCTGTTATTAAACTCCCTTATCATTACACACACAATATAAATAATAATTTAAAAGCCAAAGAAATTGTGGCAATTTGTTGGATTAAATTAATATCCTCACTGAATACTAAATTTTTTGCCTTGGCTCAAAATATTTGTTCTCTTTTCTATATTTTAGGATATAAGCAAGGTATCTCATGAGGAAAACTGGTTGTGTTAGATCTTTTTCTGGGTAAAGTAAATTTGAATTCAAATATAGAATTCAAATCTTATGGACTTGGAATGCCCTTTTCTCAGGGAACACAGGATAAATTTTTAATAATTATTAAGAATTTTGGTGGTTTAATATTTGGGTACCTTATGAGGTTGCATTCTCAGGTTAAATATATACATCAATTTCTGAAAATCACAGCATATATGGATGGCATATATGGCATCCCAAGAGGATGCCATAGTGATAGACCTGTGCGAGGACTTTCTCTGACCTGTAGGACCAGTCCTCTTGCAGAAGACCAGCTGTGGCCTCTATGTGGCTGACAAGGTGCAGCATGGACGAATGAACATAACTGCTGGTGTGGCACATGAGCTGGAGCCTCCATCCCAAACTGGGTGAGGACCCATTTGTTGTCTTCACTAGCTCTGGGACAATCCCACTTCTTCCAACTGCAGCTGCTGGGCCACATCCAAATAATTGGAAGAGCTATGCTGAGGGATAGTTGTGAGGATAAGCTAAAGGGAATTTAGTTGCTTTTACCGAGAGTGATTTTTGTTTCTTCAAAATGAAACAATTCGCCACAATATAGACATAGGAACATAGTTCCTTTCCCCCAGTCCCAGCTCTGCTGTTTTGGAGGCAGTCCTAGGGTACCCTTTGTAATTACTTCTTTTGAGGCTTCCTGACAGCAAAATGGTTTTCAGCCTCTCTGACCTGCTGCGAGCCGGGCTGCGCTCTGCACCATCTGCTCAAGACTGCAGAGAGACCCCTGTGCTTGCCTCTTTCTTCCTTCCTGAGGCCTGATTCCAAGTTTCTGCAACATTACCCAGGATGAATTTCCTTTTCTCTGTCGAAGTGACTTTAGCCTGGATCATGTGCAGCTAAGCCCCAGCTCCCCTTAAGTGGCCAGTGTATTTCTTGACAAAATCAGTAATCACTTGGAAAATTATGAATATGCTTTTTACAGATTTCATATTGTTCTCACTGAATTTAGTGGCAATACTTTCAAGGAATTGAGAGGACACAGTGCTGGGCTTAAAACAAGCAACCCCATCCCCCCAAAAAACAAAACCAGAGTGAGGTTGTGCGTACAGTAAAAACCTGTAGTTTGACATGCCTGAAGGAAAGACAAGGAGACAATTTCCAGTAATTTTTTTTCCATTTCCACCAGTTCATTAATTTTTTGCCATTTGCAGTTCATGTCCTAAGCAGTGTTTTTTCCTTTTCAGAAAATGTTAAGGAGAAAACTTATTTTCCCCCTTCCCCATCTCATGATATATTGAGCACAAAGATTATGATGTAAAGATTCATACACAAACCCCCTGGAGACCTGGCTCGTTTTGAAAATTATTCCCAGGTGTTTTGTGTCTCTTTCTTACTCAGAGATTATACGATTAGCATTTTAATATCCCACAACTTCTTGTTTAGTTCCCTAGGAGGATATGAAAATGAAGCAATGAAAGCTAAGCTGTTTGGTATTTATCACGCACACTCTGATTGTATTTCAGAGCTCTGGGATTTAAACAGGACGTCAGTCTTTCATAGCCCATTTGGATATCTTGGTCTTCATGTAATGCTGCTGGATGAGTATCAAGAGCGACTGTTCGTGGGAGGAAGAGACCTCTTGTATTCCCTCAGTTTGGATCGAGTCAGCGACAACTACCGAGAGGTGGAGTAAAAAGCTATATATATTAGTCACTTCGTGTCATAATGTCTAGCACAGAATAGCAGAGTTTGCATGACTGGAAATGAGATAATAGAGTTTTTGTAGATGTTTTGTGCATGAACTTTAAGGTCATGTTTATATTTAAGAAAAATACACTTATTACTATTTTGTCCCCAGTAATAACCCATAAGGGTCACTCTAGGTGAAGAGATCTCGGGGTCATATAGCTATTTCTTACTGTTTTTCAGCAAGTTTACAGATGTTTAGAGCATCTCAGACTTTATGCATACCTGATTTCTGTATCTCCGTTATATTATCAAGGTATAATTTCTCTCTGGTATATGTGGGGGACTTTTCCACAGCAAAAGAGAAAATGTTAAAAAAAAAAAAAAAAGCACATAAACTATAAGAGGTATTCAATAGCAACACAAACCATGCAGCTAATTTTTAGCCTTCTTTAGAAACTGGATTTTGCATTGCCTTTGAGCCAGAGGTGCTATTAAGTAGTTTCCGAAAGTGGCATTTGAAGTCTATTCAGTGGTCTGTGGGACAAAGGTGGTTTAAGTCATAATCCTACCAGAGAGATTGGTATGTTGTAGAAACCACAGCTGACTGGCAAAGTGGCAATTCAAGTGGAAAAGCCAGAGTTTGAGCTGATATGAGTCTTGGCTTCCTTATTCACTTCTGCCCTTGGCACCTAGGATTGGAAGCTTGTGGTGGCAATGGAAGCTGGAGAAGCATTGCTCCTGCCTCAACCATCTTGACTGTGGATAAATGATGTCTTGAAATATTTCAGTGTTTTCCTTATTTACTTTTTGAAATTTCCCCAAGGTATTTTTATACATTTTCATTCATTCTCAAATTAGTAAATGAATGAAAAAGTGATTAAATAAAGCCCCTCTGGAGAAATATTATTTTGTTGATTTCCATACTGCACTGACCGTGGATGTTTCAAATTCTTTTCTTTCTGTCCCCTTGTTGTTAGTGAATATCACTATTCTCATGCCAACACTCTGGTCAACTTTACTATAAGCAACCTTGCTATCTGCAAGTGTAATTAACAGGTTCCTTTACTGTGAACAGATATAATATGCTTTATCCTTTTTATAAACAGTTTGGGAAAGGCAATTCTAGGTATGGGGAAATGGATATACTCAGGGAGGCCATCTGAGAATTTATCTACTTTAAAAAAATAAAATTTTTTTTTTAACTCCTCAGAGAGCAATGTTACATACTGAGCTTTGCTCCTTCACAGTGAGATATGAGTTAACTCCTTTTCTGTTTGATAAAAATTATTAATATCCTGTGGCAAGATATTAGAGCTCAGGGATATGAAAACATTTAGGAAGCAGTTGTTTCTATAAAATGAGCTTTTCCTCCCCTCTCTTCTTCTCCCTTTGGCAGTAAATCTGTATGAGGAAAGATGACAGGATAGAGCACTTTATGCTTCTGTCCAATCACCCTTGTCCCACCTGGACACACTCTTGAAGATCGTTGCTCTCCTTCTTGTTGTTTTTAGATGGAAGATCAACCATTTACTCTGAAATCATACTCTCTGTCTTGAGACCTGTGTGCAGAGTATGACAAATTAATGGAAGCTATTCTTGCCTGCTTGCTTGCTTTTATGATGTGCAAAAGATGAGAAACTGGAATAAATAGAGCTTGACCTAGCATGTTTAGAAACATGACCTCACTGGGACTTAGCTCCCTTGAATACAAATGTCACGATCCTTTTCTCTTTTCCTAATGTTCACTGAGTGCAGATCTCATTCAGTGATAGCTAGGGAAAAATTGACTGTCCCACAGCACTGTCAGCAAAAGTGTGGAATGAGACATTTCTGTTATATGAGAGCTTAATTACTGGATACTTTGGGGGAAGTTCCTGGAATTGAGAGACTGGTTGATTCATTATTACCAAAGTTCTTCATCAATCTGCCTTGAACTGTGTGTTGGTTAGCCTTTGACCTTTTCTTTCAGACTGAAGACTTTAGCTTAATTAATCTAAAACACCAGTTATGTGAAAGTATAAAAGTGGAGGCAAGTTCCTGGATTTTATTCTCTCTCTGGTAACCAGGATGAGTCACTAGCTGCAAGAGATGTTTCATAAAGCTGGTAGCTTTGGGGCAGATTCACATAGATCTTTTTCATCTTCTGTGTTCTAGAAAAGAGTTTATGTGTTTTAATTCATTGCCATCCCTTTTTCCACAATTGAGAGTATGAATATGCTCTCTAAAACCCAAAGTAAAACCCATTCCCAATCAGAATTGTATCTCATCTGCTGTAAAGTTATCCAGTAATTCAGTTCTAGCAAGCATATTAGAAGACCCCTGAAGAAAACCAACAAAATGCTTAGTGGACATAAAATGCTTTTGTGTTGAGACCCATTGAATGCCAAAGTAATCCAGCATTTGCAAAAAACTCAACTTGTGATGCATATGAGGTATGCATCCTATAAATCTGCATTTAATAGACTACATTTTTCCTTAAAGTTCAATTCTCTTCAGCTTTCAAATACAAAGCAGCACTCTGAAGGGCAGGTTATAGCTTTTTCACATAAGCTGTTAGCTGTTTCTGTATATATCTACCAACATTATGTTAAGCATATATTTTCCTGACCACTTTTCATATCCAGTAAAGAAAAGATACATACAAAATGGGAAAAATCTTTCAGGGAAGAAAACTACTACTGTCGTTCTTGCATTGGTTGGGGAATCCAGAGATTCGCGTTTTGCTCTCAACTGTGGCATAGACTTTCCACGTCATCTTGGACAAAGACAGAGTCTCACTTCTCCATTGGTCAAATTCTATTTCCTTTGCCTACTTTGCATTTTTTGTACCCTTTGTATCTCTCCTTTCATATAATACACAGAAATTTTCTTGCTTAGAGTATTTAACATATCTTACCATAAGTTTTT
Organism: Fregata magnificens; assembly: GCA_013389945.1. Lineage (NCBI taxonomy): Eukaryota > Metazoa > Chordata > Aves > Suliformes > Fregatidae > Fregata > Fregata magnificens. The sequence goes on from WAAD01039681.1 coordinate 50,459, forward strand.
TGAAAAAAAGTTACTCACACGCTTTGGTTTCTGTATGAAGAATGCCCTAACACTAACAGTAGCAAGAATAAGGGAGATTATGAAATGTGGATATCAATCTTCACGGAGAATTAAAGCCATACAAGTACTTGAAACCTTGTGTAAAGCCAAAGCATTGGAGGTACCCTCCATGTGACCTTTGCTTTCCCTAAGATCTCATTCCCTTTGACGCCACCTTTGGAATCAAACTTTATGCATATTTGGGATTCGATCCAAAGTCTTTAAGGCTTGTAATGATCTAACACACTGATAGAGAACTTTCTTTAATATCTGGTGCCAAATTTATTTTTTAAAGTATTTCAATTCATTGTAAGTGCTGCCAGAGCAGATCTTTGTTGACAGAAAACTTGAACCAATGCCAGTAGCTCACCACCACTGATCCAACAGCTCATAGAGAAGGATGACCTTTGGTTCTACTTTTCATCTCTTGTTGGAGTGAAAATAAACTGCACTTCCTATTTGTCCACAAGCTCCTTACAGATACTCTTTCTTCCTACCTTCTGCTTCAAAAGGCTCACGAAGGCCTTGTTCTGAAGAGAAGCCTTCCTACTTCTGTAAATAGGCTTGTGCAGGCAGATTTCAATGTGCTGTTTCTGATCTAGTATGAGATAGCTCCAGATTAGGACTTATGTCTCTGTTGTAATAAACTATAGCGCCCTCATAATATATCCTGCCTCTAGCGAAGCTAGCTATATTTCCACTCCAGAGCTGGCTGAACATAACTCTGCAAGAGCAGGGTTTGCTTGTATCTCCTTTGAAAACCATGTAGGAACATACACATATTCACTCAACTGAATAAGAGACTGAAATAAGAAGCGCATAGTTTAGCAGTGACTTTGATTATCTATTGGAATGACCTCCCAAGAGGCAAGGTGGCTATGTATTTGTTGATACATATATATAAAACCCAGTCATAACCAGATATTTTTGCAGAACTTGTGCTTTGGCCAAACACAAGTTATGTGTTAATTAAGCACTACTTATTGACTTAAACCAGGGACGGGATAGTTCAGTTGCTTAATTGCTCTGTCATATACTATAGTTCAGAGTAGCTCACACAGTAGTCCATTTTGGCCTGAAGTGCTATAAAGCTCAGGTAATTTCTTGAAATTAGTTTTCATTAGACATGCCATCTTGTTTTTCGAGGCTAGTGACTGAATAGGGAAGCTGTTTGGAGACACAAATTAGCGTTCCAGCTCCAATTAGTTTTCTTCCTATCTGAATTTGCTCAGTAGCTGTTGTCTGTACTGCCTTATAATTCCATTTTTTTCCCATGAGGAGTATATTTAAAAGTAGCTTTTTCCTGTCTTTCAAATACAGGAAAGTTTTGAAAAATTATGTCCAAGCCAATAACTATGCCAAGCATGCAGCCCAGTGAAATGTATGTTAGTGTGATGTTATTCCAGTCTAGATGCACAGGAAAATTTCCCAGCAATAGTTATTGACAGGTTGCCAAAAGATTGTAATCCTGGCAAAGAATCAGTTCAAAGGGTCTAGAGCACAAGTCTTTATGAGGAGCGCCTGAGGGAACAGGGGTTGTTCAGCCTGGAGGAAAGGAAGCTCAGGGGAGACCTTATCTCTCTCTATAACTGCCTGAAAGGAGGTTGTAGCAAGGTGGGTGTCGGTCTCTCCTCCCAAGTAAGAAGCGATAGGATGTTTCCTCTTAAACATCCTCAAGATGCACCAGGGGAGGCTTAGATTGGATACTAGGAAAAATTTCTTAATTGAAAGGGTTGTCAAGCATTGGAACAGGCTGCCCAGGGAAGTGGTTGAGTCACCATCCCTGGAGGTATTTAAAAGACATGTAGATGTGGTGCTTAGGGACATGATTTAGTGGTGGACTTGGCAGTGCTATGTTAACGGTTGGACTTGACAATCTTAAAGGTCTTTTCCAACCTAAACAATTCTATGATTCTATGATTCCATGAAAGTTAAAACTGGTAGCTATCATAACTTTAAAACATAAACATCAGGAAAAATAATATGTGGCAGGTTAAAGGCTACCATTACAGCTGATTAAAATCTGGGTTTCCATGCAGTGCAAACACATCCTATGTTACACTAGCTAAGTAAAACAGCAATAATTACACAAATATAACTAAGTACAGTAAGTACACTTCGGTAAAGTTTTACTACCTTGAGCCACTTACTATAGATTTCTTTGCAAATGATCATAACAGACTAAGCAGCTCTTATCAGTTTTTTTAACTGTGCTAAGAAATCCTCATGAAAATTTCAAGATTAAAAACAAATGGTTTTTTCTATGTTTTGCAGACCTTTTTTTTACTATACACTGTGGTGGTTTGACCCTGGCTGGACACCGGGTGCCACCCAGCCGCTCTATCACTCCCCTCCTTAGCAGGGCAGGGGGAGAAAATGAGGTGGAAAGAAACCTCCTGGGTCAGGACAAAGGCAGTTTAATAAAACAAAGACCACGGGCGGAAACAAAAGGGAAAGGACAACACGGACCCCCCTCCCCACCTCTCCCCACAGCGACGCCCAGCCCCCTCCCGGGAAGCAGGGCCCAGCACGTGCCGCGGCTGCTCCCGAGGACACAGACCAACGTCCCAAACCACCAATGCCCCCCGCTGCCTCCTGCCTCCCAGCTTTTATCCCTGAGCAGGCGTCACACGGTACGGAATAGCCCCGCTCAGCCCGGGCCGGCTGTCCTGGCCGCCCCCTCCCAAGATGCCGCCCACTCCCAGCCCACAGCGGGGGGGGGGGGGGGGGGGGGGGAGGGGTGGAGAGAGAGACAGACAGACAGACAGAGCGCCAGCCCCGGGGCTGGGCAGGCACCGCCCGGCCACAGCCAGACACTGGTGCCGCCTCCAGCCACCAACACAGAGCACAGCAGGCTGCCAGGGGGAAACCAGCTCCCCCTCAGCCAGAGCCAGTACATACACATTTTTGTCTACTGTGCTTAGACCCAAGATGCATGTAAAATCAAATTTTGAAATTTGGTATGATAGCAAAATCTGATATGCAGAGGGTTTTTTTAGTCTCTAGTGTAAAATAATCTTGAAATGATTAAAAACTTAATGCTCATTTATGTTAAGACTCATAAGTGTCATGAGAGTTAGAAGTCTTAAAAAATAATTTCTGGGTAAAAAAGCTTCTTCAGGAAACTCATATGTATTACTAAAGTCATAATTCAGACCCATCTACTTCAGGCAACTAACATGGGCTTGCCTTAGAGATAGGTAGTTTGCTACAAGCATCTAAGATAGATTCCTACACCTCTGCACAACCTGTGGAAAATGTACGGAGATGCCTGCCTGCTTCGTTTGGAGAAGGATTTGTGCAGGAGTCACTTTGGAAAGCAAGATACCCGGCAGCAGTGGTAGATACAGGGACAGAGGGTAGCTCCTGTTACACATTAGCTTTTTGATTAGAGCAATTTCCCAGGAAGCAAAGCCCTCCATCTCCTCTGCATTGAAGGTGATTAGGGACAGCCAACATGTCTTCCCCAAGGACAAATCATGCCTGACTAACCTAGTGGCCTTCTGCAATGCAGTGACTGCATCAGTGGACAAGGGAATAGCTACAGATGTCATCTGCCTAGACTTCTGTAAGGCCTATGATTCTTACCTCTAAACTGGAGAGATATGGATTTGATGGATGAACTATTGGATAAGGAATTGGCTGGATGGCCACATCCAAAGAGTTATAGTCAACAGCTCAATGTCCAAGTGGAAACCAGTAGTGAGTGGTATACCTCAAGGTTCCCTATTGGGAACAATACTGTTTAATAACTTCATCAACAACATGGATAGTGGGATCGAGTGCACCCTCAGTACGTTTGGTGGATGCCACCAAGCTGAGTGGCGCAGCTGATACACTTGAGGGAAGGGATGCCGTGCAGAGGCACCTTGACAGGCTGGAGGAGCGGGCCCATGTGAACCTCACGAAGTCCAACAAGGCCAAGTGCAAGGTCCTGCACCTGGGTCAGAGCAATCCCCAGTATCAAGACAGGCGGGGGGATGATGGGATTGAGAGCAGCCCTGCAGAGAAGGACTTGGGAATATTGGTGGATGAAAAATTAGACATGAGCCAGCAATGTGCGCCTGGAGCCCAGAAAGATAATCATATCCTGGGTGCATCACAGGAAGCGTGGCCAGCAGGTCAAGGGAGGTGGTTCTGCCCCTCTACTACACTCTCATGAGCCCCCACCTGGAGTACTGCATCCAGCTCTGGAGTCCCCAGCACAAGGAAGACATGGGCCTGTTGGAGCGGGTCCAGAGGAGGGTCATACAAATGGCCAGAGGGCTGGAAGACCTCTCCTATGAAGAAAGGCTGAGAGAGTTGGGGTTGTTCAGCCTGTCGAAGAGAAGGCTCTGGGGAGACCTTATTGAGGCCTTTCCATATATAAAGGGGGCTTATAAGACAGATGGAGAAAGACTTTTTACCAGGGCCTGTAGCGATATGACAAGGAGTAATTAATTTAAACTGAAAGAGGGTATATTTAGATTAGCTATAAAGAAGACATTTTTTACAATGAGGCTGGCGGGACACTGGAACAGGTTGCCCAGAGAAGTTGTGGCTGCCCCATCATTGGAAGTGTTCACGGTCAGGCTGGACAGGCCTTCGAGCAACGTGATCTAGTGAAAGCTGTCCCTGCCCATGGCATGATCTTTAAAGGTCTCTTCCAACCCAAACCATTCTATGATTTTATGCTTAATTCTATGATTCTATGCTAAAGACTAAATTGTTGTTGCTTACAGCGCAGCTGCTTTTCAACATTCCAGACAAAGCAGGGGCATTGGGTTACATCTTTGGCTTTTTTGTCTTAATTCTGTGTATGCATTTAATTCAGAATGTCTTAAGTGGAAAAAGTGCATACAAAGTATTTTCAATAGCACTGGGACTAAGTATCCAAATACAGAAATAATCACCTACGTACAGTGTATTTAATATTAAGTTACAGAGTCAAGTGTTTTATTCCCTCTGGTTTCTGTGTTCCTAACAGCCACCTACACCTGATATGGACAAAAGCCCCCATTTTAACCTGCTAATTAGAACATTTCTTTGGGAAGTGGAAGCTGTGACTTCAAACTTTTAGGCTCAGGAGATCCTAGAGTTCATATGTCCTAACTTCTAGGCTTTGGTTGCCTATTCAATCCTTGACCAGCGAGGAAAGTAAATGACTGTGGACCCTGAGTTTTGCGCTGAATGAACTGGATGAGTGCCCTCATGGGAGTTCAGCAGAGCTCGGGTACCTCCCCAGACTACACAGCAGCAATACAGAGCCTAGATGAGAGTTACTTCTGATCATACATAGATGACTATAAGACCATCTGACTGAAAACAAATGTTCTGATTAATTTTAGGTTCCTCGCAGGATTGAGATGGTGTCTGAACATAGGAGGTCTGATTTGGGCACTGAGACTGAAAAACTGACAGGCTGCTGAACTTGACAAGAATAACATATAGCTGACCTCTTGCTTTTAAGCACTAGGCCTCCAGGACTTATAATTTATCCCTACTTTTCTTGTAATTTACTTTTTTTATAATTTATCCCCAGATGTTCTTGGGTTAGAAATATCTCAAGAAAACTAAGTAAATTCGATTACAAAAAAGGAAGAAAAAAAGTCTAGCAGAAGAAGGACTTAATTTTGAAATGTTTTCCAGATAGAATAATAATTTGTAGTTGGAATATTATCAAAAATGTCTTAATGATGACATCCATTTTTTGATACTTATTTGGTTTCAGCAAAGCCTGGTATCACTGAAGTGAACATGTTTTTGTTTTCACTTTTAAAAGTCTAAGAAATGAAGTAATCATTCCAGTCTGGTCAGTCATTGTTTAACATTGTTTTCATCCAAACAAATCATGCATCTGGAATGAAACATAAATTTTATACAGTAGGTAACCAAAAAAAATCTCGCTTGTGTAATTTGGCTTCACTTCTAGTAACTGACTGTGAAGAGCTGATCTTACTCCCATGAGGTTAATTGCTGACCCTCATTAACTTCACTGTAAAGCATTTTCTTTCCTAAGTGTCACTTAAAGCAGGAAATCAGTAGTTCAAAATTAATATTCTCTGTTGAAAGTCACTGACAATTTAGCAGAGACATTTCTACTGAATTTATATAAAATGTTCAATACATTAACTTCCTTTAAATTCTGTTGGCTAGTATTAAGTTTGCTGAGCTACCCTAAGCAAAACAGTTATGTTTCAACAAAAATATTTCTTACCTTATTGTAAACTTTTATAGATATTTAAAAACAATACTGGAATATTTTACTTGGAAACTGTTCAAATGATAACAGAAACTTGATTAAACTTTATAACATACAATTAAAAGTGTATATACAGTATGATGAGTCAAGTATAAAGACAAGCGCAAAGCCCTGCACCTGGGACAACATAGTCAAAGAGCCCAGTAGAGACTAGGACCTGTGTGGCTGGGTTCCCTTGCTGAAAGGGACCTGGGGGTTCTGGTCGACAACAAGCCAAACACGGATCAGCAATGCACTGCTGCAGCAAGGAAGGCAAATTGGATCCTGGGCTGCATTCGCAGGGGCTTTCCTAGCAAAGATAGAGACATGATCATCCCACTCTACTCAGCACTTGTCAGGCCTCACCTGGAGTACTGTGTCCAGTTCTGGGCCCCACAATTCAAGAAGGATGTAGACAAACTGGAGAGTGTCCAAAGGAGCACCACAAAGATTATCAAAGGGCTGAAGAACCTGCCCTATGAAGAAAGACTGAAGGAGTTAGGTCTTTTTTCCCTGGAGAAGAGACGGCTCAGGGGGAAATCATCACAGTATTCCAGTACTTAAAGGGCAGCTACAAAGAGGATAGAGGCTCTGTCTTCACAAGGAGCCACATGGAGAAGACAAGGGGCAATGGGTACAAGTTGCACCAGGAGATAATAAAGAAATTTTTTACAGAGAGAACAATCAATCATTGAAACAACCTCCCCAGTAATGTGTTGGACTCTCTGTCACTGGAGGTCTTAAAGATGTGATAGGACAGGATGTTAGATAATCTCATCTAGGCTCCCTTTCCCATGAAAGGTTGGAGCAGATGATCTTTTAAGATCCCTTCCAACCTGGGCTGTTCTATGATTCTAAAATTCTGTTCTATGAGTCTTTCACATGAAAATTAGCGGAAAAGCTGGATTGACATGATCAGACTGCCAACTGAATGATTTTCTATGTTTTTTTTTTTTTTCCTCAGATCCATTGGCCTAGTACACCTCTGCAGGCAGAAGAATGCATAATTAAAGGAAGAGATGCTGTAAGTATCATTAATTACAAATCAAATATACTTTAATTATATCAGTGGCTGGTCCAAAACAAGAATTCAGGCATCACTAAACTTCAGAGAGATCAAAGCACAGATTCTAAGTGTTGCAGCTTAAAAATGTGTTAGTACTGTGAACACACTAAATTGTTAGTTTAATTGCTTTTCAAACCAGCTCTTAAATGGGCAATGAACACTTTTGATCATCTGAACTTTCTCTTAATTCTTTTTCTGGTGATATCAAAGAATGTATCTTAATAATTCTCCTTTCCCATTTCTATTTCCCTTTCTTTTCACACACATAGGATACCTTCTCCATTCAAACGTTTTCACATTCTAATTTATCTTTAAAATGCACATTCTCTAGAATACTTTCAAAAAAAGCAGTTAAATTACTAATAATTATAAAATATACTCTGAATTGGTTTGTTCTATAGGTTTTATGGGATATTAATGAAAATATTCTGTTTTAGTGAACCCTGAAACTTTTCTGTTCTTGTGATCCAGTGCTTTGACTATAATCAGTTCCTGGGGAAAGACCTGAAAGCTCACTGACATACAGCAGCTGATATCATTGGCACCACAGGATGCAAGTTCTTCTGGATGGGAGCTCTCTTTAATTTTGCAGTGCACCAAGCTCATTATCTGCACCTCATAAACACACATCGAGTACAACACCTAATAAATCCCACAGCTGAGAGAGCTCACACTGTACCAAAGGATTTGAAAATGATGAGAGTTTTACAGCAACAGTGACAGGAATGTAGGACATAGAAGGGCACATGCACAGTTTTCCCACACAAACACAGCAAACAGGCAGCCTTGATGATAACCACAACATATTCCCAGTGAAGATTAGGAAGCTATAAAGATTCCTGTTGAAGTACAAGCATGAGAACTGTCCACATCAAGGGAATTGGTGAACCAGATTGGAAAATAATAATAATAATAATAATAATACATGATACTTTACTCCTTACACTCACATGGCCTAGAACTGATCCTTTTTGAGATATCTTAAAAGTTCATTGCATTTTTCTGGATGCTTTTGTACCCTTGAGAATTTCAGGTGGCTTTGGTTGAAAATAGTGGTTTTCTGTGTTTTCCAAACTTTGTGGTCATATTAAATGGATCTAAAACCTACCTTCTTTCAGCTTTATTTAATATTACCTCTCAGCATAGGCTGTTATTACAGTTAAAGCTCCGTTATCTTTCCTTCGCCAATACGTGATGGGATTTATTTTCTGATGCTTTGACAATATTCTTTGGGTTAAGTAATATAGAAATAGGTACTGTTGTTCCAATGTAATGTAAAGGTATCCCCCTGAGACTCATGAGATTCCCTAACATTCAAAATCTTTTACAATCCAATCTGTTACTATAAGTCTTCAAATTTGCATTGTAATGAATGAGATAATTTACAGAATTTCATATCTTTCCCACATCTCTATGTACTGTGAAAGATAGGTATCTCTATTTTTTAAAAGAAAATCACAGAATATTTAAATAATCACAAGACTCCAGAACTGGAGTTTTTAAGAAAAAGATGTTAAAATTGTAAAAGCTGGAAATATTGTAATGCCAAACAATACCAAACAATATTCTAATCCTCACATGAGACTTAATTATGTGTGGGGCTATGTGAATGAGTAATACTAATTAATTCCAGGGAAACCTTAGTAATTTTCATTAGCATGCTCAATATTCAGTAACCTAAATTGCTCAACCTGAAAGGAATCTAAATTAGAATCAAAAAATTTCCTATTACTTTTCATTTCACCTTCATTTTTTGTAGCCATAAACCAATATTGGCTTAATGGCATTATGTCTTAAAATGAACCCTTTACCATTTCTAAGTTCTGAATGCTATTTTTCAAAATGTAAAGTCTCAGAAAAGAATTACTCATCAGTGCTCTTTCAAACCTTTTTGCTTATTTCCATGCTGTTTCTTTCTTTATTTTCTTTTGCAAAAGATCTGCTACTCAGTGCATAATTAATGTTTAATAGAACTGAAAATGTAATAAGGATCTCAGTGTTGAGGTACTTCAGGTGTTCTCTGCTACCTCTTTCTATATAACAGAACAGGCCACTTTTACAACCTCTTACAACCTTTAAAAGTTATCAGTTCCTCTTGTAACAGCAAAACTGCAAGTATTGTAGTCATAAACACAGTTTCCGAAAGCTTGTAACAGACTTAATAGGACAGTTAGAAAAGCCTTGTCTTAACAATACGTGCATCATCTTAAACTCAGGCCACACTTTTCTGATCTGGATCAAGCAAGGAAAACATCCTTCTGCTCTCATCCAGTGTGCCAGGAAACACACCTGTTGGCCTGTGGTGTGAGAGCTTTTGATCCTTTCAATTATTTTATCAGAATTGGAAATCATTCAGATACAGAAATCAAATTCTGTAGTGATGACTAACTCCTTCACACTGAGAAGTTTCAGATGAATAAAATTCCACAGATCTATTAATATGTCTACGGAGCCTCTTAAAGAAAACCACAACATTTAATTAATTAATATAATAGGAAGAAAACTTATTTTAATGTCCCCTTGGCTGATGCATCTCTTCCTTGTTATGTGTACAGGATTTTAGTGGGGTCAGCAGCAATGCCTGGTTGCCTGACACTTCCCAGAATAGCATCTTTTTTCATTTGGTTATAAATGATAAATCTAGCCATTTAGAATGACTTTTTTCTATATTTGGCATCTGCCTCATCCTGTTTTTTCTGCAGAAAATTTCAGGCATTTCTATAAAGGCGCACAGGAGAAAAAATGTGTAATTTTTGCCCATTTAAAAAAATCCTAAGATGTCTCTTCCTCCATGGTGCTTTTGAGACAAAGATCAAGAGCTGCAGACATATGTGAATAAAAAAGGAAACCGTGGAGTAAAGACCAGACCACCACTGAAAGAGAACACAGGGGATAAGTCAGGAAGGTCATACTTGGAGTGGAGGGAGAATGAGGAATAGCGTCAGCGCCCAGTAAAGCATCTATTTAAAAACCACAAAGCATCATAAAATTCCTATCTATTACCGTTCTTCTACCACCAGTCAGCAAATGTTTGTGAAATGCACATACAAAGTAGGCACCTCTGTCTTTGAGTGCTGATCCATGTATAGAGGATCACATCCTACTAAACTCGAATCTTCTCACAATTTGTCTGACAATTCAGGTAGCAGGTTTTTTTCAGTGGGTCTAAAAAAGTTTGTCCAGGTGGGAGACTATGTGGATACCATGTGAAGGAAGCCCTTTATTTTTTTTTTTAGTTTCCTTTTTAAAAAAGTAATAAATTAGTTAAAATTCCAAAAGTAAGGTATTGCAAGGTTGATTTGTCCCTTGCATATAAACAATATTTAATTGCACAACAGGTTACCTACCTGTGTAGGTTACCTGCTTCTTTCAATTACCATGATATAACTTCAAGGAGAATGGTTAAGGAGAATCATGTGGCAAAGGAGAATTTTTCCTTATGATCCTTATTTATTTGTTGGAGCAGTTGGAAGACTTACACTACACGACACAATGATTTGAAGAATGAAGATAGTTTCTTAGTTTTGAACCCAATGTGGATTTGCAAGAGCTGAATTCTGCTCATGGCCCTGCTGCAAAAATCCTCTGTGGCATTAAGTTCTTGCAGATGGTCAAAAAAACCCAGGATTGTTTTCATATAAATATAGCAGTCTGAAAACTAGAGTAGTCATCAGTGAAGGACAGCAAATTTTCAAAAAGTAAATTCCTCCACTCTGTTTTACACATTCATTTTAGGATAGAATTAATTGCCTTTTGGAGATGTCTGGCCTTCTTCACTGACTATTGAAAAAGCCTAGGAGAATAGCATAAATTACATGTCAAAACTTTAGAATAGCTAAAGTTAGCTAAGATTAATCCCATTATAATTGTCTCCTTAAACTTGCTGTGACTGTCTTAAAATCCAGGCTCTCAGTTGCAGAAGCGTTGAGCAATGAATGGAAATGAACAGAAATTTTGCTCCAGACATAGAAATTATTGCAAAATGTTAAATACTCTGTAAAACCAAGTCCCAGGAGTCTCAAAATCAATGGATACTTTTATCTCACTGTCTCCATTTCTAATTTAGCCCAGGAAGGATAATGACCCCACATCTCAAAGGGATGTTTGAAAAATTTTTAATTGTAATATTTATGAAGCTGCAAATACACTAACGAGTCCCAGAGTGTTGCCCTGAGGGAAATAAATAGTTTCTTCTTCAAAGGAGGATTTGAACAGTGGGAACAGATAAAGCATGAGGCTATACAATATAAAAAAAATATTGATTAGCAATTAATTACACAAGAAATTAATGGTGCAGTGGTCTTATTGAAAGAAATGTGAGAAAAAAGTGTTATTTTTCTTGAGATAAAGTTTATTTAACTTGAGAGGGAAGCCATTTGCTGACTATAGAAATCTCATGCTCTGACTCTAATGTCCAGTGCATCTTAACTTAATAACTCCTAACTGGTTAATAACCTAAAATAAGTTGTGATAAACCAGCACTTTAAACTTGCTTTTTTCATGTCAAAAGTGTCCATCCATGAATTTGGTGGCACTGAGGTACCAGCATGAAGTGGAAGAACTAAGATGTTATATTTAACAGAATAGAAAGTTTCAATATGCAGAATATCACCTAAGAGCATCTGAGATACTACAAAAAAATCTTTTTAAAAAAATGCTAATATTTTCCTATGTTTATTTTTTATATAAACTAGGATGAATGTGCGAATTACATCCGTGTCCTTCACCGATACAACAGAACACATCTTCTGGCTTGTGGAACAGGAGCTTTCGATCCGCTCTGTACTTTCATTAGAGCTGGACATCCATCAGAGGTAAGAAATTTGTTTTACAGTAGTGACTCTTTCAGTCTGGACTCCAGCAAAGCCTCTGTCATTAAA
>WAAD01039682.1:4493-61272 GCA_013389945.1 Fregata magnificens
CAGCACCTCAGTGTCCTTCTTGTAGTGAGGGGCCCAAAACTGAACACAGTATTCGAGGTGCGGCCTCACCAGTGCCGAGTACAGGGGCACGATCACTTCCCTGTGGTGGTCAGGGGTGGAAAGCTCAGAGTGCAGGTTGATAGGAACAAGAAAGACTTCAGGAATGATAAAACAAGGTAAAAGGACACCTGCCTCAAGTGTTGGTGCAGATAGGCACTGTGGTGGTTTGACCCTGGCTGGACACCGGGTGCCACCCAGCCGCTCTGTCACTCCCCTCCTTAGCAGGGCAGGGGGAGAAAATGAGGTGGAAAGAAACCTCCTGGGTCAGGACAAAAGCAGTTTAATAAAACAAAGACCACGTGCAGAAACAAAAGGGAAAGGACAANCAGCGGGGGGGGGGGGGGGGGAGGAAATGTTGGAGTGGCAGCCCCGGGGCTGGGCAGGCACCGCCCGGCCACAGCCAAACACTGGTGCCGCCTCCAGCCACCGACACAAAACACAGCAGGCTGGCATGGGGAAAAGCAGCTCCCCCTCAGCCAGACCCAGTACAGGCACGCATCCTGGGAAACAAGCAGGAAGAATTAGAGCTGTATGTGGTTATAGAACTACAATATTGCTGGAGCAATTAAGATACTGTGCTAAGTTCATGCAACTGGAGTACTGTGAAGGACTTCAGGAAAGACTGACAAGGAAGGGCTGAGGGGGTAGAAGTTGCCCTGAGATCTGTAAGCAGCTCAGACCTTTTCAGCTCTCCTGAAGGGTGGGTGATAGTAAGACTTGTGGCTCGGGATCAGGGGAGAGGCCAGTAAGGGTGTCATTGTGGTGAGAATTTGTTACAGGCCACTTGATGAGGAAGCAAATAAACTGTCTGAAGAACTGAAGTCTCTGGGTTGTAGACCCTGGTTCTCATGGGAGACTGACTGTACAGCTGCTAGAAAGGCAACATGGCTGCTGCAATCAAAGAGATTTCTGGAGGGTTTCGGGAATAATTTCTTGCTGTGGGTATTAAATGGACCAACCAGTGGCGATGCATAGCTGGATGTGCTGCTGACTAATATGAAGGAAACTAGTTGGGGATGCGATGATGAATAATTTCCTTGTCTGTAGTAACTTTGAAATAATGGTGTTTGTGGTCCTGAAGGAAGTGAGAAAGGCAAGCAGCGGAGTACAGACCCTGAACCTAAGGAAAGAAGGATGTTGGCTTAGTCAGGGAGCTGTTGGGTAGGATCCCATGGGAGGCAGCTCTGACTGGTAAACAAAGGAGTTCACCAAAGCTGGCACGTCTTGAAGTACAGGGTCTTCCAAGTACAACAAAGGTTTGTCCTAATACTCAGGAGAACAGATAATGTGTCAGGAGACTGATTTAGCTTAGCAGGGAACTCTTGGTGGAGTTCTGATGCCATAAAGCAATGTACTTTTATAAAGGAGATCAGCCTTCAAAGGAGTAATTTAAGAACATTGCCTGGTTATGTAAGAATGGTGTTAGGAAAGAAGTGTTCATTTCAATCCAGGTTCATGAGTAGAAGAATAAGAAATATTTGTGTGGCAGCTTTCAGAACAATGGGTTGAGGACCTCTTAGAGCCAACAAAACTCAAAATGTGTATCTATATAACTAAATATAGAGAATTTCCTATGAATTCAGCATCTCAGATTTGGAATACTCCAGGAAAATCAATTAGGTTTCTTTTCAGGTTTTGGAAAAGATTGCAAGCAGTCTATTAAATTCCAAGTTCTAATTACAAGGTGGTGCATACGTAAATGGAATTTCCTTCATGAATGAACATCCACAGCAACAAATTAACATCTATCTGTCATATCTGAGTTCCTTCAGATTTTAGTTCTTTATTTTCTGCTTGCTTATTAAGTAGGATTTTAGCTTGTCATACTTCTGCAGAACAGAGGAAGTCTAGATTTAGTTAATAGTTTTGCTTAAGAAATGTAGTCTTTATGTTTTATGTCAACAGGAACAGAACAACAAGAAGTAAAAACTTGCTGAGAATTGGTTGGAGTTTTAATGATTCCAATTTTTATATACGTGCATGCATATACACATATATGTGTGTTGATGCTTTTTTCTTGGGAACATGCTGAATTGCTTTAATTGCTAACAGGAGGTGATATTTTGAGCATCCTGTTTGTCTTCTGAGGTTATAAGACTTATATATCTAGTTTTTAAATTACAGGAAAACATTGGTCTTGATGAATCTGACTAACGTGAATGAAAATACTTACATTTGTGGGGTTTTTTGTAAGTGAAAATTCTTCCTTTATTGAAAAAAAAAAACCAAACAATTTTTCTGTGTTGGTGATGTCTATATGAATGTCACCTACTATATATTACTGTTGAGAAGTGGATACTGGAACACTATACAAGGTTTTTGACAGTGAAAACTTTGAAAGTGAAATAAAGGAAAGTGCAGACATGTACTAGGCTAAGCATGGAATCTGCTTTGTATACACACTCGCAATATTAAATCACAAAGGAATTTCTAGATTAATAACAGATTAATCATTACTTCTGGATTATTTTCATGTCCTTGGTTTCAGTCATGCATAAATTAATCTGCTATTTCCTTTGGTAAATCATCTGACAGTCCCACTAGGAATGTGGAGAAAAAATGTGTGTTTTGCAAGTGACAGTGCTGCTACAAATTAAACCATTTTTAGGAATGGTTAGCTCTGCTAGCCTTTTGGAAGTTTGAGAGATTTTGTGTAATGTTAGAAACTTCAGAGCTGCCAAGATTTGAGTATTAGTGCTCCCAGTAACTAATTACTTTCTGTTAAAAGATTAGTATTCACTCACCTTGGAACAAACTAAATATGGAAAGCCTCGGTGATCTTGATAATCATCTTTTTAAAAAATGATGCATTCTGCATCAATTTGGAAATTGTAAATAAGTTTTCAATGTATTGAGTTAACTAAAAGAAGTAGTAAAGTGGCAATTTATGTTTGTAGTAACTACAAGCATTATATGTAGCTTTGTGTGACACTAGCATTGAACTTGTCCTGTTTGGGGTCATAAATTAGACCAATTTTACAGATAAAACAGGAAGTTCCATTTAGTGTTGAAACTGATCATTTCTTTTTCTGTTATAAAAATTCTGCTCTCCCATTAAATAGTAAAATAAGAAGTTAAGATTAACACTAAGAAGCTTATTGTTGAAATCTTCGTTGAAGTTTGACAGCACTCTGTTTCTCTATTTGCAAACAGTCAAATGTCATCTGTTTTTACTGCATACGATTTTGCCTGTTTCTCTAAGGATAGTCAGAAGTCCTCATTCGTTTAGCTTTCTCTGGCCTTTCCTTAATTTCAAGTATTCTTTCATTATAACAGTTTAAAACCAAGTCCTAACTGGCTATTCTTCTTAAAGATTACCTTCTCACTACAGATTAGGGCTTAAATTTTACCTTACTTGCCTGGCCAGATAGTGAAAATTGTGTCTTGGCTTTCTTTAGAGAGCTAGTGAATTAAGACTTTGTCTGCCAAATATTTTTCCAGGGAGAAAGGAGGAATGGAAGTAGAGTGTCACTTCCTTACATTTTGTGTTTATTGCAGGAAAAATGTATTGTACTATCTGGAGCCTATTTTACAAATTATTGTGAATTTGTGGCCTAACAATGCTACCAGTATCCGAGATTGTTAGATATATTTGGGGCTTTTGAAGGCACCTATTTATGAGCTTGTTACACAATATTCAACCCATAAGATCACATCTTAAACTAAGATTTATGTGTCTACATTTTTTAGCTGTCAAAAACATTTTGTATGTACTGTCTAGTTAATAAGCTCCAGTTCTACTTCTAGAAGAGCTTGCAGCTCTTAGTGGTATGCTAAATCAATTAATATTTCCTATGCCTTGCTTTTCACGTGTATTACAAATAACCTACTAACAACCATAAAATGCTTTGTTATTCTTAAAAAGGGGGAAACAATTGCTCAGTATAAAATTATACTTGCATTATTGTTGTGTTTGCGTGAGAATCCACAGAAGGGCAAAGATCAAGTCTGTAAAACCATTGAATAAATAAAGGGTGTTGACATTAGATATATTTGTTTTTAAAGTAATCTTTGTAGGAAAAATTAGGAATCATTATGTTCTCTGAAGAACATTGCGAGTTGAATGTCCCCGGAAATGGGCTCTCCAATTTTGTCAGATACAGCTTAGTTTACAGATCAATTAACTAACCTTACAGTCTGAAAGACACAAAAAGTGTATATAAGTCTCATTAGTTAGGTCTTTGAACTCCTTGGAAAACAGCAAATCCTTGGTGTGTTGCCCTGATGTTTGTAAACACAGAATTATAGTTAGCAAGACTGTTAAAGTTTTAGGTTTTAGAATGCTCATTTAATCTTATAACATGCACAATAAAACTTTCTTGTTTACACTCTTTTCAAGTCTTCCTCAACATTTTATATCTGTCTTTATCATTTTTGAAGGACATGCTTTTCTGGTGGTTTAAAAGTTAAATAAGATAGAATATTTACAAAGCAATTTTACATTATACTGAAAACAGTGGAAAAAATGCATATACTGCTATATTCCACTGGTGTGCACTGTAGACTTACAAATGCCACTATAGGCAGTGACTTCTGTGTTGTTTAAAATAATTTTCTGCTAGCTGAAGTACAGAATGTGCCCCTACTCTACATTGTCTAGTGTGTTGGTAATTAAAGAGGGAAATTCATATCCCAGTTTGTGGGATATGAGGCAAAAATTACACTAATTGGTCCTTAAAGCCTATTGGAACATCAGTATCAAAAGAAGTATACTTAGGTGAAAAGGATCACAGGCTAAATTAGCATTTTGTATCTTAGGCAGAAGCATTTCTGTTCTTCCTCTTTTTTTCAGAGTTGAAGGTAAGTCACCAGAGCTGTTGATTTTGCACTAGAGCTGAAGAAATATCTTTAAATATCTTTTAAAACAAATGTTTTCTGTCCTCTCTCAGTATATAAATGTTTTACACTGTATATTATGGCAATTCATGTATTGTTACTTAGGTGCATCACTTTCTTAAAGAGAATGGTAACAGTTCCCTACCTGTTGTTTCCCGGATGGAGGAAACTCCACTGAGGCAAGTGAGGTGTCTGGATAAATCAAGTCTTCTACTCTCACTGTAGACAATTAAATGCTGTTTAAAATGGAACAGCCTTTTTGGAGACTAACCTTGTTAATAGCTAGTTCTTGTTAAAGATTCTGCATTATTTCCACCTTTTCCAGAAATCTTTATTCTGAAATTACCTTATAGTGTGAAGATGCTGCAGAGCTGCTTACCTATAATTGCTATTTTCATTCACTTAGTATATATAGGAATTGGAGATAGTGATTCTCTGATAATCTTACATGAAATTTAGATACATGTAGTAGGAGTATCTATTCTGTCCCATACTCTTTGCCATACCCCAAATACACCTTCTGATTGTCCCCTGAATCCTGCAGAAAACATAATTATTATCGGATATAAAACAGTAGCCTTAATGGCTATACTGGCTACTGTGAATTGTTCTGTTTAATTCTCACCTAAGATGCACAGAAATATTGCATGCTATGCATAGCTATCATAGGAATAAAACAATGTCCCCAAAATAAATTTGTGATGATTTTGTATACTACAGAATAGCCAATAGTCTGTTTGAGTGAGCTAAAGCAGTCTTTATAAAGTTTGATATCAGAATCCTCAAGGCTGAGTTTTAAAATATCATTAGGCAATCTTCTGAGAACAATGTCTGAATTACTGGAGAACTCAAATGACTTTATAGAGTGGAAACTCAGTGCAGTTAATTTTCCTGTGGTAATATCTCATTATTTTTAGACTAGATCTAGAATATGGAGTGTTCCTTACTGGGCTCAATCCTTCATTTGTTTGAGAGGCTGTTGTGTTTTTCAGACTGAGTGAAATGGGGTGATGATGTTACCACACATCTGACTTGTGGTTTGATAAAAGTACTTAAAAAATTACTTTAGATATACACATTTATTTTTCCTGCCTAAATTACAATAGCTTACCAGTAGTTTGAGAGTAAGGAAAGAATTCTGGAGCATTGCTTAAGCAAGAACTCTTGTAGACCCTTAACTATTCTTTCCACTTTTTCATAAATCAGGTACCAGTTCATCTTTAGAAATACCTCTAGAAATTATGTACCTAATGTGAATGTCTTTCCTGTCCAACATAAAGTATAATTTCTGACGGTGCATAACTTCAAGGTTCCATTTGATTGCCTATTTTCCTACAAATGTAATTTGGAAAGTGCTGGTAAAATCTACTGTTTCATTGACTATTTTCCCCCCCATACTGGCTTCTAACAAGATATTTAAACTGTAATGAGTTGTACTTGCCAATATTTCCTGGGTCTTCATTAGATGTTTGGCAATGAAAATACAGACCAAGACCAGGATTTTTTTTTTTTTTATTTATGGGCATTCTGTTACAACTGAAAGATGAAACCTCACACTTGTTTCTGTGAGGAAATATGTTGAGAAGAAGCATATATGTGCATGCTGAAACATATCTGTCCACACTGATTGTCTGTGAAAGAAGTACTATGCCAAAACCACATCATTTGTAGAGGTTTGTTTTGCCTGTTGGTCTGCCACTGGCAGAAAGTATAACCTGGTGAGGAAATGTTTTAAAGATGAGGGAGGAATATGCACACACGCACACTTACATATATGTGTGTATATATGTGCTTGTGTGTTTATATACATGAAGCAATCTTTGTCCTAGAGGTTAGTACTGCATTTTTAACAAAAATGGTTTTTCATAGCTTAGGCTGAGAGGTCCAAAACAATGACAAAGTTACTTCTTAATAATGTATTAGTGTGGTCAGTCACCATATGGTTCTGTATAAGAAATGATTTTTTTGCAGTGTATAGTTTAAAGAAATCACCCCCAAAAAAGCTTTCTTAAATATGTTTAAATATCCTGAATTTGCCTTAGTATTCACTTAGTTTCCTGCTTAAGTAAATATTTCTGCTAGTAGGCTTACTTTTTATTCATTCGTATAAAATCAACTTGCACTAAAATAAGCAGCTTCTTTTTTTAAAAAACACACTGATGAATTAAATGTAACAACTGGTAGAATGTACAAAATAGATCAAGTGACTAAAGCTGTTCAGAAGAGAAAATAAGGTTAGATACTGGTTTAATCTGTCCCTTTTCGCATAGACTGTTATTTAAGGAGAAAGTCCACTGCACCAGGACATGGCAACTTTTGGAATCTGGTGTATAGTACCAATTACCTGCACTTTAAGTAACATTGGTCTAGTAGTCTGGTATTCATCTAGCAACTTTGATGCAGTCTTGATTTTCCTGAAAATTTAATAGTATGTCCAATCAGTCTTGTAAATTTGTATTAAGTATGTTGGTATGGATTGTTTTGCCTACAGGAAAGTAATGATTACAAATTCTAGTGTGGTTTCACACTATTTAGTATTCTAGAAATCCAAGATGTATTTATTTTTAGAGATCTACAATTACACCAAGCATCCTATTCCCAGCACCACTTAACTATTAATCTAAAAAGTCAACAATCTTCATCTGTAAGATAAGTGATCTTGCATAGTTGCTGACTTAAATGTAGAGTGCTTTGACTGTTGCTGTCGTTTTTGATGTATTGTCGGTATGATTCATTAGCGGGTTACATCAAAAAATTTACTGTAAACTGAGATAATTTTACTTAGTGTTTTCTTTTCCTGTCTATCAATTAGCATTCTTGTTACATCTTTAATATTATTAATTTAATAATTTCTAGTAAGTTGTGTTGAACAGTGTTCTGATCTGCAGCACATCGTACCAACACAGTCTAGGAAATTCTTGAGACTGATGACAATTTGAACTTGCTTTGAGTGCTTCCAATCGTGCTTACCACTATTGATTTACTGTTTTCTTACAGTTCCTTATTTGTCTATACATTTGGCTCAACAAAGCAATATAAAGTCAGCATGGAAGGTCAGCTTAGAAATCGTTGGGAAACAGAGAGGTGTTGACCTTCTGTATAGCAAATAAAACTTCAAAAAATAAAAAGAGACAGAGATTACCCATTGCACTGTTTACTTTTGTTTTCAGGTGATTTTCTGCATGCCTAAATTCATCTTGTGACAAATCCCTGTATTTTTTGAGTAAGGGTTATCATCTTCCTTTTACAGTGCTTATTAGAATGGCTCATGGCTTATTCTAGTCCCTGAATTAGTTGCTAATAATAACTAATAACATTACTAAACACACAGCAATAGATAACTACTTGAAGCAAAATGAGGTAGGCTGTTATAGTCTGAACTACGATTAAATTTGTATGCTGTTTATCTGTAAAAATCCCAAATTTTTAAATTATCTTTGGTAAATTATAGATAAATTATCATTGTTCTGAGAGTTAAGACTGAAAATATAATCATTCATCCTTTTCCATGGAATAGAAGCTTATTTTTGCTTCCAGTACAGTCTACATATGTATTTTTACTCATAGGCATACAAACAGACAAATTTGTTCTTTGTCTTGATGTTGGAAAAGATTTGCATTAGTCAGTCTCAGGTCTCTAAGGGGGTAGTCTGTATTCCTTATTTTGGGAAGAACTTTGTTATATTAGATTTGGGGAGGAAAAAAACCCCAAAAGCCACACACAACCCCAGCCCCCCTCCCCCTGACAACAGCACTAATAACAAAAGTAAACTAACTTCAGATCACAAAAACTCTTAAACTGGGCAACTTTAGCTTGCCATTGCAAAAATACTTAGATGAAAAGGGAAATAAGCAGAGTTTAATAAAGGGTTTCAAGTGTCATTTAAAAAAAAAAAAAAAAAGAGGTTCTCAGCAGAGGCTATCATACCTTCTTTTGAAATACAAACCAAAATGTCTAGTGTTGAACCTTCAAGCACACTGGGGAAATAGTGAGCAGTCTCTCTCTCTCTCTTTTTTTTTTTTTTTTCCCCTCTAAAAGCTAAGAGCTAAGATGTCACTGAGGCAAATTAAAGGATGAAAGCTCATGCTTTGCTTTAGATCTTTTTGGTCAAGAATGCTCCAAATCAGCTGCCCTTTGAGATTTCAAATTAAATTAGGAGAAATGATTGCTATAATCCCTATGCCTAAAAGAATCTTTGCCATTTACTTAGGTTTTTTCAACACACTTTGTTTAATCTATTACCACTGTCACCCCTGCTGTGTTCTGTCAAAATCCAATCAACTGCAAGAAAAGCATGCTACTGTTTGAAAAGCAAACAAAGCAAGCCCTTTTGGTGGGAAAGTTGAAAGCTCCAGTTTTCCCTTGCTCAGTAGTTAAACATAAAGATTAAGATGTGATTTTTTTTTTCTTAAAGAAATTAATTTCAGATGCATTTCCTAGATCAGTTGATTGTTAGTTAATATGGGAATTTTTAATTGTGTATTCCCTGGATTAAAAAATCAGCCTCTCCATGCATAGTAGCAAACGTAACTATGCACTTGCTAACACACTGGAGTTCTGATTCTCCAGATGAGTGATGGCTTGTCAAGTTTTGAGAGTTTTGGTGACGTGTGTCCCTTATAAGTTTCAAGCAATATTCTCCAAGGGATTAGCTGAAATGTGAATTCTTTTCTTGACTGAGATTAGAGAACACTTTAAATTCACATAAACAACTGTATAATGTTCATTTAGATTAATCTTGGTTGGAACTATAATTATTATGTTCATCTTTAGGCAGAAAAGGAAATGCAGTTTGAGAATTAAGTCATTTTGATCCCATCTCAAATATCACTTGCATTTAGGAATATAGCAAATGGACATGTTGTACGTGCAATTTTTATGTAAGGTCATGCTTATCTAGGCACCAATATTTTGCTAAACATGACAAAAGTTTGATAACTTGAAGAGTTTGCAGTAAAAATGATGTTACAAACAGATGCCCAGTACATCCAAAGGCATTTAGATTCAGTCTCTGTTTCTAATTATGGGAAGCACTTGAATCCGAGGATTTTTGTCATTGTTCAAAAAACCCCACTTCAAGTCAAAGGCTACTTAAAGGATGCCTAATATTAAAGTTATGAGTATATAGTTACTGAACTCTGATGGAACCAAGGCTTTAACTTTGGTTTCTGCAGTCAGGAATTACTCTGAGGGTCACTCTCTTCAGATTTGTACAAGAAGGAATGAAAAGTGTTTGACTTATGAACAATTTCAAGGAACTGGGAAACCTTTAGAAGCAAGTGACTAGTATGAAGAAGCAGGCTAGAATGGATCCCAAGTAGAAACTTAATATTGGGTAGCCTGAAAGACCATGACAAAAGGGGACTTTCTTAAGCAGTGAAGTAAATTTGCAGAGTCAAATTACTGAAGTAAGCTAGTGTAGCATCTTTTTGGTGCAGCCGAGTAAGACCAATATGACTTTTTGATGTAGTTGCTGGTACATTTTTATAGCACGAAAATTACTTTTAAAATACAGTAAAGCCATAGAAGTAGGAGGGCAATATATCTGCACAGTGCCTAAAATAAGAAATACAGAGCAGGCAAGGTTGTGAGTCATGCTGACAGAAGTTCTGGAGGTGAGGTTCTTTGTCCCAGTCTGAGCCCGAAGCTCGGGTTAGGGTTGAGCAAAAGAGAAAACTTAGAGGTGCTGTTGGAGTGGGGCTGGAACCGGGCAGCTGAAGGAAAGTCAGGACAGCCAAGAGATTTGTACTGCAAGGGCCTCTGTTGTGTGAGCCAGAGGTGGGAGTCTCAGTCCCAGTCAGAGCTGGAAAATAAGATTAGGGTTGAGTGAAAGAGAAAGCCGAGTAATGTTGCTGGTGTTGGGAGTGGGGTGAAGAAAAAATAGAGAATATTAAATAAAATTTGAATATGGGTCAGCAATATGCCCTTGTGGCAAAGAATTGTAATAGTATCCTGGGCTGCATTAGCAGGAGTGTCACCAGCAGGTCGAGGGAAGTGATCCTTCCCCTCTACTCAGCACTGGTGTGGCCACACCTGGAGTGCTGGGTCCACTTCTAGGCTCCCCAGTACAGGAAAGACATGGACCTACTGAAGAGAGTCTAGCAGAGGGACGCTAAGATGACGAAGGGATGGGAGCACTTGTCATATGATGAAAGGCTGAGAGAGCTGGAGACTGGAGACTGTTCAGCCTGGAGAAGAAGGGTCAGGGGGATCTTACAAATGTTTATAAATACCTGAAGGGAACATGTAGAGAAGACAGAGCCAGTCTCTTTTCAGTGGTGCCCAGCGACAGGACCAGAGGCAATGGGTGCAAACTGAAACACAGGAGGTTCCCTCTGAACAGCAGGAAACACTTTTATACTGTGAGGGTGACTGAGCACTGCCCAGAGAAGTTGCTGAGTCTCCCACCTTGGAGATATTCAAAAGCCATCCAGACATGGTCCTGGGCAACCAGCTCTGGGTGGTGCTGCTTGAGCTAGGGGATTTAGATCAGATGACCTCCAGAGGTCCATTCCAACCTAAACCATTCTGTGTAATTCTAGGATGCTATTTGTAGAATGAAAATGAGGAGATTGGGAATTGCCATTGGTAAGATATCCTCTACTTTTTCTTCAAGTAATAAAACCTTTCAGTACATCTACTCTTGTCCATAATGTAATGTAACTATAAGGACAATTGATGTGCCTGCATAAAATTATATATGGATATAAGGGTTGGGTATATATAAAATGAGACAATATGAGTATTTTCTTCTAACAACAACAGTATAAATTTTAAAGGAACAAATGACTTGATGGACCATTTATTAATAGTAATTTAATTATAACTAATTTTTTTCAGTGAGTAAATAGGTCTCACTTATCACATTCATCTTATGGGGGAAGGGAGGAAAATTTGGGGATGTTCCCCTGTGTCTTAATAGACAGGATATTTGTAACAGAGAGATGTTATTAAACCAGCTTACAAAAAGTAAAATATTATGTCAAATTTGTCAAAATGTAGGAGGAACAGAACTCGGACACCCTGTATAGATTTCTTATCTTATTTTCTAACTTAGAAATCTAGATTTTCATTTTTCTTGTGGGACCATTCATTCTATCTAAGATGCAGCAAGCAGCAAACCTCCTTCTGACAAGTCACATCAGCAGATGGGTGTCCCCATTCCCTGCAGCAGGGAGTCTCCTATTGCTATTATTCACTACTTCCTTCTAGTGATCCTGAGTGCCTCAGGCTCACCCACCAGAGAAGCTTCTCATCAATAGCAAGGGCAGTGAACCTGTTCTGAAAGTGCAAGTTACCTGGTGGGGCATGAACCTTCTTCCTAGTGTGAGAAGTCATCAGCTTCCAGCCGCCTTCATCATGGAAGTTTCCAATTTCCAGCTTCATAGGCATAGGCTCTTCCTGCCCCTCCCCCGCAGTTGAAAGTTTGGGCTCTTGAAGCTACAAGGTGTCAGAGAAGATCTGGTCCATCTTTTGCTCATCGTTTTTGATGCTGTGCAGTCTGGTGGCCTCTTCCCACAGCTCTTTCACAAGGAAGCACAGCCCCTTGACAACTGCACACCTCCTGCAGTCTTGGAGACCATGTGCCCAGCAAGAGGCTCAAAGGACTCTCTGCAGCCTGACACTTGCAGAGCTGTATCCTGCTTCTGAAGCTCTGTCTGAGTTCAAGAGTCTGATAGTGAAGGGACAGTTGTTCAGTGGCTCCTTATGTGGCAGCAGCAGGTACCCACATGTTCCTCAGAGGGTTCCCATGAGTCTCCCAACAACCCCTGACAAAGTACCCAGAAACTCAAGAAGACACTTAAAACAGAATACTTTCAATTTCAACCTGGAGAACATAGTCACAGTGATTATTTCATCTAAGCTACTTAGAAATTCAGTCAATATGAGTATTGATGCTAAAATTCAGGAACGGTTCTTACACAAATATTTTATTTTGAGGTATGCAAATATATGGCCTGCTACCTTTTTGACTGCGAACAGGCATACGATATGAGAGGTCCCCAACCAGGAATGGTGATAAAATATTGAAATATTTATATTAGCAAATATGAGACAAAGCTGCACTGACCACTGAGATAAGGCAGATATTCTGTTTTATTTTGCAAGGTGGGTGAAGATGGTCGTGTTTATTTTTTGTTATTTTTATTATTTTCACTAATTAAATTTGCATATAGATGATGCATTAGTGCTCATAATAATCAAGTGTACTTTTTTAATATCTATGTGACCAAGGAATCAGTTTTGTCTGTGACTTCTCTCACCAGAAACACATGTTGCTGATATGAAAAATGACAAATATTTGTGTGAACTGGTAATGTATGAGTTTTACATCTTGAACTAGATTGCTGAGTTCTGTTCTGAAAGATAATGAAGTACATGGTTCATTTTTCATGTGCATTAGTAACTTAGCTGACCAGGACGTGGACATGTTTGATATATTGCCTGGCTATAAAAATGAATAAAGCATTTATGTATTTGTTCACTTTACACCTTGGGTGAAAGCCCCTCAGTTTCCAAGACAGCTTACAAATGGTTCTTTGGCTTATATCTCAACAGAACTGTTTTCTTATGTAAGAAGACTTCATTCTTCAGTATTATTGTGTGGAGAAATTCTTTAATGTTATGTAGCTATTAGAATGCGTGTCATCATCCCTTTCCCCCTGGATAAATTCACTAAAATAAAGGACATGAGATGTGTGATTTTTCCACATAGTGTGAGTGTGAATGTTAATTTCAGTATCTCAAGAATACATGCCTTTTATCAGATTGCTTTTTTTTTTTTTTTAATATGAGAAAACAAACCAAACAAAAACATTGAATGGGAACCTCTGTTGTTCAGTGGTCTTTTTTGTTTGTTTGTTTGTTTTTAATTTAATTTATGATTGATAACTCATTTTGATACCAGTTGGTCTTCTGGAAAGCTGATTTTCGTATTAGTTTAGGGGTAAGTACACAGGTGCTTTGTATAAATTCTTTGTTAGTCTGTAGCTTCTGATTATGTACATGAATTGGCAGCAGCACTTCATAAAGCTTATTTACTTCAGAAAAAAAAAATATTAGTGTTGCCATAATAATATCCCACCTCTCCACCTCCCTCCCCCCATTTGAAAATGCCTTCTGTTGATACCACAGTTTCGCATACAGCTTATTGCTATACTCGTCACCAGATATTAGAGAAAGACTGAAGAGATGATACAATCAGAATTACAAGCATCCTGAATCCTTGTGGCAGAATTTATTATTGATTGATTGATTGATTGACTCCTAAAAAGGAATAACATATTTCAGGATACTATCTATCAGACTCTTACAAGTAGGGCTGTGGAATTAAAGACCACAGCTTTATGGGGCTACTGTCTCTTGAAGCAACTGTAGATGCTTTTCAGTGGACCTAGTTTTGTTAAGGCTCATTGGGTTTAGCTGCAAAATGAAATATACTTGTAGCAAGCCTCTTAATCATTAATTGTAATAATTTAGACGCTGCGGTGTTTTGGCTATGTAAGATATATTTTCAGTCTCTGATAGGAGACCTTTCAGTCAATCTGGTTACCACCAAGTTTTGGGCACTGGCAAGTATGGTTATTGTAGACATTTTTTCGGCCTGAAGATAGTACAAGTGCAGAGTTCTTTCTCCTGCAGGTGTAACTAAGGCAGATTTTTTTGTCTTTTAATTTCATTTGATGAACCCAGATTTCAGAAGGAACCCAACTACTTCCCTTCAATTTTAAAACCTAACTCTAGTCATCAGCTAGGTCATAGTTTACCTGACAGTTTTACTGTTCTTCTCTATCAACAGTAAAATTTATCTTGGGGGCCAGTGCAGATACAGAATTTTTTATTTACTTAATGTTATACTAAATCAGGGGGAATCTGAGATAGTAGGGCTCTAAGGGGGGTCATGTAATTAATTACATAAATATGAAAATGAAAATTAACATTATGTGGGAGAAGAGACAGCTAAAATAGCATAAGATGTATCAGGAAAAAAAATCATACTGTTATTTGTTTTTAAATATTCATTCAAACATTCATGCTTTTTTGGCAAACCTACAAGAATGTCTACTTGACAGAATTGTCCTTACATCTTATGGTTCTCAGATATTTTATTTCTAGTACATGTTTGTATATCTTTATTCTAACAGTCTTTCCCTGTTCTAACTTATTTCCTTGTTTTTTTTTTTTTTTTTTTTTTTTGCAATAGCTTGTTATTCACGTATGAAAATGTGAAATAAGTAAGCAGTACTGTACCACTTGGTTGGCACTGACAGTTTGGATATTCCTCTAGTCTCAATCTTTTTATGAATTGTGATTACAGTGAAGAAGGCTAGCATACAACAAGACGCTTTCTGTATTTGTTTAGTCATCTTCCTTATTTTTTCCACCTGAAAAATGTAAATAACTCTCTTATTTAAAATTAGATAAAACATAAAAACACTTCATAATTTTACAGTAAAAATGAGTGCATGGTGTGTTGGTGTTCTTTTTATTGATCTCAAGAGTTTAGGTAGGTAAAAGTAGTTACTCTGAAATTTTTAATTATTTTCAGATAATTGGTGAAAGTAGAATTTTGGACAGGCATTACGGATAATTTTCTCTGATACTCATTGACAGAAAAACTTTTTTCCTTGAATGCATGGTAGATTCTCTGGAACAGCAGGTCATTGATGTTAAACAATTCTTCATGTGAATTCATTGTTTTAAGCGCGGCTACACCAGGTACATTAGGATCCATCCAGATGCTACATTTGAGACATGGATGCAACAACATCTGAAATATCAGGACTATCATGTGCTGATAAGCATGCTAATGTGGACTGTTAAAGCTGCATTAAGGATTATTTAAGAAGGACACCATTCCTAGTTTTTCAGTGAAGATAATGTTTATTTAGTTTAATGTAATACATAGTCCATATCAACTGGAACTTAAAATAAACTCATAAAAGCAGTGCCAAAATCATCATATAAAGAAAGATCTGTGAGATCAAAGGTAATTTTCCCCACCTCACTCCCAGCATTTTCCTTTTCTTGAACTTATTTATGCCTTTCTGCATATATTATTCATGACTGTTATAAAGTTTCAGCCTTTAAGTTTTTTATGTATCTATGGACATCTTATATTCCTGCATAAATCACTTGTGGTAAATTGGTCATACACACAAAAGAATTTTCTCTGTGTGCAGATGGGGAAGAGGAAAATAAATGCCAGTAAATCAGCAACTTTTCTTTTAATGCCAACATAGTACAATGATATCAGCTTGCAGCAGATAAACATTTGAGTAGTACCAGAAGGAAGAAATATTTGATTACTAAACATGCTGGAGCTCAGATACATGCATTGTTATGAATATAAGCATTCATTAAAAAGTTCAATCTGTTGCAAGGCTTAGTGTCTCAAGATATTGTCAGGCACAATAACATTTATCATGCTTTCAGTATAGTTTCTGATGGACTAAATGGTGGTGTTGGCAGACTTGCTCACAATAAGAAAAAAAGCAGAGTAAATTTATTTTTTCCTATATTGAATATTGAAGTACTTGTCAAATAAAAAGGTAGCCAACATTTGTCTTCCCTTTACTGTGGAAGGAGTGCTATGGATTCTGGCAGTCTTCGATTACTTCTTTTAGATGAAAAAGGAAAAGAATTCTAGAAACAGTCACATGCACTGTAAATAATCATTGCAAAACTGTCTAATGTCACACATGGTGAGTAACAGTTTTGCTTGCCAGCAAGCATCACACCTCTGCACAGCAGCGCTGGGCTTGGAAGCAGGCAAGCTGATGGGTTTCCTTTCAGACCTAGGAGCTTTTCCAGTTGTCACCAAGCTGTTACAGACTTCTAGCAGTAGAAATCTCAAAACGAATAAAATAAGTTAAAAAACCACACACATCCCCTAACAAAATAAAGGGTATATTGCAGGTAATGAAGATTCTTGAAAGTATTTCCTATCCACTTGGACATGGGTGTCTTGCTTATGTGAAGTTGTCTTCCTCTTACACCTTTCCCAATAGGAGGTACACAGTGGGATGGAACCACTGTCATCTTCCAAGATCTGTGGACACTTTTGACCTAAAATCAAAAAAGGATTTCAGAGAATCAGATTCAGCCATCTAACTGATCCCTTCTGTTTGTACATAATATCTCTTTGAAGATGCTTCTGCCTGTATCAGGTTTTTCCTGATCTTCCAGTACAGACATTTTTTTCTCCCAGTTGTATTGAGAGAGTATCTTTATCAGCTTGATACCATTCCTTTTAGACTGTTGATAAAAGAGCTTCAGACCCAGTATTATAACTATGTTACAAATTGTAACTGTGTTTCACAATGCATTGTTAATGAAGAAATGTGATGCTTCCACTTGATGGTAGACTCCTCAGGCAGAGCTTGTTTTTTAATTTATTTGATTCAATCTACCTAGCTGCCATACTCAAGGAAATTGCACTTTTGCCATTCCTTCTAGCAGCTGCAACAAATTCAATACTTTAGATGCTGACAACATCTCATAAATAAAAAAACCCTACCACTGTCAAATGGCAGGATCTCTGTACTTGCATTTCTTGTCAATGTGCAATGACTTGGAAGATGGTTGGCAAAATTGCACAACTGTTGAGTTCTTGGCTCTGGCTTTGAAAAGGTCATTGGATATGACTTTTTTTGAGAGACAGTATTCCTGTCTGAGTTACAGAAACAGAACATTTGCTTCAAAAACAAAGAGCTTTCTTGTGCTGAATTTTGTAAGTAACTGTGGGGACAGGATCTGTAAGAGTCAAATTCACTAATTTCTTTACAAAGCTGCACAGTTATTTCAATAGGTTTTCTTTTTTAGGAGGGTGGCATGGTCCCTAATTCATAATCAACCTGTGGCTCATTTAACTTTCAGTTCAATCTCTTTCTTGCTTTAAGTTTGTAGAATGAATGTAGTGTAGATGAGTGGAAATCACCTCCATGCACAGTATAGTGAGGATATCAATAATCTTGAAAATGTGTACTCATCCTGCTTTAAAACCCAAAAAAGCCCTGTGAAGTCATTTGAAATACACAAAAGCATATTGATTTTAAATTTTCATTTTTGATCTGTGCAAGTTGAAACAGATGTTTTACAGGTGTTTGAGTGAGGCTGCCAGAGGTTTCTTTTTATTAGTTAAACTAGGAATTCTTGCCTCTCTGGGTCACAAGTCTGTAGGTCATGTATGGCTTGCCTGTAGATTATTAGCATGGCGACAGATAGCATTAGAAGTTAATGTTTTGGTGTGGCTGAACCTTGAGTGAGGTTCAGAATGTAAATAAATAAATTAAACTCTTCTGTTTTCAGTCAATTCTGGTGTGGAAAAGGCATTGCATGTAATGTGAAGTTTCTTTTATAGACAACGTTTATTTAAGACATTTGGAGAATCTTTCTCAGAAAATGTTGTTAAAAAGTGCCAGTTTTGTAAAAGAAAAACTTTTTGCAGAGAATTTCTAGTTGAATTGGCATTTTTAAATTTCTGTTATCATTGTTATTCAGATCAAATCAAAATTACGGCTTTTTACCATAATGTTTGTCTTCTCTCCATCTCCATTTTAAATGCTTCCTTTAGAAAGCTGGAGATCACAACTCTCTAAGTACATTTTCCTAACTTTTCCCAAGTTTTATAGGAAGCTAACAAAACTTTGTGCTAAAACCAGACAAAAAGTGCTGCTTTCTTAATCTCCGTTGTTCCTGAGGGGTGTGTGGAAAAATTTTCTGTTTTCCATCTTGTTGTGTTTTGACCCCAGCCGGCAACTAAGCACCACACAGCTGCTCGCTCGCTCCCCCCACAATGGGATGGGGGAGAGAATCAGAAGAGTAAAAGTGAGAAAACTCGGGGGTTGAGATAAAGACAGTTTAGCAGGGAAAGCAAAAGCTGTGCACTCAAGCAAAGCAAAACAGGGAATTCATTCACTACTTCCCATCAGCAGGCAGGTGTTCAGCCATCTCCAGGAAAGCAGGGCTCCATCACGCATAACGGTTACTTGGGAAGACAAACGCCATCACTCCAAATGTCCACCCCTTCCTCCTTCTTCCCCCAGCTTTATATGCTAGACATGACATCGTATGGTATGGAATATCCCTTTAGTCAGTTGGGGTCAACTGTCCCAGCCATGTCCCCTCCCAGCTTGTTGTGCACCTCACAGAGCATGGGAAGCTGAAAAAGTCCTTGACTAAGTAAGCACTACTTAGCAACAGCTAAAACATCTCCGCATTACCAACACTGTTTTTAACACAAATCCAAAACATAGCCCCATACTAGCTACTATAAAGAAAATTAACTCTATCCCAGCCAAAACCAGCCCATTCTTGACCCCTTATTGCATACCATTTACGTCATGCTCGGGTCCCATATTATCCAATACATTCTCATTAATCACCACCACCCTTCCCACCCTTTAATATAATACACAGATATCATTCCCTTAGTCTATGGACCACCTCTTTAAAATGTCCATAAATGTCCACAAAATGTCCACTGAGTTGATTCAGTCCATGACTTTGGGTTCCATCTGTTATGGTGGTCACTCAGGATAGGAGAGGTGGTGCATTGCATGGAGTTACTGGGCACCAAAGCCAGCTCAGGTCAGGTCACTGCTGGACTTGCACTGCTTCTTGTAAGGCTTCTCCTCCATTGGTTCTGGTGGCTCCTGCTACAGTAATTGCTATAATGTGCAACTCAGATCATGGGTTACAACAATTTAAAGGTAGAACCTTTACGCATCTGAAATCATATTGATTGTTACATCTCTTCTTCACCATCCTTTTTTTTTGTTGTTGTTGTCAGTACTCCCATTAAAAATCGGTAGGTAGCTTAATTGTTGTCCTCCGTCCTACTCCATCTTCCCTTGACTGAAGGGAATGAGAAAAATCTTGTTTCAGTAAAACTTTTTGAGCCTCAACCACTGTTATGTTGCCTTAAACTGAACTACAGCATTAGCATTTTCCTGCTAATGAACTGTACCAGGAGGAGTTCCTTTTTCTGTGTCTGTTTTTCTCAGGGCCTCTGTCTTTTACCTTAGTCATAAAATGGTGTAAGTTAGCTCTAAGACATAATTATCCAGTTTCAAAAGCTCAGTACACTGTACTTCATTTCCACCATTCACCTTAGCAGTTATCCACTTCACTGACAGTACCTTGACCTTACTCTATGCTTCCACCATTATTTCTGGTCTTCCTATTATTGAAAAGTAAAATTCAGTGCAAGTTTGTGGAGGTATTTTCTGGAGAGGAAATATTCGCTTTTGCAAGGAAAATGAAACATCCTGAGTTTTTTTCGCATGTAATATTGAGTGGCAAATTGTTTCTTTCACTTGTTGCTTTCAATTCCTTTATAAATCAGAATACATAGGTCCACCCAAGAGCATCTAAAATACCTATTTTCTGTACACGTATGATAATGTATGTTTTACATGGGAAAAAAACCCTGAAATTCTTTTCACTGTAGATGTGAGATAGCTATCACTGCTATTCAGTCAATTTGCATTTTTAATTGAAGTTTCAGTAATAAATTTCAAAATGAAAAGGAAATATTACTGTTCCTGTGAAATGTTTTTGTGTGGAAAGTGAAAGGAGACAGTAGACTTTAAGGCAGCAATAGATCAATTTGAAGTCTGTATTTTTTTTTCACGTAATGAAGAGGGAAAAAAAAATTAAAAAAAAATGCCAGGTTCCCTTTAAAAGAAAAATAGGAACATGTCTATGTGTATACACATATACATACATGTATGTACTTTATATACACATATATATCCACAGAAATTTCATCTGGTCTTTTCAAAACAGCTAGCACTTTTTGAATGTTTGCCTTGTGTTGAATTTTCAATAGCATCTGGGTCAACTTTCTTACTGAGAAAAGTCCCTCTAGCTGCTTTTGTCATCTTGCTGTATTAGGTCTCACAACACTTGTTTCCTGTGGCTGCATAGTGGAAAGGAGAACAGGACTGTACAAGTTACTTGCCCAGTGGATGAGGTGATTTTTAGCCTTCTGAAACTGTGTAGCATGAAGTAGACCAAAAGATCCCAGGGGTGCATTCAAGCTCAGTGAGGGGGAATAGGTCCCTCACAGAGCAGCTCTAGTTGTAACAGTTATGAAACAGTCTACAGAGCCCATCAGCATACGTAACTACTTTTTTTTTTTTCGACTTTTTTATTCTTCTTTTTTTTTGTGTTTTTTTTTCGTTTGTTTGTTTTTAAGTGAGAAAATTACTTTCTTTAAAGGCAGAGAGCTCCTGATTGAAAATAAGGTTGGTGGGTTTTTTCGATTGAAAAACAAACAACATTCCAGATCTTGTTTCTAGAGGGAAACAGATCCCTGAAGCTTTTTTTGGTTTGTTTTGGTTTGGTTTGGTTTGGTTTGCTTTGTTTTAATGAGAGGAATAAATTCTCAAAAATCTAAGTTAACATTGCCTTTAGTCATTGCATTTAATGTTTTTCTGAAGCTAAATCACCAAGTTTTAAAAAGACCCTTCTTACAACATCTCAAAGAGGGCTGAGCAGACATGAGTGTGTTCTGAAAGACCATGACCCTGCAAGACTTTGTGCACAAAATTGCAATAAAGAGATCATGAAATGCTTAACTTTTCTTGTTCTTCCTAACTTAATTGCAGACCTGATTTTTTGCTTTGCTTTAGTCTCCTTAGTCATTTTGGAAGAATGGCATGAATGATAGAGAAGCATCTTCCCAAAGTGTTTAAGTTTATATGTTTTATATGGATGTACCTTCACTTCTTCCTTAAAAATACAACTCTTAGAATCATAGAATCATTTACGTTGAAAAAGACCTTTAAGATCATCGAATCCAACTGTTAAACCTAACACTGCCAAGTCCACCACTGAACCACGTCCCAAAGCACCACATCTACACTTTTTTTAAACACCTCCAGGGATGGTGACTCATCCACTTCCCTGGGCAGCCTGTTCCAATAATTCACAATGCTTTCAGTAAAGAAATTTTTCCTAATATCTAATCTAAACGTCCCCTGGTGTAACCTGAGGCCATTTCCTCTTGTCCTATCGCCAGTTACTTGGAGAAGAGTCCAACACCCGCTTCACTACAACCTCCTTTCAGGTAGTTGTAGAGAGCGAGAAGGTCTCCCCTCAGCCTCCTCTTCTCCAGGCTAAACAATCCCAGTTCCCTCAGCCGCTCCTCATAAGTCTTGTTCTCTAGACCCTTCACCAGCTTCGTTGCCCTTCTCTGGACACGCTCCAGCACCTCAGTGTCCTTCTTGTACTGAGGGGCCCAAAACTGAACACAGTATTCGAGGTGTGGCCTCACCAGTGCCGAGTACAGGGGCACGATCACTTCCCTACTCCTGCTGGCCACACTATTCCTGATACAAGCCAGGATGCTGTTGGCCTTCTTGGCCACCTGGGCACACTGCTGGCTCATGTTCAGCTGGCTGTCGACCAACACCCCCATGTCCTTTTCCGCCATGCAGCCTTCCAGCCACTCCTCCCCAAGCCTGTAGCATTGCATGGGGTTGTTGTGACCCAAGTGCAGGACCAGCACTTGGCCTTGTTAAACCTCACACAATTGGCCTCGGCCCATCGATCCAGCCTATCCAGATCCCTCTGCAGGGCCTTCCTTCCCTCGAGCAGATCGACACTCCCGCCCAACTTGGTGTCATCTGCAAACTTGCTGAGGGTGCACTCAATCCCCTCATCCAGATCATTGATGAGGACGTTGAACAAAACTGGCCCCAGAACTGAGCCCTGGGGAACACCACTTGTGACCGGATCTGGCACCTCACTTTTTTTGCATTCTTTACCAATGAGGAAAAAGAGACCAAATACTTCCTACGAGAGCGTTACATGAAAAGTGTTATTTGGAATAAGCGTAAGGTATAGTTTGGGAGAACTCTAATGAACAACAAACCAACCCTGATTACTAACACTCTGAAAATTAGTATTTCAGAAAATATGAGTTCTAGTACTTTGCTGGACAATGATTTATAGCAAAATCAATGATACCAAAATTGTCTAGTCATGATTTTGTACAAGTTAGCATTTTTCTCTGACTTTATTATGGAGTTCTTTATGTATACGGTATATTAAATATTTAAATTTATCATTATTAGATCTTGTAGACATCTTGGGTGCAATTAGTTGAAATTTTACAGACACAGAGATAAGTAATTTATCTTTGACATCAGATCTTTTTTTGGTAGTCATCTTGTGCTTAATTGCCTGAACTGAAATTCAATCTTGGATGGCTTTGTGATTTCTCTCTACTTGAAGTCTGCCAAAAATGAATTGGTATTGATTATTGTTATCACTGTGAAAAGGTGAACTTTCAGGCTTAAAATTTGAGTCGTGTCCTTTGGCAAATGCTTTGTAAGAACATAGCGCTTTCTTATTTTCTAAATCTTTCATGGACACTTGTAAGACATTATGCCTGCATATTTATTTAGACAAATACAGATTTTGTGATTGTAGTCCAGTAGATGGTATTTGAACAACTATAAATCTGCACAGTTTGAGGAGGGGAAAAAGAAAAAAAAGATTTCATTCTAAATAGAGGTATGTGATCCCTTCTTTTCCAGTTATTGCACAGAAATTCAGTAGATAAAGTTTAAAGACCTCATTAAGAACGTGTGAGCATCTAACATTGTCTTGTGTATTGGAGTTAACATCTTGTACTCTGTCACCAGGGGGTAGACCATGCCAAAAAAACCAAACCCAAAAGCAAGGGTACAAAATTATCCTTCCCTGATTCCCTGTTCAACCTCAGTACAGATGTTTATCACATTCTAAGGAATTTAGCTTGGTAAATAACCTCTAAAGACTGTGAGGTAGCATGAACATAAAATACATAGGCCTTTCACTCTGTTGTATTTTTCTTTACCCAGATGGACCACCCCCTAAAACTAGTAGTTCTGTAGCTGTGTAAAGTCTTTTCATACAAGAACAAGTCCATAATATAAAGACAACTGCTGAATAGCATAGTTGTTTAAAAAGTTAAAATTAGTTCCCAGTTAGTCTGACAATATGATACAGAGTATGAAAGGAATATATTCCTTTCTTTCTTACTTGCTAGTTTGCCTAATCTTAGATCAAAGGCCCATTTTAGTTTTAAGAACTGTTTCAGAGTTCTCTCCAAAGAGTACCCTCCAACAGTGTATCATGATGTTAAGACTGGCCAAGGTTTTAGGAATTCTGTTGGGTCTGTGTGGGGAGGGTTGTTCATTTGTTGTTCTTGCTGTTGTTTTCTTTGTTAAGGGGAGCAAATAATCCATGATGAGAAGGAACAGCCTGAGGAAGTGTCTTCTGTTGGTAGAATAAAATGCCTTTAAACATAATCCATTCAGTTTTTAACTTTTTGACAATTGACTTTTCTAAGGGAAGTAGTTGGTACTCATTCTCTGTATTTAGAATCAGACAATATCTCAAGTTGGAAGAGACCCATAATGATCATCGAGTCCAACTCCCTGCTCCTTGCACCTAAAGCTAAACCATATGACTGAGAGTTGTCCAGACACTCTTTGAACTCTGACAGGCTGGTGCCGTGACCATTTCCCTGGGGAGCCTGTTCCAGTGACCGACCACCCTCTCAGTGAAGAACCTTTTCCTAATGTCCGGTCTGAACTTCCCCTGATGCAGCTTCATTCCATTTCTTCATGTCCTGTTGCTGGTCACCAGAGAGAGGAGACCAGCACCTCCCCCTTGAGGAAGTTGTAGACTGCGATGAAGTCACCCCTCAGCCTTCTCTTCTCCAAGCTGAACAAACCTAGTGACCTCAGCTGCTCCTTGTAAGTCTTGCCTGTGAGACCTTTCACCATCTTGGTTGCTCTCTTCTGTTTGATGTCCTTCTTATACTGAGGCACACAAAACTGCACATAGTACTCAAGGTGGGGCCACACCAGTGCAGTCACCTCCCTCGACCAGCCAGCTATGCTGTGCTTGATGCACCCCAGGACACGGTTAGCCCTTTTGACTGCCAGGGCACATTGTTGACTCATATTCAATTTGCCATCAACCCAAACCCCCAGATCTCTTTCCGTGGGGCTGCTCTGCAGCCTCTCATCCCCCAGTTTGTATGTATAACCAGGAGTACCCCATCCCAGGTGGAGAATCCAGCACTTGCTCTTGTTAAATCTGATACGGTTGGTGATTGCCATACGGTATGTGAATTGGCTTAGAAATGGAATTTAGATGTGGCTCTAATTAATTTGCTAATGAAGTATTTTCTTGTAATGTCTTAGTTCTTTTGTCTTTGATTTCCTATTTATTCCAAGGATTATAGTTTAGTGTTTAGATGCAACTTTAGTTCATAAAGTGCCCATACCTAAATAATGTAAGCCTTTGGACATTATGGACCTCATTTTCAAATGGGTAAGCTTATGGTCGGGGTCTGATGTATACATGGAAACTGAAACATCAGCATTGCTGTTTGTCTTTTATTGTTCTTCATCATGAGAAAATGAAGCTTGTAGAGCTTTTTTCTTCCCCCTCCTTTACTCAGTTGGGGAATCCTCTAGTGTATTGTATATGGAATTCTAGCTAGAGAATTTCTGGAAAAATATTATCATTGTTCATAAACAATCACTTGTTATTTTCCATCAAATATAACTTTTGTCCTTACTAGAGATACTCAAAAAGCATTTCTACTTTCGTCTGAAAATCTGAATGAGCCTCTTTAACTTTATAGAGTTTCTAACTGTTTTTATTTGCTCAGAAATAAGGTGGGAACAGACAAGTTTACTATTTGATTTAGCTAGATAATCACATTGTTACAATTCACAGGCTCTGAATTATGTTTCTGTGATGCTGCAATACCTCATTCCCTTTGCTTCATGTTCAGTAGCTTTTAATTATTTGCCAGAAATTGATTTTAAAATAAAAGTAACCGATATCTGAAAAAGTACACCTCTCTGGCTCTTTCTAAAGCCTTGTTGGCACAGGCATCCTGTTTATTCAGTGAAGAAGTGCCTTGCACTGTTGTCAGTCTCTGCTTTTATCAAATAATCGATATTAGTTCTCACAGAACTGAAGATTGTAAAGTTTTAAAAATTTTGACTTTTATGTATTAGCATTTATCTTTTTTTTCATCTCAGTTCAAAGAACTGGAATCTTTAATTTTTACAGTTTTTAATCTACCTTTTAACCTTCTCATAGTACCAGTTAATAATAACTTGTTAATAGTAAGTACTTGTCAATAATAATCTTCTGATAAATGTCTGTTAGTACCTGATAAGTACCTGTTTAGTGCTATAAAATCAATTCATTTTACCAGTTTTTCTTTTGAAATCTGAGGAACGTTTCATACATTCTTGACAAAACCTCTGTCTACTTATCTCTGAAGAGTGAATAAAATCAGTTGTTAGATAATTACTTTACATGACTTAGTAACATGGCTTTTTGTTGATATATTTAATTCATACTATATGTGGATTAGGTAAATATATTCAGAAAGCTTGGTTATCCTAAATTAAGATTACAGCATTTGCCATAAAAGATAATATTTCCCTTAAGACTATTAATTGTGACCTCAAGAAACAGAGTAGTGTGAAAACTTAAAAATCTGTCCTCTGGTTATTAGGATAGTGATTTCTAGTACTGAAGACATACTTTAGAACTTCTTCAGTTTAATAAATATTCATTATAGTCCTTCTAAAGTGTAAACAGACTATAACTAAAAACATGCTGATTTTTCATCTTTTGGGGAATAAAAAGGAAACTTTGACACTGTCAAACCAAAATCAGTCTCAATGTTATTTAAAACAAATCCTTGGTTCCTTGTTTTTTTTTTTTTTTTGCTTTTTTTTTTTTTTTTTTTAATACTGTTGTTCCATAAATAGCAGGGAAAGAAATAAGATTTGGTTACTAGTTACTATATTAAAACACTACATCTGCTTTACTTTTGTAAAGGTACAATTAATGTACCTCTTGGTTTTTTTCTTTTCAAATTCAAGTAGTTGACTTTATGAAACATGGAAAACTTACAACTTGGACTGATTTCTAAGATGCCCACCTTACTCTGAGGTGAAGCTATTAGCCTCACCCTGTAAATA
Source organism: Fregata magnificens (assembly GCA_013389945.1). Lineage (NCBI taxonomy): Eukaryota > Metazoa > Chordata > Aves > Suliformes > Fregatidae > Fregata > Fregata magnificens. The sequence goes on from WAAD01039682.1 coordinate 31,410, forward strand.
ACAGGCTTTTCAAATCATATTATTTCTCTTTCTTTTTTTCTCTTTCGGTTGTTCTTCCCCCCACCCCAACCTTTCCCAGCTGGAAAGACTACAGTTCGAGAATACCTCTGAATGGGGAAAGAGAGAGAGACTTGAAGCAGAAAAGCAAGAAGAGAACAGAAGACTGAAGTTGCAGGCAAAAGAAATTCGGGGAGTTTTGGAGATGAAAAACAAAGCAACACTAACTAAATCGAGTTGTGATCATCAAAATGCACAAAATAAGCTGCTGGTTAAAAATAAGGTATGTGCATTGCTCACTTTGTTTACTTGGGGAGCATTCCCAAAAAGAATTACTATTTCACAATGTCAAAATGTGTCCCTAAAACAAGGGTTCTGCAAGACAGAACAGCCCTGTCTGCATCTCAGACCTGGACAACTAGAACTCAGTGACTTTGAATTTCTGTAGGGTACAGAAACAGAAATAAATATCTTTTCATTTTTAAAAGAGGCGGGGGGAAATGACAAGTCTAAAAAGACTAGGGAGCAAAAGTGAAGACTGGGAGGAAAAGAAGAGGTTAAGTAAGCTTTGGAAGTTGTAGAGTCCAGATGAAGGTCAAAGCAAAAAAAGCTGTGAGACAAATCATTTCTCTGTCTTGCTGAATATTGAATCTCTTCTTAGGGAAGTGAGAAGTGAAGGAAGAGCCTTATTTCTTATTTTTTATTACGCTAAAGATTTGTTCACTTTTAAACCTTGTTGTACTGCTAAAAATGATGTGATAAATTATTGAGAGACTCTTAGCTGTGGGTATTTCCTTTATTTTATGGTTTTCTATGCCAATAATTAAGCAGTAATCCAGAAGGCTCCCAGTTTCATTGAGACTCTGAAAGCTGTGTAAGAGAAAGCAAAAAAACCCCAAACCAACCAATCAGTAAATGTACATACATGATGTTACAAGTTGGGCAGTGCGAAACAGTAGCATTCTTATTTTCCTAAATAAGAAATAATTCAATGTCATTTATGTGCATTTATTGTTGAATAATGACAGTCTGAGTAACTAGGACCAGATTTGCAGTATAGTTACACTTGCTAATTTTTCTTGGGAAAGATTAAGACAGAGAGGTTCTGTACTTGACGTTTGCTTTTAAATGTAATTATATGATTTTTCTGTTTTTCTGTGTTGGCTCAGACAAATTGCAATTCACGCCTATAGCTTACCTTTATAAAATATCTTACATAACAAACACCTGTTCTGGATTTTTCTTTACTGATATTTATTTTATCAGATCCTATCACATCACATATCATACCATATCGTATCAGCATTTTCATGATTTCTTTGTAATGAAAGTAATTTGAGGTTGGACATGTGGCCAGAGAGATGCTTATTTGCTAAGGCATGTAACTGTATTTCAAATATCTTCTAGTGATGTGGATGTGTTGAGGGGTTTTTTTGTTTGTTTTTTAAAATGTTACTTACATAGAATATTAGACATCTGTGATCCACTCTGTCTGTTAGTAGCACACCTCTAACTGACACAACTTCACATCTTTTTAGCAAAGTCAAAAGGCGGAGATGGATTCCAGTCATCTCTGTTTCCTTATCATAAAAGTGAATGTCTCTGCAGTGTTTGCCTTTTCATAGCTGATGATTTTAGGATAAGTTTGTCTTCAAAAGTATTGATTATCAGTTTAAAGGAGAAAATTAAAAATTGTATTTTAGTGTCAGCTGAAACTGTGTAATCCATCACCTGGAGGTTTGGTAACAGTTATCATCCAAAGACTAGGGTGGGAACTGATTTAATTGCAGCTGTTTCTATCTCTGATTCACAAGAACTGCAAATCATGGAATCACAGAACAAGTCAGGCTGGAATGGACCTCAGGAGATCTTCAGTCCAACCTCCTGCTCAAAGCAAGGTCAGCTCTGAGGTCAGACCAGGTAGCTCAACGCTTTGTCCAGTAGGGTCTCAAAAATCTCCAGGACTGCACAACCTCTCTGGGCAGCCTGTTTGTGATGGGTTGATACCAACTGGCAGGTAAGCTCCCACCCAATCCTCATTCACTCCCCAACAGTGGGATGGGGGAAAGAATTGGAAGGGCAAAATTGAGAAATAACTCAATGGGTTGAGATAAAGACAGTTTAATAAGTGAAGGAAAAAAATTTAAAAAAGAAGTGATGCAAAAGCAATCACACACCACCAGCAGATCGATGCCCAGCCAGTCTCCAAGCAACAGCTACTTTCGAGAAACCACCACCCCTCTATTGCTGCAAGGGACCATTGCTTCCAAGGTGCTGGACTTTGTCACTGCTGAATTTCACAAGGTTCCTGTTGGTCCATTCCTTCAGCTTGGTGACACATCATTTATAAGCATCTATAGGCAAGGATATTGCCTCTGCCTGCCCCAGGCTCAGGGGTAGATAGCATGACCTTGATGGGAGCATTTTCCATCCAGAGCTGTGAATTAAGGCATCTGCTGTGCCAGGAGCAATTTCTCCAGTTTGGGCTGAGAGCCATGTCCTGTGGTGCATCACCACCAAGGTTGAGCAGTCGTGTAGTCTTCAACAGCATTTCCAGCCAGGACTCCTTGCCAGGGCATGCCATAGTATCCTAATCATACTTGCTCACTGTCTCCTGGGCTCCTGGTCTCTGGCTGCAGACAGAGCAAAAGATACCACCTTAAACATTCTTCTGTGACAACAAAACCCCATTGACAACATGAGTAAAGTAAAAGGTCAACAGTATCAGAGGAAAGAAGGAATGTGGTAAACCCTTAATGTCTCAATGAACTCTGTATTCACAGCAGCAAAAAGTTAGTAAGATAGAAACAGTCATCTGAGAAAAATGACTCTACAAGGAGTTCATCTCCAAATCAGTCATGGCATTGGAGACCTGGCCAGTAATATGTGGAGAAGACAGGGGTTTGTAGAGTTAAATAGCACATTTTTTAACCTTGCTGCTGCTGTTAAGTGAAAAACAAGAGTTAAGGAAGGAGAGAGTGGCTTTTTCAAGGATTCCAGCCTAACTCGGTTTGTATCTTAGGTGGAACCTTTCTGTTCCTATGTAGAGACATCCAAATGTCGGTGTTGAGCCTTTCTAATTTCTGAGACTGTCCCTATCTAATTTGCTCTAATACCATCCATAACCTGAAAAGAATGGTTTTTCTTCAGGAGCCTTTTCTTCTGGCATGGTAGCTTGAGTTCAAATAAAATGTTATATGCAGGGTTAGAAGAGTGAAGAAGGATGATTTCTGTAAAATATGGGTGATGGTTAGATGTTTAGGTTAGCAAAGGAGAGCATATGCGAGGTTGAAACCACAGCTATCTAAAGGTCTTCGTGCATCTTAATCTGAATGAATAGGGCTTAGAAGCAGACACAAGGGATATGGGTAATGTGTTATGGAATGAATTCCAGAGCAAAACACTGTTGCCTAGGAGCCTAGCTTCTCCAAAACCTGTATTTGTGAGATGATTTGGAAGTTCCACTGTAGTTGTTTAGAACAATATACAGTGTTATTAATTGATGTATGGCTGATTTATACTTTTAAAGGTTATAAACCAACAATGGCAACATTTTTTCTTTAATAACAGTTTTAGTAAGATTAAAAATGGTATCAAAATACAGACGTGAAGTCCTTACATCCTTGTCTAAATGATTTCATGTTGACAATTATCTTGGTCTTTAATATGTACACCTCCACAGAATATCGAATTTGTGCAATCTTTTGCCAGTTATGGTAATAAATCATGCAAATTGAAGTTCTGAACACAAAAGTTAATATTTATTATGTTCTGCACAAAATGTGAGTCCTTAATATTATTCTTAGCTGGCAGTATGTTGGTTTAAAATGTTTCCATATGAAGTTTTTGAAAGGTTAACTTCTGTCGTAAAGATGAACAGAATTGATGAAACAATTGAGATGAGACATTGTTACTATGCGGTTTTATCGATTGTACTTCTTGGAATGGAGAATACCGTTTAAATTAATAGCTGTATTATTTGACAAATAGCATGGCAACAAATATTAAATGGATCTAACTGGTTCATCTAGGAAGGGATAAAATGAAGAAAAAAACCCTTGTTGATGGTATAGATCAATATCCAAAACATGTTGTTTATGGAAAGAGATTTTCTATTTCATCTGTGAATATGACCTTCAAACAAGCTTATAAATTAATGTTGAGGAATAATAACTTTTCTTTTGTATTATCTCTAGTTATTACTGTAAATATCTGGTTATTAAATATTTGATTCATTGAATATATTTTGTAGTGGACTTGTACAGAATCTAGGTGCAAAATGCTAGACTGTGGAGTTTGTGGATGCGTAGATAATTTCTTTTTAATTTCCATCTTTAATATGATAAGGTTATAATGTTCTTAGGAAAAAATGCCATAGATTTTAAAGATGGAATGATGGACATGTATTTTTAAGATGAAACCATTTTAGTTTAACATTACCTAGCAAGATGGTTTTTAAATCATTAATGTTTTAGGTTTGATTTTTCAAAGGTAGGAAGCGCTCCATTTTTTATGCAAATAATTGTCTGTATTGGGTTTACATAGCAGGGTTTTGGTAGCAGGGGGGCTGCAGTGGTGGCCTTTGTGAGAAGAGATCAGGAGCTGCCCTGTGGCAGACACAACCAGTTCCAACTGGCTCCAAAAGGAACCCACCACTGGACAAAGTTGAGCCCATCATTGGTGCTGGTGGCACCTCTATGAAAACACATTTAAGATACAGTAAAAATGCTGAGCAGCAGTGTGTGATAGGGGAGGAGTAAGGAAAACATGTGAGAGAAAAAACCCCCGCAGACACCAAGGCCAGAGAAGAAGAAGGGGAGGAGGTGCTCCAGGTGCTGAAGCAGAGTTTCCCCTGCAGCCCATGGAGAACACCATGGTGAAGCAGGCTGTCCCCCTGCAGCCCATGGAGGACCATGGTGGAACAGATATCCATACTGCAGCCCATGGATGACCCCACGCCAGAGCAAGTGGACAGGCCCTAAAGGAAGCTGCAGCCTGTGGAGAGCCCATGCAGGTATAGCCTCCTGGCAGGAGTAGCAACCCATGGGGGACCCACGCTGCTGCAATCTGTTCCCAAAAGACTTGCCCCATGGAAAGGACCCATTCTGAAGCAGTTCTTGAAGAACTGTAGCCTGTGGGGAGGACCCATGCTGGAGCAGTTCACGGAGGACTGTATCCCATGGGAGAGACCCCATGCTGAAGCAGGGGAACAGCGTGAGGAGGAAGGAGCAGCAGGGTGGAGCTGTTATGGACTGACCCATAACCTGCCATTCCCCATCTCCCTGTGCCTGTGGCACAGAGGGAGGAGGTAGAGGCATCAGGACTGAAGGAGTGAAGTTGAGCCTAGGAAGAAGGGTGAGGGGGAAATAAGATGTTTTTAGTTTCATCTTTCTTTCTCACCATCCTACTCTATTTTTAATTAGTGATAAATTAATTTTCACCAAGTTGAGTCTGTTTTTCTTACAAAAGTCATTTAACTCAATCCATGAGCCCATATGTCTTATTTTCTCCCCCTGTCCTGTAGAGGAGGGGGGTGTGAGAGAGCAGCTGGGTGGGCATCTGGAAGCCAGCCAAGGTCATCCCACCACAGTGTCAAAGGTGGGTGGATATGTTCCTCACACTTTATAGGCAAAAAGTCATTTTTATGATAGCAATTTGAATTAGATTGGTTTTCTTCATATTTTTAACATAGAGGGACAATATCCACTCTCCCCTTTTCCTTAGACAAAAGATGTGAAAGGGGTGTTTCTTCCTCCTAGTTACAAAACAAGATATTTGATGATGTGTTTCTTATATGGGAGAAACTAGTTATCCTGCTGTAGTTATAAAGTTTTTGTAATTTCACAGTATCCCTGAGAAATCTGTGTAAACTCTAATTTTTGTGGATACAGACTTTTGGTATGGGAATAGAATCATAGAATCACTTAGGTTGGAAAAGGCCTTTAAGATCGAGTCCAACCTCAAACCTAACACTGCCAAGTCCACCACTAAACCACAGTTACAATATGAATGACGTGCTTCTTAACTTTAACTGAAACAGACCAGTGAAGTCTGTGAGACTCAATTGCTGCTCTCTAAATCTATTTTCTTAGTTGAATAAGGAATCAAAGTTCAATCTTTCCTTTTTTAAGATCTAGAAAAATCAAATTAACAAAAATTTCAAAACAAAAATTCTCTGTTTTTGTAGATCCCTAAGGAAGATGTTATAATACACTTGTACTCACTTCCAGATTTATTATCAAGGTGGTATCTTTTTCTTGCTTTCTCTATAGATTAAGCAACTGTTTGAAACAGACTACCAAAGTACATGTGCTGTGATCTGTCTTGGTGTGCAATGGTATGACAAAGATTTCAAAATGATTGAAGTGTTGGGTGTATTAACTGAAGGGAAAAAAACACTGTAAATTCATGGAAGTAATGGCTACATACTTGATTCCCAAGAAAGGGAACTGCAAATACCACAGTTTTTAAACTTGCAGCATCATAAGTTTTTGTTTCTTCATGATTCAGGGAAAAATATTACCGGCTATTTTTCATCTCTAGTTGGGAATAGATTTTTTTAAAAGATCGCTGTATATATCAGACTTCTTTGTTTCTAGTGTCTGCTGTGCTTTAATGGATTTCCACTACTTACATGTAAACCCTTTGGATGAGAAGCTGTTGGATCAGATCACATCTTAATAACACACATTTTATATGTTATATGAATCCCATATATTACATTTTTCTATGAAAGCAAAATCTCAGTTATAGTTTTGGCAACTGAAGTATTAAATGCTTTTCTCTTTTACTAAGAAAAATAATAGAAAATATTCAATACAGGCAGCTAAGAAGATTGTTTATACTGTGTTTTATTCTTCCCAGAAATATTTGGATCATTTTCAAGTTCATTCATTTTATTTGTTCCAACTGTTTGCTATTTCCTGGAATGTAGATGTACTGGGTCTGGCTGGGATGGAGTTAACTTTCCTCATAGCAGCTCTTACAGTGCTGTGCTTTGCACTTGTGGCTAGAACAGGGTTGATAATGCACCAATGTTTTGGCTGTTGCTGAGCAGCGCTTGCACAGCATCAAGGCTGTCCCTCCAACCTCCCACACAAAGGCTGGTAGGCTGGGGCTGGACAAGAGGTTTGGATGGGACACAACCAGGACAACTGACCCAAACTCATCAAAGGGATATTCCATACCATATGATGTTGTGCTCAGCAATAAAAGCTAAGAGAAGCAGGGGGGGCAGCATTTGTTGGGAAGATGTTTGTCTTCCGAAGCAACTTCTATGTGTACTGAGGCCTTGCTTCCTAGGAAGTGGCTGGACATTGCCTGCTGGTGGGAAGTAGAACTGGCTGGACATTGCCTGCTGGTGGGAAGTAGAGAATGCATCTCTGTTTATGGGTTGGGGTTTTTATGGTTTGGGGTTTTTTTTGCTTTGCTTCCACATGCAGCCTTTGTTTTTTTCATTAAACTTCCTTTATCTTGACCCATGAGGTTTCTCATCTTGTTTTCTGCCCCTGTCCTGCTGAGGTGGGCACCTGGCAGCCAGCACCCAGCACAGCAGAACACTTTTAACAAAAGACAGCCTTATTACTCTAAGCTCCATACAAACTTATCACAAATTATTAACTAGAACAGTATTTACAAGTACAGTTGTGAAATAAAATTTAAGAAGTGGTTGAGAAAAATAAATTGAATGAGATTAAGGTGACAAATGCTGCAGCTGCATTAACATACTTTAACATTTTGGTTCAAAGAAGTAATGTCGCTTTAAGGCAGATTGTCTCTTCATTCCCCCTTGAATTGGTATTGCTTTAGTTCAGAGTGATTTTGTGCACACTTAATTCCTTCTGAAGGAAACTGTGTGGGAAGCTCTGCTTCAGGTATTCACGATCCTTGCTGCAAGCCCTAAGGGAGTGGACAGGGCTGGACCAATTCCAGTTTTTGGGATGGTCTCATACTGCATGTGGATTAAGGGCCATAGGAGCAGGCAAAACCTAGGCTCTTTTGTTTGTGCATGGGCCTCAACACCTGCTGCTGTAGTCTACTTACCGACTTCTGCTGTGCTGACTTACTGGTGTGAATATGGCCAAATACAAAAACAGATGCAAATTGCTTCCATGTCAACAGTGATCACAGTAGACAGTGATCTGTCTACCCGCTATCTGAATGCATGTGATCTGCCAGAGGTGTTTCAGGGAGGCACTACAGTACAGAGGAGGAATTTTATAGTTTGCTCAGATGATGTGGGAGAATTTTGAATAGTAAGGGCTTATACTAATTGCCATGTGTTTCATTCCTGGTTTTGTGTCACAGATCTCTTGGATTGAGTTTTTAATATTTTTTTTACTCTTCTTCAGAACAAAACTCAAGAGAAGACATAATTATGGTATTATTGTTAAACACTCTGATACTTCACTTAACACTGTTCATCCAATGGAGAATCATCTTTGTTTCAACGCAAACCTCTGGGGTTGGTTATTGTGATGGTAAAGCAGTACTGGCTGCACAATTTTCTCTCCTAGCAGATTTTTAAAAAGCAATATGTTTTGTCAGAGTTAGTACTTGGGATACAGTTGTTTTTATATGATTTTTTTTTTCTAATTACTTTTCTGGTGAAATGCTCATTTCAATTCCTTAGAAAACCCACTAAAGTGTAGAGCTAAAAACACATAAAAAGACAGTTTTACAGATGTGTTCATTTCCTCTAGCAAATTATGCTGATGTTTAATAATAACAAGGAAAAAACTTACTAGATTACAAACTAGCATGGATCAACACTCAGCACTCTGTACTTTACTCACCAAATTATTTCCAATTTCAAAAATATTTAATTCAGAATTCCTGAAAATAAGAATCTGAAGGTCAAAGACCAGATTAAAAAATTAATCTATCATTTGCATGTGACTAGTGGCATAAATTTAAGAGTATTAGTATGCTACAAATTTTTCATTTAAGTTTAATTTTTTATGTCCTATTTTCTAACATCTTGAATGGGTCTGTAAATTGTAGTGATAAAATTTTCAAAGATTGTATATAAATTTTGAATTACACATTTTATAGCAATGATAAAAACAGAAAAACTATAGGTTTTGCTGATGTGTGTGTATAATCAGCTATTCTATATTATATTTTTTCTTAATTAGGACAAGATTTTGATTTCACTTAAGGGTATATACTTAATATTGGCCTGTAGCTTCATAAGATAGGTTTAATGGCATGAATATCTTAATATGATAGTTTACTAAGGGATATATTCTAACCATAAAATAATAGAACGTCTAATTGGAGGAGATCTCTTCAGTCAGTCAACCTCAACCTCAGTGATGAGACCAAAGTGATGAAACTTGTAGTTTTTCATGGAAATGTAAAAAAGTATTACCTATAGTAGTTAGAATATTTCCTTCTTTTTACACTGAATTTCTCAGTGTTGTCTTCTATTTAAAAGTCACTGGAAGCTATTCGTGGCAGATTGAATATCCTGAAGTGCATATGGGAGATGATAAACACCTATTTGACTATCATCCTTGCAATTATAGATGTTTACAAAATGCAACGTCTCCACTCAAGCTTTTCATTAAGCAGTAAATTACATATTTATAACAATGTTTTTGCAGTTCAGAAAAATTTTTATTTTGCCTTTTCTTTCTTATGAAATTTATGAAGCCAGTATTGGGGTTTTTTTCCCCTTCTTCATTTTTCTATACATAGCTTTTCAAAGGTTAGAATGCTCAAATGAACAATTAAAGGAAAAAAGAAGAAAATTTTAACTTCTCAACTTTACTACACCACCTCTCTCCCTTTTTTCCCAGCCAATTGGGGAAGCTTGTTTTTAAATGCCAGTTACCTTTTTTATTTTGGCAGAGTAGCATGAGAGTGCTTGCATGCCATCAGAACAGAAGTTCATCTAGCCCATTTCTGGCACTGACCAAAAATTGATATGTATGGAAGACTTACTAAGAACAGAGCAAAAATACTTTCCCAGAGCACTGTCATGGTTTCTTGACAATTTATGGCTTAGAAAGTTCCATGGTGAGAGTGGTGTTTTTCAACTCTAACACTTCTTAGTGAATATTTCTTCTGTGAATTTTTTCAATTATTTTTTGAACACAAGTAAACAGTTAACATTCACTATGGCCTGCCATGAAAAATTATAAATTTAGCTGTGCATTTGGTGAAGTATTTACATTGTTTGCTTTAAATCTACATCTGCAATTTCATGATATTGGAATAGAAAATATATTCATTTGCCTCTTCATTCATTCCATCCACCCCAGGATTCTATATGTCAATTCAGTTTGGTTTTTTCCACTCCGACTGAAGTACCATATATGAGCAATTCCTTACCATCAATCGCTTATTATTATTTCTCTGACTTTCCAGTTCCAAACTTATATAATTAGAGTGTGTTTGGGGTGGACACAATAGTAAGCAGAAATACAGTATTGAACATGTAATGTATGACTGGAATAATTTTATTTTCTGTTATGCTTAATATTCTTTTCCTAATAACTCTTAATCTTCTGTTTACTTTTTTACTGTTATTGCACAATATTTTTTTAAAAATAAAAAGCTGGTATTTTTAAATAAGGATACCTTTTATAATTATAAGATCTCATTTTTAGTGATAATAATAAACTCAGAGCTGCACCTCTATCAGTAGAATCAGAACTGTGTTTTGATTTTCATTACTTTATATTTTCTCTCTTTTCACCACTAAGTACTGAAGGCCTTTACCAGTTTTAATCCCCTAGTATCTTTGTTTCTGTTTGTATTTACCAAGCTTCCTAAATAATGTTGATTTTTTTTTTCTGTGGCAAAAGCCAAGCATGGTTGCCTTTGGGTGTCTACTGATACGATCTTCCTACAGCATTGAAACTGGTCATTTATTCCTCTCTTCTTGTCCCTTTTCCCTTATTTTTTCCTAATTTAATAACTAGGTATTCTAGCATGTGAGGGTCTTTTGTTTTTCAAAGTCAGGTAAGTTTCTGTAAGAATCATTGTGTAAGGCCTTTGTTAAATGCCTTTTGAAAGACTGCCTAGACCTCTGACCCAGCAGAGTCAATTTATTGACTCATTCAGAAAACTGAAATAGATTTGTAAGACCTAAGTTTTCTTGCACAAAAATTGTTTTGATTCTTCTTCAGTATATCATATTTGTCCATGTGTCATCTAGTTGTAATTAAGAATGTCAGTTTTCCTGTTACAGGTATTGGGTCTTTGTTTTTTTTGATACCCTCTTGAAGCATTTTAAAAATTGTTATCACACTAGCAGTTTTCTAGGCCTTCTGAATTCTTTAATGACTGGTATCTGTTCCCAGGGTTTTTTAACTACCCATTTTGTCTATTTGTTTCATGACAATGTTCAATTCGAGACAGATCTTATGGTGTAGCCCATATATAAAATATGGACACAGGATTGTTTCCATGCTTCTCCTATGTGAATATAGAGGAAATTCAAGTAGCTCTCGTTTCCTTAATTTTTGTATTGATTCTGTAATAGTCAACAGACCATCAGGTTTCTTGCTGTTGATTTGTTAGAAAAAGGATTAATAATAGTTTTTATAAATTCTGCAAGTTATTCCTCATATCCTATTTGGCCTGCTTTATTATATCTTTTCAAAAACACTGCCATAAGATCTTTTCTATTTCTCCCCTTTGTAAACAGCTAGTTATATCATATGATACAATATTTCATATAGTTCCCTTTATGAAATAAATACAGTAGACTCCACCCCAGAATAAAGGTATGAGAAATTGATTTAACTTTTTTCTGCCCTGTTTTCAGACTTGAATGTGTTTCCAGACTATTCCCCAAAATAAAAATAAAATTCAGACCTTCTTTAATTCTTTAGTGGTAGGATGAGAGGAAACGGCCTCAAGTTGCTCCAGGGGAGGTTTAGATTCTACATTAGAAAAAATTTATTCACTGAAGGGGTTATCAAGCATTGGAACAGGTTGCCCAGGGAAGTGGTTGAGTCACCATCCCTGGAGGTATTTGAAAGACTGAAAGACGTGTAGATGTGGCACTTAGGAACATGGTTCAGTGGTGGACTTGGCAGCATTAGGTTTACAGTTGGACTCAATGATCTTAAAGGTCTTTTCCAATGTAAACAATTCTATGATTCTATGATTCTAATCCTATTTTTTTCCCCCACTATTTTATTCATTCCTGAAATATGTTCTTTACATTATTGCTGTTGATAGAAGGTCAGGAATTTTCTCTTTTTTTTTTGTCTCATGATTAAGTTGTCAGTTGGTAAAGGGGGATGCACGCATCAAAGTGTGTTGATGCTCAGTTCAAGTTTCATTCCTTTAAATTCAGCCTGTCAAATCTGACAGTTTCAGTGGTTAATCTTTTCAGTTGGGTAGAAACTTTGGCCCTGTGTGGAATATCTGTAAGCTTGTCTCAGTTGGCAAGGTACTCTACAGTTACTAAATATTTGAAATTAGTTCTGATTAACTTCTGACTTGTGACTTCTGTGAAGTAGCAGACTTTCAAATTCACTTGTTGACAAATTTCTTTTTAAGAAAAACAAAATAAATTAAAAGGAGCCAAGAGAGGCTAATTCAGAAGTTCAGCCTTCAGTTTTGGGCATCTTTTAACAGTCTTGGAAAAAGAGAGGAAGGGATTGTTCTTCAGCGGTATCCTTCTTAAAAATGTGTACTCGTGGGTTTGAACTGTATTTTGTGATATTTCTTACCAACTTTGGAAATTTAAACAGCCAGCAGTACATGACTGGAATATCTTGTGTTTTGTCGTGCTGTGCTATGCATACCTCATTGCTTTCAGGACAGCTATCTTGGATTATTATGTTCTTTGAGGAGTCCATGGGCTCAGTTCTCCCTGAACTGCCCTGTCACTTTCTAACACTTTTACCCAAGTTTGTATAGAAGACATGTCTCTGTGTAAAGCCTCACAATGTTTCTTATTCCTTTTTTTTTTTTTTTTGGAGGGGGGTGTTATTTATCCCAGTATATGGAAAGAGTAATCTAATTCGAAGTAGTCTGATTTTGGTTCGACACTTGCCTTTTATGCTCATTTGAGTTAGTGCTGGAGTCACTTAGTCCATATAATTCTGGTTAAACTGTTAGTTACAGAGGGTTGTCTTTTCATTATACTACCATTTTTATTTCCATGTTTTTCAGGGGATATATTTCTTCATGGAATCCTTATTTAAAAAAAAAACCAACACGACAACCCGAGGCTTAAGAATTGCATAAAAAATTAAGTCTTGTGCCAAAGGAGATAACAGAAACAACAGCTTGTGTTTTGTTATTAGATAAAGTAATTTTGTCAAGAGATTGCTTAAAAACAACCCTTGTCGTTTGTGTACATTGGAGCCAGATAGTGCCCAAATGGTGTAAATATTCATTTATAGAGCTGAACACCTCTTGTCGGACCCCGTCACTTCCTCTATGCTTTGCCTTTCTCAGTTTAGGGATATTGACCTCTCTGTCTTTCTCTGTTTCAGAAAATCTGTGAGGAAGAAAAATAATAGTTGTTGTAAGATAATCAAAGATATTTCTCTATCTGAAGTTAAAATCCTCTTTTTTTTTTTTAAGATGCTTTGACCAGAATTTTATTTAATACTTGATGATGATAAAGGTGGTTCCTTTAAAGACAATGTTATACCCTACAACTGCCCTTAATGCAGAAACATTGTGGAAGAAATTACTCTAATTTTTTTTTTGTAAGTGAAGAATATTTAATATTTCTAGTCTCTTTGGTTATAGTTGAAAAGTGGATATGTTAAAAAAACAATTTCAAGACATTCTTAACCTGTGTTGTCATATAATTACAAAGGAAAACAAATCATCTTTATCATTATTTTTTCTTTTGTCTACTGTCAGAAATATAAATCAATAAGTCATTTAGCAAGAATCTTTAGATACCAAAATAAGTACTGTTTTATCCAGTTTCTAATTGGGATATTTGGAGTCATTGCTGTATTGTATAGCTCTCAGCTTGTGTTACACGCTTTTTCTCACTGATTCATTCCATTTTGCTTTCACTTTCCTTTTTGCATCTTTTTTCTGTGCTTCTTTCAGATATTTGACATTGTTTGGTTACTTACTTCAAGCCATGAATCTTAGCAAGGAGATTTATTTTCATATTACCAAACATATAATATAAATGAGTGGCAACCATGTTGGAAGGAGATTTCATTTCTTTAGTACCAAATAGTGTACTATATTTAATACACTATTGTATACCCTGCCTGAGCAAGGTTATAGAAACCTTTCTGGAAGCTGTCTAGAAAATATTCTTCTGTCATTGTAGTGTTTCCAAGAGGTCTTTGTAACTCTGCAGGTGATTAGTCCGTGGAGACTGCTTTTTTTGCCAATGTTGTATAGATAGGTTGTGGTTATACGTATTTAGAATCCAGAAATCCTCTTATGTTGTACTACCGTAATTTTGATATCAATTGATACAAAATCAGTATGTTGACCTCTACCCCAACATGTCAGAGGGGCACCTGTTCCCTAAAGGAAGGGGAGCCAGGAGCTGAGCATGGGACCAAGGCCAGGAGAGGCAGAGACCTTACCCAGTCCCACAGCACCTGAGGAAGCAAAGCAGAGTAGGTCTGGTGGTGGCATCCAGGGTCAGCTCAAAGTCCAGGTCATCAAGCAAGTCCATAGTGACTCTGATGCAGCTGAGGCTGGAGCTCAGACAAGGCTCATGGGAGAGCCTCAGCATAAAAGCTCCCAAAGCAAGGAGGAGCAGCCGTTGCTCTGGTTTCCAGCAGAGCTTTCTGGAAGAGCTTTACTTAAGGTCCTTTCTAAGAGTGGAGTAGGGGCACGCCCTCAGCTACACTATCTCTAAATTGGCCCTGAGCCCAGGCAGCCAAATCTCAGGAAGGGGAGGATGCCCTTAGAGCCCTGATGACTAAGCCCACTTAGTATCAAATGACTGCATCATCATTAGAGCATGGCTGAGAGGCTACAGTTTCAGAGTCTATGGAGACACAAATACTGTAGTATAGAACATTTCTCAAACTTTGCCATAGGAAGGACTAAAGGATGGCAGTGACTTAACACTCTTTGAGATGCATGTTCCATTTTATTAAACTTTTAAACTTCATCTTAATGTCTTTTTTCATGCGTGGGTGATAAGTTTTAATTTAGGAAAAACTCTAGGTAATATAAATATTTTTGTATATTGTTCTGAAGTGTAAAAGAAAAAGATTGATGAAAGATTAATTTAAAAGAGGTCTAATTTGCCACATCTGTAATGTGATTCTGGACAAATGCAGTAGCTGTAACAGTTACTAATTGTTTTCTACTTGTGTATATAAATATATAATAAAACTATGTGTTTTATTTAATAAAAATAAAGTGTTATTTTGATACAACAGTGAGAAAACCATACAATAAAATGTGAGTAGCTAATGTACAGGGTCTGTGATGTAACTCTCTTGCAGATATTCAAAGCTGTTTATAATACTGCCATTGGTTCCTAGTAGATAATGGATGGTAATTGACTTTTTATAATGTGGCTTACTGCAACCTCAAGGTATTTGCCATAATGTTGTGGAAACTCTTGTGGAAAAATGAGGACATAGCAATTTGTCCATCTTTATCTCTAAGGAAATACCAGAGTTCTGGGCTTATATAGCAGTGTCCTTTTGTCATTTCTACATTTGTGGCTGCATGTGGCTGCTTCTTTGTCCTGAAACAATAAACCACAGTGTTTCTGCACTGCCTTCTTCCTAGTTAAGACAAATGTATTTGTAGCTCTATATGTATATGAAATCACTTCTGTGATGTATATTCATGAGTACTGTAGAGAAAAAAAAAGATTGGCAATATTTTGCATCACAATTTCTTCAAATTAAATTGAAGTGATGGTGGTGATATTCAAGAAATTGATAAACCACTATGCTCTCACTCCATTGGAGACACCCCAAAATCACTATACTATAACAGAACTCAAGATATTGATCTAAGGAGGGGAGGTATGTGTTTCTGAGGTTTTGCGTGGTTTGTTTCTTTGTTTAAACAAATAGATTGTAAAGAAATTGTAAATCCCAAAATAATCTGGCGCCACTCATCCTTCTGTATAAAAATAAAAAAGTATGAGACAACAAACTCATAAATCAAATCTGCCATATGCAAATCCAATGGATGTTATGTTCAATGCTGTTCCAATTACTGTTAATTAATGAACTATATTTTAATATTTTTCAATACCAAAAAGGTTGCTTTAATAGTATTTCTGTAACGATGTTATCCTCAGTTACTTTATAGCAGTGTATAACACTTTAATGTGGTCTTCAATTGCTTAAGAAAGAAAATATTCTAAAGAATGACAATTTATTGTTATTATAATGAAGGAATAAATAAGTATGGTCCAGTAAGGCAAACAGCATTAACTAGTCTGTGGTACTAGAAATAATTTAACAATGGAACTATAGTTTTGTAAGGACCTTTGTGAATCTGTTACTACTTTGCAGGAGAGTGGTGAAAATCTGAATTGATAACCATAATGCTTTGGAAACGATTGTTTTTGGAACAGAAGACTTTATGCTGAAAAAAAGTGAGTTAAAGAAAAGATGCTACAATTTTTAAATGTGGAAAAAAAATCCCACAATTCTCAACAAAACCTAATTTGACCCTATTAATCTTTTCTGTTTTCAAAACATTCCACAAAACACTTGTACCTTATAAACTATTATGTTTGTTTCCATCAAGAAATAATGAATGCTTCAATAATGTCGAAAAATTGTGGTGTTAACACTAAGAGATGAAGTATATTGAAGATAATTAAAAGCCCTGAATGCTCGTAGTTTTTTGATGAATTTATGCATTCTCTGAAATAGGAAGAAATAAATATGTCAGTGAAGCGATATGACCTGACAGTATTGTGACTACATTTTACTAATCTGTTACTAATTGATTGGGTAACAAAGGATTAGAAATCACATTTCTTTAATTTCCAGGCCCGTTTTTCACTGTACTAGTTATTTCTTATCCAAGAACAATTTTTTAAAATTTTTTTCCAAGTGTTTATTTTTCTGAAATGTTACAGGTCAGGAAATTCAGGTTGTAATTTATTTATGAGTAATTTATTACCAGTGACGCAACTATATGATGACAACTTGCCAGAGGTTTTCAAGGAGGCCTTTCAGAGTGTGTGGTGCTTACTAGCTTCTAAACGCAGATAGGTTAATTTCATTGAACAGTGGACACAACCCTCACAGAAATGTTAAATTAAATGCTCCAGGATATTCCTATATTAAATTTCATAAGAACAAATCAGGCTCATGCATATGAAGCAGAAGTTTTGCACTCTGGAATGCTGAAGGTCGTATGCCAATCAAACACAAGTTGTGAAAACTGGAGTTTATGAGAAGCAATGACTAGAAATATTTCAAATCCCATTTATTCCTCCTGCAGAGAAAAATCTTGTTTTTCTCCTTAATGAAAACAAGATTTCTCTCTAAACCTTGGATATGATTCCCTAACTCGCATATAGTACTATGGAATATTAAAATATGTTATATATCATCTTCTATAATTTTCTGAATAGGTCTATTCATCCCACGCATTTGTGTTTTGTTCATTATAAAGATGTGTTCACATACTGAAGTAATAAAATCAATTGATGAAAAAAGCCAACACATCCATAATCAAAACAATGCAATATTGAAGTATTTAAAAAGGAGTTTTAAAAATATTGGTGTTCAGTAGTGTAAGCTAAGACTTAACTTGTTCTTTATGTTCTCGACATTATTAAATGTTTCAATACAGTACATTAATGTGTTTTCTTTGTTTTGAAAAGGATATAAAAAAATAAAGAAATGATGTTAGGTTCACTTGTAATTACAAAACTTCTATAAATGGTCATACAAAGCTAGACACAGTAAAAATTAAGTTTGACTTATCTAGGGCTTCTTGCTTTGATCCAAGAATAGGAAAATGGAATTATGCTTTAAAATCATGAGGCCTAAAAAAAAAAAGACTGTAAAGCTGTTTAGCTTGAAAGCATATTCCGAACTGCAACTGGGCTGTTTTATGAAAATGAGAGTTGTTAGCTGCTGTGTTGGAAATGTACATTGTATTTCAAATATACTTTTTTTGTTAGGATTGTTCCTAAACAGAAGGTAAAAAATAACTAAATAGCTTTTCTGATCATGGGTGAGACATGGGAAGTACAAAACTTTGGGACTTTTTTTAACCTAAAACACGTGATATGAATGACAGAGAAAGCAATCAATAAAATATAGCCCTGTTACATACACCTAAGTAGTATATATAGTTTGGTTTTATATGAATGTGTATAATTAAATATAAACATAAACAAGCATGTTTTGTAGTCATGGAGAATCATAGGAAAAGTGTGAATCATCCAATTCATGGCATGTTCCAAAACTCAGGTGCATTGTTGTAAATTCACTTTCTTACAGTTCCAAGTAGTGAGTCGGCATGATAGTAGAATCATTCATCAAAAATGCTTGACAGATACTATTTATGAACTCTGAAATAGATACTGTGCAATCTCTTATTCTACGTGGTATATATTTCTTTTAACACAAGAATTATTATAAATTCTGATATTCAGTATCTGAAATAAAATGGGTGCTCTGTGTATAGACTAGTAAACTGTGGTTTTGGACTAGTAAGGGTAGGCTGATAAAGTCTGGATGTGTGTGTAGGTTGGAGTATTTAATATCAATCTTTGAACTGTGGACAAAATGATAAGGCTTTGTATTTTTCTTATTCTTAAACAGTGCTGCCAGGCTAAGGAATTTCTCTTGCACTAGAGTGTTTGTTCAGTTTTGCTCTAGAGAAATAGGAGCTGTGTTTCATAAAATCAGCTAAATTGATATTTAGAAATGTCACCCATGATATGGTGGCATTTTCTAATATATCCGCAAGGTAAATATAACCTTTCACTCAAAATTTTTGTTGTTGAAATTATGTGGTTGTATAGACAGTTTCTTATTTGGAAGTTTTATTATTTAAATGATATTAGAAAATCATTGGATTTGCAAGCAGATTTACCTTTTTAGAGACCTTTTATGCAGTAGTTACCCATGAATTATCTTTCGTTATGCCAGATAACAACAGGTAATATGAAGTATTTGAAAATAAATATGCTCTAAACAGTCTCCAGAGGAAGAAAAACTGATTTATCAGTATTAGTTTCACGATGCTTTGTGTCAGGATCATCAACATCTGTGTGCTATGATTATACTTCATTTCAGACAAAAGATTTGTCTGTATTCCCTACTTAAAACATAAGAAACATCATCAAAATTTTTCTCTTTCTAAAATAAAAGTGATCTTCCAGGATGCCCACTGAAAAAGGCTTTGGTAACACCATAGTTGTTAGTGGTTTGGTTTTAAGGTAGTCTAGAGAACACAGAGGATGGACAATACTCCATTTTTATAAATGTAGTTATTACCTAGCCACTGGGCCTTCTCAAGAAATAAAGAACACAGTGTAGTCTGCTGTCTTGCATGATCTGAAATAGCCACAAATTGTTGATGCTGAGTGTCAAATTGAAGATCATCCAGTGTCCTGCATACCTTCAAAAATCTCATTTACACAAGCAAAATAGATTGTTTATTATTGTCCTGGTTTTGGCTGGGATAGAGTTAATTTTCTTCCTAGTAGCTGGTATAGTGCTGTGTTTTGGATTCAGTATGAGAATAACGTTGATAACACACTGATGTTTTAGTAGTTGCTCAGTAGTGCTTACACTAGTCAAGGGCTTTTTCAGCTTCTCATGCTCTGCCAGGTGCACAAGAAGCTGGGAGGGGACACAGCCGGGACAGCTGACCCCAACTGACTAAAGGGATATTCCATACCATATAACGTCATGCTCAGTATATAAGCCAGGGGGAGTTGGCCAGGGGGCAGGGACCATTGCTCGGGAACTGGCTGCGCATTGGTCGGTGGGTGGTGAGCAATTGCATTGTGCATCACTTATTTTGTATATTATTTTATTATTATTATTTTCTCTTCCTTTTCTGTGCTATTAAATTGTCTTTATCTCAACCCACAATTTTTACTTTTTTTTTCCCGATTCTCTCCCCCATCCCACTGGGGGTGGGGGTGGTGAGTGAACGGCTGTGTGGTGTTTAGCTGCCTGCCAGGTTAAACCACAACAATTATTCATTCAAACTTTTTTTTAAATTTCCATTTTCATACGTCTATTATGGTCTTCATTGAATTAGCATATTCACATATTTTTGGGTCAGTGTTTACCATAACATTGTGCCAGTCACTTTATCTGGACTTTAAACAGGTTCATATCTTTTTGCCTCTCAAGATCACTGATTTCCACTATTTATACATATGGTAGAAAGCATGTCATTATCATGGTAGGAAATGATTGAGCAGAAGTTGAATGGTTGATCAAACAATTCCCACTGAGGGGAAAAATGGACCTTGTAAGACTGGGCAAAGAGGAATTTTTGGTATGAGAAACATATGGGAAATGGTGGGAAAGCATACACACCAACTAGAAACTTTTATGAAATGGTGTTATCTTTCTATGCATGGCCTCCAGAAACCAAGAAGAAAGCCATAAGACTTCCATCTTTAAACTTTTTTATTTTTTCTGTGTATTGTGTCCTCTTACCCTGGCCTGCTGCCAAACTAGGCATAATTCCCTTGATGATACCAGCAAAAGTTGACAGGAAAATTATGCTGCTTCAGAATAGTCCTGAGGTAAATTGCCCGAGAAAGCTGTTGGAAGTGCCTTACTGGTTGCATAGCGTATGCATTAGAGGTTCCTTCTGGGTGATCTGAGGGAAGAATAATGTTACATACTTTCTTTTTCAAGATCAGAAATAACAATATTACCCTGCAAGAAGGCTTTAGATGTGCTCTGAAAATTGCTTATTGTGAATTCTTTCCACCACATTGTACTACCTCAATGGCTTTTAGGAACAAATCAAAATTATACAGTATTGTTGGGTTTTTTTTTTGTTTTTTTTTTTTTTTTTTTTTAATCCTTTGAGCCAGGTAGCATTTCTGTGTGGTTACTGCAGAGATCTGTTATTCACAAAAAAAACCCAACCCAAACGAAACAACCAACCACCCCACCAAGGTTATTATATTGGTGTGAGTTGCGCAGCTCTCGATTTACAAATATAGTCAAATACAGTGAATCAGTAAAACAGAAAAGTTTAACTAGAAAGTATGAATAAAAGAATATATTGTGCTAATATAATGTGCTAATGTGTATTAGGACAACTGTATGACATTGCCTACACAAGTCTGTAAGATAATTTAGATGGGAAGGTTGCTTTTAACTTTTCCATATGTGTTAAATATGCAGCAGCTGTGTGGAATTAGTAAATCAAACTAGACGAAGATATGCATTACATATATAAGATAACGTACACTACAGAAGGACTGTACTTACAGAAGGACTGTAATTACGTAAGTACACACTGGCAAAACTAATGGTTTTGTCAATGTGATAGCATCCAGCTCAAGATGTAGCACAAGGCTGTGTTAAAAAACAAGCAAACAAAACCCTTATTGTTGTTTTAGGCTAAGGCGTTCATATCTCTTGTCCCCTGCCCCACCCCCAGAAATTGTATTCCAGTGGCATTCTTGTTTATAGATGTTTGGGAGTGGTCTTGTTCAAACTACAAGTCTTGAATGGATTACAAAATTTCATAACTGAAACCCTGGGGATCTTGGACATGTCCATTATGCAGATCAGCTTCACAAGACCTGTGCAGTGATACTCTGATTTCGGGAAATGCAGAAGTTGTATTGCAGGTGCTCTGCATCATTGGTCTGACCACACACGGTAAATTTGGCATTAGAAAAATGTGTTGGCTTTTCTGAATGTGCTCATACCATCTGTGCACGTCATACCCAATAGATTTGACTTCTTGGCAATGTTGATTCACTGTACTCATTTGCTAAATAGGGCACACGTACATGTTGCTGAACACTAGAACAGTATGACTACCTGAGAAAGGTAAATTGTGATAAAAACAAATGTTTCTTATGTAGTCTTCCTACATATTCAAGGTGTGATACCATGGATGATTTGAATTATTTCCCTAACAAGATTCTGTTACCTTAAATATGTGTAGCTCTTTGTTGATGGCACCAAATCATGCTTCAAGGAACAGAGCTTGAGGAACAAACAAAATGCAGTTGTTTTCATGACATACCCGAGAAGTACTTACAATGATGTGGTGCATGGATGTTTGTTAAAGCAGTTCTACTTTTTTTTTTCTCCCTTTATTTTCATGCTGTGCATTGAGCTTGATTGCTATATTCCTTCATTTTCTGTGCAGCCTTGCTTCTTGACACTATGGTTAGAACCTAAGAATTACCTTAGTAATCAAATTATATTTCATGTAATCTATTGTTGTGGTTTAACCCGGGTAGGCAGCTCAGCCCCACACAGCCACTCGCTCACTCCCCTGCCCGGTGGGATGGGAGAGAGAATCAGAAGAGTAGATGTGAGAAAACTCGTGGGTTGAGATAAAGACGGTTTAATAGCTAAAGCAAAGCTGCACATGCAAGCAAAGCAAAATAAGAAATTAATTCACTACTTTCCATCGGCAGGCAGGTGTTTAGAGTCATCTCCAGGAAAGCAGGGCTCCATCACGCGTAATGGTTACTTGGGAAGACAAACACCGTAACTCTGAATGTCTCCCCTTCCTTCTTCTTCCTCCAGCTTTATATGCTGAGCATGAAGTCCTATGGTATGGAATATCCCTTTGGTCAGTTGGGGTCAGCTGTCCCGGCTGTGTCCCCACCCAGCTTCTTGTGCACTCCCAGCCTACTCGCTGGTGGGGTGGTGTGAGAAGCAAAAAAGGCCTTGACTCTGTGCAGGCACTGCTTAGCAATAGCTAAAACACTGGTGTGTTATCAACACCGTTTTGGTCACAAATCCAAAACACAGCATCATATGAGCTGCTATGAAAAAATTCACTCTATCCTAACCAAAACCAGTACATCTATGGAAGATTCCTTCGGGTTACATTTTACTCTTTTTTAAAGACAAGTTAAAGCAGTATTACTTTACTTAAAATGAGATATTACTTGTCCATTTAAAGCATCTACTTCAACAATTCATTTTACTTCTTTATGTTGATAGAATCTGGGCAATGAGTGAGAGAGAGTGGATGAAACTAAACAATGTGAACAGTGTATACTTATGTAATTATGTTTATGGAAAAACTATCATTATGCATTTCTAATTGGACATTTGCTTCTAATAGTACATTTTTGTCAGATATAGATTCACAGGCTTTAGAACAACAGCTTTTAGTTATGATTTGGAGGTGGACCAGAATTCCTGTATTCATCTTTATTCAAAAATAGATGTTCCATCTGTCCTTTTTTTTATATAACGTATGGTGACAATAACAAAGTAGTAATACCTAGGAATAAAAGTACCATCTCTCTGTGTAATTAAGGATGACTGCATAGTAGTTTGGGTTTTTGTTACTATTGTTCCATTACAATATATTACAAAGGCAAAAAATATATTTTATTGGTCCAAATCTATAATGTTTGTGGTAACATTATGGTAATGTAGTAACATGAGAAGTTTTGTGGTTTGGACAGGATTGCATTAGAAAATGGCTGGTATAATAATTCTAGCTAATTCAATGTTAACAAAGCCAAAGTAAAAGAAAAAGAGGCCAGTAAATTCATATGTTACAATTTAAATGGTAAAATGCATATGAAACTTTACTTTTTATAATTTTTTAAATCTATTTACAGAATAATTCTATCACATGGTTCCTGACTCACCCAAAAGCCCTTTTCCAGCATGCCAGAAATTCCATGCTCCTAATAAATAAAAATATGGAGCATCTCAGTTGTCACTTCAGTTTAAGTGAATTTTGTGTTTAGAATCTGGCATAATAAAAGTGTAAAATATTGATTAAGTGAGCCTGATACTGTAGGGGGGGACACACCATAGCTGAAATCCCGCTTGAATATCAGTAAAAATTACAGATTGGTTTTTTTCTGTCTGAAGTTAGTATTTTGAAAGTCTAACAAATCAACTTTAGAGTGGTAAAGATGGAATTTACAATAGAAGTTAAAATGAGCAGCTTGGTGAGTTCTTAATTGGCTTCTTTTCCTATTTAGCAATTATTCTGTGATAAAATTTGTCTTTTTAAAATAATTGTTGTCTCTAATTACTTGACCATATTTGAAGATTCACTTTTTCAAGATAATTCCTTCTTTGCTTGCCATAGTTCAGTCTTAGCTGCAATGTCAGCATTTCATTACAGGCACTTAGCTCTTAAGACCGTCACTTCTGTTGGCAGGATTAAGGACAGAAGAAGAATACCACTGCCAATTACTGTCCCCTTGCAGTATTTTAGATTGTTCTTTAAAATCTTTTTATTCTTTGCCTGTGTACCATCAACATAAAAAGATCATATAAAATACCAGCAATCCCAGAGTTCAGCTCTGTTATTTCAGTTGCTACTTCATTATGTATTAACAGCATTCAGAAGACTTAATGGGATTTCTTTCTTACCGGTTGAGCTCTGGAAAGGCATCAAAACCCATCTCTTCCTATTCTTTGAGGGACATACTGTTGTCATGCAATGCACTTTTTCTATAGGTGTGCAAAGTTCTCCTTCACATCTCAAAATAAGACTGGAATAAAGCATAAAACACCTGATTAGGTCTGCCATGAATGTCAGTTTGTCAAATTATTAGTTTAATAAATAAAATATTCATCCAAAGGAAAAAAAAAAGTGTTTTTTTTCTTGTGCACCATAAATGGACATTTTTGTTAAAACCAATGAGGACATTAATTTTCAAACTTCATTTGCGTCTTGATCCACAGCAATAAATGTTGCATAGGAATTTTTCTAGCTTCTCTGGTTTTTCTACTAAGAGGGAGTAGAAGCAGAGTAAAGAATGTTAGTGCTGGTAGTGTTTTTTTACTTTGAATTCTGTCAGTAAGCAATAGGTTACTGTTAGTAACAATTATTAGTACGTGTCTAGATAGCATTCAGGTGCTCCAGGATCTGAAGAATACCTGTCTTGTTAGAGAAAAGAGAAAAGAAAAAAATCCAAGAAAAAAAAAATGTTGCCTCTTCAGAATGCAGATCCTTCTGTTTGGTTGGTTTTTGTTTTACTGGCGTAGTGGCATAGACACTAGAGAAGACATCGTTAATCAAATGCTATTTTATTACATTCTTCAGTGAAAATTAACTGTCACTCTGTTTAAGATTTGGACTTCAGTACTGTGAGTAAATCACAGTTTGTTGGTGTTATTTTGAGCATAATGAACTTTGAACTTTTCCCTAATCTATTTTTGTTTCTTTTGGAGTAGTGGATGAATGTTGTGGAGTGGTAGTTGTATCACAATAAGACAAAGAAAGAAAACAGCAAAAAGAGCATTTCATAATGAGGATATCTTGAACTTAGGAGGTGCATACAATGGTGGTACTAATTCAGGAAGCTCATCCACGCTTTAGATTATGTTGTAATACCTCTGGAAGATGTTGCATATCTAAAGGCTTACCATCCAAAAGCTACCAATGATATTTTAATAGGAGCCAGGATAGCTCCTTAGAATAAAACTCTTTGCATATTTTTATGTACGGTACTCATCATCTTGCTTGTACTTTGACCATTGCATTTAAAAATATGTATGAGATCAAAAACATTTTTTTACAAAATATGTTCTCAGCTTTACTGCAGAAATTGCAGGCCTTATTTGGATATTCCTGGGAGGCAAAAATTGCATGACAGCATAAGTTACTTTTCAGGCAACTCTCTTTTTTTTTGTAGGAAAAAATAACCACTTCTTTAAAATACCTAATCATGCTTTATATCTCCTGTATATCACAGAACACAATGGGCAGTTTTATCTTAAAGGAATAAATCTAGTTGTCTGTGATGTAGGAGTAGTAGGCAGGGAGATGAACAGAGTGTTTTCACTTCCCAAAGGGCTCCATTTACTCAGAACTCCTGGTTCCCATTTAACCATCTATATACTCTGCACTATGTGCTATTTAAAGAGGAGCTGCTTAAAACTTGAAGTTTTAAGGGCAAAAAGGAACATGCTGTACATGCAGAGCCAATAACTTATTGTTAGTCTAATTAAAGTCTTAACTGTGTAATCCAAATATGTAGCTACTATCTCAGTTACAATGGCACTAACATTTACAGGCCAAAATATCTAGGTAATAAAGAACAGTTTCAGTAGTAATACAGTTAAACTCGTTGTACCAAAATTACCCAAGTTTTCCACTCCTTTTCTCTGATGTTTTCTTCATCTTTCTGGTGTCAGCCTAGTATCTAAGGTTGGTAGTCATCCTGAAGATGGATGGGGTGAGGGTGAGCATTACAGAAAGTTATCTGTGTCCTGAGATCTTTGCATAGAGGAGTATATGATCGGTGGTGAGCATTTCTTTCTTCTCAGACTTGAGTCTGTCTTGGGATTATTTTTTTATTTTTTCAAACACCATCTCTTTATTTGATTTTTCTTCATTGATTGCTACCTAAAGTGTGACTGTCTTCACCTCTTTGCTATTAGTTTAGGTTCTATGATAGCCTCCTCCAACCCCACTTAACATAAAGGGGTAGCGTTTGTTACTTATTAACTTTATAGGTTTGTTAGACCTTTGCCATAAATAATATTCACAGGCAATAGTCACTTGACTGCTAGACTTTATATCAAAGCTAAACTCAATTCTGGTCAAGGCAAGACCTGAGGTGCTGCACTGCCAAGTTAATAGAAATCCTGTGGCCTTCTACTGGTAGTAGTAGTACATGTAGTGGCATCAGCACTATGCTTTCAGTATAAACTTTGAAATATATTCCATATAGACACCCTTTACTGTGTGGAGTTTTTTCATTTGGGTTTTGTTCTGTTGTTTGGTTTGGGGTTTGAGGGGGTTTTTTCTGGTTTTTTGTTTGTTTGCTTGTTTGTTTTAAATTTAAATGAGTGAGATTACCTAATGAAAGAGAAGTTTGTTGGAAGCTTAACTGCTGATCCCCTAGCAGGTAGTTATAGCCACTCTACAGTATAATTTTCATTGTATTTAGCTGAATGTTCCACATCAAGTTGCATCAATTTCATTGTCAATAGCTTAAGAGTATTTTGGAGAAAAAGACTAATAAAAATTTAAACTTTGAAAAAATGAAAGTGAAGTATAACTCAATATAGAATGCCAGAGGGAAACTTCTGAGCATATGCACAATCCTGTTTTTTAAAAGATACAAGTCTTGATATTCTACAGCCTTACTCAATGACCATTTTTCCTTTTTAATTTTTCATTTAAGAGGAGTGAGGGAAAGTGATGTCTCCAGAGGTATATTGTGAAACTAAACGGCTTCAGTGGAACAGTCTGCCTGTCTCATTTTTTGCTTTTCCAGCTCCTAACTGATAACAAAACAAAAAAAGACTTGTCTGTTCCTTTGCTCTAAAATGCTTTCTTCCAGACTGTAATAGCATTTAATTGTATTTATGTACATCTCCTAACACCTGTTGCTCAAAATCCTTCTGTCTAAGGAACATTGGAAACCGAATGAAAAATTTTGCTACAGTGCTGTAAATATCTATGACTGAATGGCTTGGGTTTTGTGGATTCTTTTGAAGGTAGGTTGTTTAAACCCATATGTAACTGTTTATACCACATCCCAGCAGAGCCTGATCATGTGATGACCTATAAAATCTGGGAAGTGGTTCAGCTGACACCTGGAAGAGCAAGGGATTGGCTTGGGAGTAGCAGGAAAGGCTCATTTGGTCACAAATAACTTCTTTCTTAAGATATTTCCAAGACACTACTTATAAAGCAATTTGCTAGGATTGAGGCTGAGGAAAAAACTCAAAAGGACAAGTTTATCTTGAAAGTTCAATCTTATGAGTGGTCATCAATAAATGTGGAAAGCAAACAAAAATGTTCAGCAAGAAGCCTTGAGTAGTAACTTTGGCTCTGTTCTTATGGGTTTGAATCGATTTAAACCTTTGAACAATATTTACTGTTTTTTAACAGAGAAATATAAGAAAAATCAGGAAAAGAAGGTTGTAATCCCTGTGTATATGTATTAGTAGGTTTAAAAATTATCTTTGAATTTTGCACTATTAAGCTTTTCTGTAGTGGAGGATTGTAGCAATTGCAATTTATTTCCCCAGTTTCTCTTTCTGACTCATTAAAATTCAGGAATTTCTTGATTCCATAAACTGATAGTTCTTTATGTAGTCTGAGCAGAGAGGATAATAGTTCTTTTACCTTGAAAATCTAGGTGTTTGATGCATTGAACTCCTGTGGGTAGAAAACCTAAGGCAATGCTGTGACTTAGGTCATCTTTGATGGATTCTACCTGTTCAAATTTGTAGGTATGGATCACTACACCACCATAAATGTCTGTACTGCAGTCTTAAAAGCTACTTTTGTTGTTGACTTTTATTTTCTGTTTCTGTGAATCAGATGATTGTATAAGAATTTCTGTTGTTTCTTCATGTCATTCTCTGACAATTGTTGACAACAGACCTGAAGAACAGTCAAACAAATTAATCATAATGGTTAGTTGTGTGATTTTTAATGGGAAAAGGGAGTCATAATTTTACAATGTTCGCATCAATAAACCTGATAGCAGTGTAATGCTGTTGTCAGGGTATACTTTGTGCCTGGTAAGCAGAATTTTGCATTTGGCATTTTACATTTGTGGAGACCTGACTTTATTTAGCAAAAGTCAGATGTAAAGTCAGGTTGGTCTTAGCTTGAATTCAATTCCCATGTAGACATATTTGCTAAAATACAAGTAATATATGCAACTGCTTTCGACCCAGTTTAGAGGTATGTGGATCTACTCAGAGACTTTATTTTAGGCAAAGAAGGTTGGTAGCATCAATGTCTTACTCTCTTTTTTGAAAATTTGTGGATGGAAAATCATGCCGAGTAAATAATTTTCCCACTCCTTGATTTTTGTTGGTCTTTTTGACATATCTGTTAATGATGTTGAAAATACCTCTGGGAGTTAAAAGAAATAATTATTGGAAGTAATTAATGACAGTTTGAAGAAAAGTTTCGATTCCTTAAGAGCAGTAAACTATATGGTAATATGAAGTTTTTATTTACTGCATCTACCAAACTGACAATCGATAAGTATGGTAGGTTTTGATTTATGTTGTATTTTATGCCTTTTATACCTGCCCTGGAGAATTTTCAAGCATTGTGAGAGGAATGCACATAAGTTACATCAATAAATAGACTATTTGCAGTCCTTTTTTTTACAGTACTCTAAAAATTCACTATTCTGTATTTGTTCCTGACCAAGTATGAAAGCAACGGTAGTCCTCAACAGGAGGCATTAGTTGGAGGTCGCAACATTATTTACCATAAATATCTGCATGGCATCAATGTGACATAATTTTTTTTTTGTATAATTTTGAAAGACAGAACCGTATTGCAGAGGTGTCTCCAAACTTCTGAAGTTATGTGAAGTTTAAGAGGAGAACTCCTAGTTGAGTTCTGTAATGGTACGTCTCCTCTACCTCCTCCACACAATGATCTTCTGAGGGAATTACCCCTTAAAGCTGCTGCGTGTTGAATATCATTCCTTGTCAATCATTAATGAGGTGGTCATTTAGAAAAGAAGTGCTGGATTAAGCCTTAACAATGTATAAGTCCTGCTTACACATCTTTCTGTAAAAGTTAATGAATGGCCTAAAGAATCAACAGAGACTGCTCTGTCTCAAGTACATCATTCATTCAGCATAATTTCATCTTTCATAATACTTCAAATTCTGGTGATTGAATATCTGTATCTCATAAAATTGACTGCAAAGACAAATTTAACTCTTCCCAAATTTGTATATGAATGCAGAAGACCTAAGAGATACACTGAGAAGATAAAATATTTAGTTAATTGTTGTTCAGAATTTGGTCTTAATCAGTAATA